>WNYA01000237.1:29870-140888 GCA_019512145.1 Engystomops pustulosus | reverse complement strand
CAGTTATCTCTCCTATACCAGTGATGGGAAACTATGGCACGGGTGCCAGAGGTGGCACTCAGAGCGCCTCCTCAGGGCACCCGAGCCATCACCCCATCGCAGGAATTCGCCAGACAGGACTCAAGCTCTTGCAGTTCCAGGCCAGCCCAGGACCCTAGAAGGAAAGTACAATGATAATCAAACTTTTCTCCTTCTTTCTACTGTATAAAGGTCCTCAGGGGCCTATACCATTTAATCTGTGGAAAGAGCAGGGAGTAGTAATAAGTTACTGCTAAATTGTCGCATTGGCACTTTGCGAAAAATAGTGTGTGTTTTTTTGGTTGTAGTTTGGGCACTCGGTGTAAAAGGTTGCCATCACTGTCCTATACAGTAGTATATGTACAAGTCATATCTAGCTATCTCCCTATAGTAATTCAGTATATCTCCTAACGAGTAGAATGTACAAGTCTATCTAGCTATCATCCCTATAGTATATTCAGTTATCTCTATGACAGTAGTAAGTACAAGTCATATCTAGCTATCTCCATGTATATTCAGTTATATTCTCCTATACAGTAGTTATGTACAAGTCATATAGTCTATACTCCCTATAGTATATTCAGTTATATCTCTATACAGTTGTAGTGAACAGGTTATATCCATATAGTTGCTATATAGAAAAATATATAAAAAAAACAAAAAGTATTTAGATATTTCCTATACAGTAGCAAGTAAAAGTTATATATCCTATATAGTTGTACGTTGCCCTAGTTATATCTAGAAATCTCTTATATAGGAGCATGTGTACTAGTATATCCAGATATCTCCTATATAGTAGTATTAACAAGTATATCCAGATATTTCTTATATAATAGTATAGTGTAAATCATATCTAAATATCTTCTTTATAGTAGTATATGTGTACAATGCTGATATTCCATTAGTAGTATGTGTAACAAGTCATACTAGCTATCTCCCAATAGTAGTATATTTACTAGTTTATATCCAGTTATATCTCCTATATAGTTGTAAGTGCACAAGTGAGTTCCATATATTGCTATATAGAAGTATGTACAAGATAATCTAGAATATTTCTATATTTCTAGATATGTAGTTTAGGTAAAACTTATATCTCCTACATAGTTGTAAGTGCCCTAAGATATCTCTTCTATAATAGAGAGTGTACTAATTATATACAGATATCTTCTATATTGTAGCCCATGTACTAGTTATATCTAGATATCTTCTATATTGTAGACCATGTACTAGTTATATACAGATATCTTCTATATTGTAGCCCATGTACTAGTTATATCTAGATATCTCCTATATAGTAGAGAGTGTACTAGTTATATACAGCTATCTTCTTATTGTAGCCCATTGTATAGTTATATCTAGATATCTCCTATAAGTAGAGAGTGTACTAGTGTATCTAGATATCTTCTATATTGTAGTCCGTGTGATAGTTATATCCAGATAGCTCTTCTATAGAGCATGTGTTTTAGTTATCTTAGATATTTCTTATATTGTAGCCCATGTACTAGTTAACTAGATATCTCCTATATAGTAGAGAGTGTACTAGTTATATACAGATATCTTCTTAATTGTTACCAGGTATAGTTACAGGTATCATATAGCTCTTATAAGTAGAGAGTTATATTGATATTTCTTGATATTGTAGCCCAGGGCTACTAATCAGATATCTTTATATTGTAGCCATGTACCTAGTAGATCAGATAGATCTTCTATGTAGCCCTGTACTTGTTATATCCAGATAGCTCTTCTATATTGTAGCCCATGTACTGTTATATCCAGATAGCCTCTTATAGTAGCCACTTTGTACTAGTTACTATCAGATAGCTCTCATATTGTAGCCCAGTGTAATAGTTATATCCAGATAGCTCTTCTATATTGTAGCCCATGTACTAGTGATATCCAGAATCTCTATATTGTAGCCCGTGTACTAGTTAATCCAGATAGCTCTTCTATATTGTAGCCGTGTACTAGTTATATCCAGATTATCTTTATATTGTAGCCCCCATGTACTAGTTATCCAGATGCTCTTCATATTGTAGCCCATGGTACTAGTTATATCCAGATAGCTCTCTATATTGTAGCCATGTACTAGTTATATCCAGATATCTTCTATATGAGCCCATGTACTAGTTATATCCAGATATCTTCTATATTGTAGCCCGTGTACTAGGTATACTAGATCTCTCTTATATAGTAGCATGGTTTAGTTATCCTAGATATTTATTATATTGTAGCCATGTACTAGTTACATCCAGAATTGTATATATGAAGGTCTAGGTCGACCCAATTCAAGTGGTAAGTATGTAGGAGCTCAGGGGCGCCGTATGGATAGATACAACCCTCAACATCTGCTTTATATAGATAAAGACGCAGGTTTGTAAAGAGTTTCTCTCCTCCGCCATTGTGCGCGGATCCATTGTTCTGGGGTGGGAACGATGTGGGATTGATGGGAAATCTCGATCCCATTTGTGCAGCAGATTGTATCTCCTTAGCTGTAAGGATCGTCTCTGGATCCCCCTGAGTCCTTCCATACAGATGTGGCTCTAGCGCCAGGGCCGGGTGTAGGGCCAGATATAATATTTGCAGCTGAAGTGACGCAAGGATCCCGCTGCTATCATTCTAGTTAATGGGTGTGCAGCACGTCCCCTCCAGCTCCTCTCCTCTCCCATCACAACCAATAATTCTTACTCTCTGGCTCTTGTGTATCGATGCTTTTCCAGCTTAGGCGCCTGATACTTTGTATGCTAATATTTCCGAGTAGCACAATACTCGCAGAGATCATATTAATGTGTTCATTACAGAGTCGAGCTTTTGCCTTAGTTGGAATATTCAGATAACCAATTTCAAAGAAAATTACTAAGAAGCCGGGGCTGCTATTGACAGGAGCAGGCAGTTGTTTTAATCATTAAAAAAAAAAATCTACTTTTTTTTTTTACTTTTTTTGGGGGAGATGAGCTTTAGTTAAAAAAAAAAAAAAGATCAGTGTGTTTTCTGAAAGAATTGTTGATAACAAGTCAATGTACATCCGTATGGAGCTTGTGAATGGGTGGGGGAGGGGGGGATAAGGTTCGAAATATTTGGAGGACAAAGGAAAAATTGAAAAAAAAAAAATTGAAAAATAAGACGGCGGACATCTTGGCCCGTAACGTTTCATGAGATCTCGATGATGGAGTCCAAAAAAAAAAAAAAAATTGTGTTCCTTCTTTGTGATCATGCAGCCTGGACGCCCCAGGCAAATTTCAAAAGCTTAAATACTACTATCGCCTCTAGGCCAATGAAGAGAGGACAAGACTACCGGCAACAAGGTTTTTTTTTTTTTCTTCGTTGCCCTTGGCAACATAAAATACAAAATACTTTGAATCAAAACATTTGGGGAATTAATATGATCTGAACTCCTTTCAGTTTTATAAAAGATCTTGAGATGGTCAAATCGCTTAGAGGGAATGACGGGGCGGATGGAGGCGTTCACTACAGGATAGTAGAGACGTCACATCTTATTTGGTTGAAAATATCGCTCTGACGTTTTGTAAGAGGGGCGTGCCTCTGATGCCAAGGGTGCCAGGGCAAAGGGTGTATGGGGGCCACAGCTATTACGGGAAGAAGGGCTATAAACCTTCACTTCATTCTCATACAGTGCCAGGGCAAATGGGTTGTAGATAGGTACCTTCACTATGGGTGCTCCACCCTTCAATGCATCTGCATCAATGCCAGGAAGGGGGCCAGGGGCAAGGGGTGTATACAGGAGAACCTTTCATATGGGTGCTCCACCCTTCAATGCATCTAGCATCAAATGCCAGGGTGCCAAGGCAAGGGGAGTACAGAGGCAACAGCTATACGGGAAGAAGGTGTGCTAAACCTTCACTTCATTTCATAGGGGTGCCAGGCAATGGGTTTGTATATAGAGTACTTCACTTGAGTGCTCCACCCTTCAATGCATCTCATGCATCAATGCCAGGGTGCCAGGGCCAAGGGGAGTACAGAGGCAACAGTATTATGGGAAGAAGGGCTATAACCTTCACTTCATCTCATAGGGTGCCAGGGCAATGGGTGGTATACACGGGGGTACCTTCACCATGGGTGCTTCACCCTTCAAGTATCGCATGCCTCAAGCTAGGTGCCAGGGCAAAGGGTTTTGTATAACCGGGTACCTGTTACTGTTAATGGATGCTGTGCTCATTTATAGTGAGACCCATATCTAGCTATCTCCCTATAGTATATTCAGTTATATCTCCTATACCAGTGATGGCGAACCTATGGCACGGGTGCCAGAGGTGGCACTCAGAGCCCTCTCTATGGGCACCCGAGCCATCACCCCATCGCAGACTTCGCCAGACAGGACTCAAGGCCTCTTGCAGTTCCAGGCAGCCCAGGACCCTAGAAGGAAGCTACAATGATAATCCAAACTTCTTCTCCTTCTTTCTACTGTATAAGTGTCCTCAGGGGCCTATACAATTTAATCCTGTGAAAGAGCAGGGAGTAATAAGTTACTGCTTAAATTGTCGCATTGGCACTTTGCGAAAAATATGTGTTTTTTTGGTTGTAGTTTGGGCACTCGGTGTCTAAAAGGTTTGCCATCACTGTCCTATACAGTAGTATATGTACAAGTCATATCTAGCTATCTCCCTATAGTATATTCAGTTACTATCCTCCTAACGTAGTATATGTAACAAGTCATTATAGCTATCTCCCTATAGTAATTCAGTTATATTCTCTATACAGTAGTTATGTACAAGTCATATCTAGCTATCTCCCTATAGTATATTCAGTATATCTCCTATACAGTTGTAAGTGACAGGTTATATCCATATAGTTGAATAGAAATATATAAAAAAAACAAAAAAGTATTTAGATATTTCCTATACAGTAGCATAGTAAAAGTTATATATCCTATATAGTTGTACGTGCCCTAGTTATATCTAGAAATCTCTTATATAGGAGCAGGTGACTTAGTTATATCCAGATATCTCACTTATATAGTTAGTATTAACAAGTATATCCAGATATTTCTTATATAGTATATGTGTAAATCATATCTAAATATCTTCTTTAGTAGTATATGTACAATGCTGATATCTCCATACTAGTAGTAGGTAACAAGCATACTAGCTATCTCCCAATGTAGTATATTACTGTTATATCCAGTTATATCTCCTATATAGTTGTAAGTGCACAAGTGAGTTCCATATATTGTATATAGAAGTATTGTACAGAATATCTAGATATTTCTATATTTAGATATAGTAGTTAGGTATAAAACTTATATCTCTACATAGTTGTAAGTGCCCTAAGATATCTCTTCTATAATAGAGAGTGTACAATTTATACAGATATCTTCTATATTGTAGCCCAGTACTAGTATATCTAGATATCTTCATATTGTAGACCATGTACTAGTTATATACAGATATCTTCTATATTGTAGCCCATGTACTAGTTATATCTAGATATCTCCTATATAGTAGAGAGTGTACTAGTTATATACAGATATCTTCTATATTGTAGCCCATGTACTAGTTATATCTAGATATCTCCTATAGTAGAGAGTGTACTAGTTGTATCTAGATATCTCTTCTATATTGTAGTCCGTGTGATAGTTATATCCAGATAGCTCTTATCTAGTAGCATGTGTTTTAGTTATCTTAGATATTTTTTATATTGTAGCCCATGTACTAGTTATACTAGATATCTCCTATATAGTAGAGAGTGTACTAGTTATATACAGATATCTTCTATATATGTTACCACGGTATAGTTACAGTGATATCAATATAGCTCTTATAGTAGAGAGTTATATCAGATATTTCTTATTGTAGCCCATGGGCTAACTAATCCGATATCTTTATATTGTAGCCCATGTACTAGTTAGATCCAGATAGATCTTCTATATGTAGCCCAGTACTTGTTATATCCAGATAGTCTTCTATATTGTAGCCCATGTACTAGTTATATCAGATAGCTCTTCTTATTGTAGACCGGTGTACTAGTTATATCCAGATAGCTCTTCTATTGTAGCCCATGTACTAGTTATGATCCGAGAAAGCTCTTCTATATTGTAGCCATGTACTAGTTATATCCAGATATCTTCTATTGTAGCCCGGTGTACTAGTTATATCCAGATAGCTCTTCTATATTGTAGCCCGTGTACTAGTTATATCCAGATATCTTCTATATTGTAGCCCATGTACTAGTTATATCCAGATAGCTCTTCTATATTGTAGCCCATGTACTAGTTATATCCAGATAGCTCTTCTATATTGTAGCCCGTGTACTAGTTATATCCAGATATCTTCTATATTGTAGCCCATGTACTAGTTATATCCAGATATCTTCTATATTGTAGCCCGTGTACTAGTTATACTAGATCTCTCTTATATAGTAGCATGTGTTTTAGTTATCTCTAGATATTATTATATTGTAGCCATGTACTAGTTACATCCAGATTGTATATATGAAAGGTCCTAGGTCTGACCCCATAATTCAATGTGGTAAGTATGTAGGGCTCAGGGCGCAGTAGGATAGATACAACCCTCCACATCTGCTTTATATAGATAAAGAGACGACAGGTTTGTAAAGTTTCTTCCTCCGCCATTGTGCGCGGCTCCATTGTTTGGGGGGAACGATGTGGTGTGGATTGATGGGAAATCTCGATCCCATTTTGCAGCAGATTGTATCTCCTTAGCTGTAAGCTCGTCTCTAGGATCCCCCTGGTCCTTCCATACAGATGTTGGCTCTAGCGCCGGGCCTGGGATTGTAGGGCCCAGATATAATATTTGCATGCTGAAGTGAGCAAGGATCCCGCTGCTACATTCTAGTTAATGGGTGTGCAGCACGTCCCCTCCAGCTCCTCCTCTCCCCATCACAACCAATAATTTTACTCTCTGGCTCTTGTGTATCGATGCTTTTCCAGCTTAGGTAGCCTACTTTGATATGCTAATATTTCCGAGTAGCAAACTTGCAGAGATCATATTAATGTTGTTCATACAGAGTCGAGCTTTGCCTTAGGAATATTCAGATAACCAATTTCAAAGAAAATTACTAAGAAGCCGGGGGCTGCTATTTACAGGAGCAGGCAGTGTTTTAATCATTAAAAAAAAAAAATCTACTTTTTTTTTTTACTATTTTTTTGGGGGAGAATGATGCTTTAGTTAAAAAAAAAAAAAAGATCAGTGTGTTTTCTGAAATTGTTTGATAACAAGTCAATGTACATCCGTATGGAGCTTTGTGAATGAGGTGGGGGAGGGGGGGGATAAGGTTCGAAATATTGGAGGACAAAGGAAAAATTGAAAAAAAAAAAATTGAAAAATAAGACGGCGGACATCTGGCCCGTAACGTTTCATGAGAGATCGATGATGGGAGTCCAAAAAAAAAAAAAAAATGTGTTCCTTCTTTGTGATCATGCAGCCTGGACGCCCCAGGCCAAATTTCAAAAGCTTAAATACTACTATCGCCTCTAGGGGCCATGAAGAGAGGACAAGACTACCGGCAAAAGGTTTTTTTTTTTTTCTTCCGTTTCCCTTGGAACATAAAATACAAAATACTTGAATCAAAACATTTTGGGGAATTAATATGATCTGAACTCTTTCAGTTTTATAAAAGATCTTGAGATGTCAAATCGCTTAGAGGTGGACTGACGGGGCGGATGCGAGGCGTTCACTACAGGATTAGAGACGTCACATCTTATTTGGTTGAAAATATCGCTCTGACGTTTTGTAAGAGAGGGCGTTGCCTCTGATGCCAAGGGTGCCAGGGCAAAGGGTGTATGGGGGCCACAGCTATTACGGGAAGAAGGTGCTAAACCTTCACTTCATCTCATACAGTGCCAGGGACAATGGGTTGTGTTGATAGAGTACCTTCACTATGGGTGCTCCACACTTCAAGCATCTCATGCATCAAATGCACAGGGTGCCAGGGCAATGGGTGTATACAGGGAACCTTCATATGGGTGCTCCACCTCAAGCATCCATGCATCAATGCCAGGGTGCCAGGCAAGGGGAGTTACAGAGGCAACAGCTATTACGGGAAGAAGGGTGCTATAACCTTCACTTCATTTCATAGGGGTGCCAGGGCAGGGTGTATATAGAGTACTTCACTTGAGTGCTCCACCCTTCAATGCATCTCATGCATCAATGCCGGGTTTGCCAGGCCAAGGGGAGTACAGAGGCAACAGCATATGGGAAGGAGGTGCTATAACCTTCACTTCATCTCATAGGGTGCCAGGGCAATGGGGGTATACCGGGTACCTTCACATTGGGTGCTTCACCCTCAATGTATCGCATGCATCAAGCTTAGGGCCAGGGCAGGCAAAGGGTGTATACCGGGTACCTCACTATTGTGTGCTCACCCTTCAATGTATCGCATGCATCAATGCTAAGGTGCCAGGGCCAAAGGGTGTATGGGGGCCACAGCTATACGGGAAAGAAGGTGCTATAACCTTCACTTTATATCAGGTGCAGGGCAATGGGTTGGTATACAGGGAACCTTCAATATAGGTGCTCCAAACCTTCAATGCATCTCATGCATCAATGCCAAGGTGCCAGGGCAAGGGGAGTATGGGGGCCCACGCTATTACGGGAAGAAGGTGCTCCACCCTTCACTTATCTCATAGGGTGCCAGGGCAATAGGTGTATACAGGGAACCTCATTATGGGTGCTCCACCCTTCAATTCATTTAATGCATCAATGTCAGGGGGCTAGGCAAGGAGAGGATGATAATACAGTCATTATAAATCTTCATATACATCACTAGGCACATGATGTAGAGGTTTACGCATCAGAGCCAAGGTGGCCAGGGCAAAGGGCTGTACGGGTGGGCCATAGTTATTTAGGAAGAAGGTGCTCCACCCTTTACTTCTTCTCATACAGTGCCAGGGCAATGGGGTGCTTACCGGATACCTTCACTATGGGTGCACCATTCTTCAAAATTCTCATGCATCAGAGCCAAGGTGCCCAGGCAAAGGGAGTATGTATAAACAGTCATTATTAATATCTTCATATTACATCACTCGGCACATGTAGAGGATTAAGCCAAGGTGCCAGGGCAAGAGTGTATAGGTGGGCAACAGTTATTATGGGAAGAATGGTGCCACCCTCCAATCCATTCTCAGCAAGGTGCCAAGGCAGAGCAGCGGTTGTTGAGGGTTACAGTCATTATTAATATCTTCATATAACAACACTAGGCACATGCATGTAGAGGTTTACTCATCAGAGCCAAGGTGCCAGGGCAAAAGGGTGTACGGGTGGGCCATAGTTATATGGGAAGAAGGTGCTCCACCCTTCACTTCATCTCCACAGGGTGCCAGGGCAATGGGTGCATAAAGGGTTACATCATTATAGTCGGGAGGGGCTCCACCCTTCACTTCATCATTACGAGGTTCTCACTAATCTCTACCAAACTAGCAGGAGGCTCATATAATGTACATCAAGCCAAGGTGCCAGGGCAAAGGGTGTTATAGAGGGTACAGTCATATGAGTGTCCATCACTTCATCTCATAGATAGATCTTCTACAAGTCTAATCGTTACGACTAGCAGAGGTCATGTACATCAATGCCAATGGTGCCGGGCAAAGGGTGTATAGTAGGGTACCATCTCTTTGCTCATCATTTTTTCTAATTGATTCATAATATACTAATCACCAATTAGAGGTTCATGCATCAGTGCCAAGGTGCCAGGGCAAAGGGTGTGTTGAGAGGGGGTGGGGGGGGGTTCCTAGTAACTACGGGAAAGAAGACACTCCGCCCTCATTTATTTATAGATACATATTCACCCAGGGCAAAGGGGGTATGGGAGACTATAATCATTATGGTAAGAATATTGGGGATCTGTCCTATTACGTTTCATGGACACATCTTTCTACGACAGTATGGTCTCATATTTACCACTGGTACAAGGCTTGGTATCAATGCCAGGTGCAGGGGGCAAGGGATATATAGGGGTATTATAGGAGGCTCTGTGTCTTTTCTCATAGATTGATCATATCAAGTATAACCAGTCTAATAACTATTAGGCTGCATTCACACACATGTATGGGGGACGTATATACACCGACGTATATACGCCGATATAAGTCCCCCATACACCTCTATGAGCTCACGGCATGGTATGGACATGTCCTATCTTTTCCACGTATATGGCGCAGTGGCCCATATGTCCCTATGGAGAGGGGCGGGGGGACTATGGAAGACCTCAGAGGGGCGGGGACTATGAAGACCTCAGTCATGCAGAGATAGTCCCTCTAGCCTCAGGAAATATCACTAAATCTAAATCTACGACCTCAGTGTCATAAGAGACCAAATAATGTATAGCGGTATGTGAGGTGGAAGATGCCCAAGATGTCTCCTACTAATAAATTCAAATTCTAAAAAGTTCAACATTTATCTTTTAATTATGTTCAGTCTACAGGACTCTTCAGACCTTATATAATGAGAAAAGAAAAAGGTTCTTACAAGATCCATTGAATCTATGGTGGTTCTAACCTCTCATTTCGATGACTTGACTTAGATCGTGGATTGTTTCTGAAGGACTCCGGAATCTTTAGTTACGTTACAATGGGTTTTTTTTTCAGATTCTAGAAAATTCTACGATGGATCTGAGAGGATGTACTACACATGATACGCTCTCAGATGTTTGAGTGACGCACTAGACTTTGATCCTTTAATTCTACAATGTTCCCCCCAAGTCTTCGAGGCCTCGTCCAAACCTAAACTACCCTTAAAGACTTGACAGTGTTCCTTCAATATCCTTAATATGGCTTAAGAACAACCTACATGTTCCTGAGTTTCCAGCGCTCACAGGTTTTCAGAACCTTTGCAATATTTACACTTCAGTCTATATTGATATTAATTTCGTAAATTTCATATAATGATGAGGGTTTTAAGAGACTTTAAAATTCCATGTAAATGTAGCTAAAAAATTATCTTAAAATAGTTTACTATTTTAAAAAACTCCTTTAAAAAACAAATGATGGATTAGACAATTGTGGTGTTTAAGAATTTTATTAGCCACTTCCAACATTTGTCTTCTTTTTTTCATGTTTCTTAAAAAGCTCTGGATAAAGGGGGTTGGAATCACCAGGATCTCAGATCTGATATACTAGAAAACACCGAGCAGCAGTCCAAGGCTGGAAGTGTTTATATATATTAATCTATCTTCTCTATAATCTTAATCGCTCTATCGCATAGGGTATCTGTATCTGATTATCGATCTCATATCGTAGTCTATCGTATCTATGAGCGATGGATATAGTCTTCATAGCGAGCATACATCTATCGGCCTATCTATCTTCTATTATCTATTATCTAGCATCTATATCTATCTATCATTATCGATCTATCTCTCATCTAGCTAGTAGCGATCTATCTATATATATCTAGATCGATCGATCTACTATCTATCACCACGCAGAGGGGATCTAGCTATCTCCCTATAGTATATTCAGTTATATCTCCTATACAGTTGTAAGTGCACAGGTTATATCCATATAGTTGCTATATAGAAATATATAAAAAAAACAAAAAGTATTTAGATATTTCCTATACAGTAGCATATGTAAAAGTTATATATCCTATATAGTTGTACGTGCCCTAGTTATATCTAGAAATCTCTTATATAGGAGCATGTGTACTAGTTATATCCAGATATCTCCTATATAGTAGTATATTAACAAGTTATATCCAGATATTTCTTATATAATAGTATATGTGTAAATCATATCTAAATATCTTCTTTATAGTAGTATATGTACAATGCTGATATCTCCTATATAGTAGTATGTGTACAAGTCATATCTAGCTATCTCCCAATAGTAGTATATTTACTAGTTATATCCAGTTATATCTCCTATATAGTTGTAAGTGCACAAGTGAGTTCCATATATTTGCTATATAGAAGTATATGTACAAGAATAATCTAGATATTTCTATATTTCTAGATATAGTAGTTTAGGTAAAACTTATATCTCCTACATAGTTGTAAGTGCCCTAAGATATCTCTTCTATAATAGAGAGTGTACTAATTATATACAGATATCTTCTATATTGTAGCCCATGTACTAGTTATATCATCTAGATATCTCCATATAGTAGAGAGTGTACTAGTATTACTAGATATCCTTCTATATTGTAGTCCGTGTGATAGTTATATCCAGATGTCTTATATAGTAGCATGTGTTTTAGTTATCTTAGAATATTTCTTATATTGTAGCCCATGTACTAGTTAACTAGATATCTCCTATATAGTAGAGAGTGTACTAGTTATATACAGATATCTTCTATAATTGTTACCAGGTATAGTTACAGGTATCATATAGCTCTTAAGTAGAGAGTTATATAAGATATTTCTGATTTTAGCCCAGGGCTAACTACATCCAGATATCTTATATTTGTAGCCCATGTACTGTTATATCCAGATAGCTCTTCTATATTGTAGCCCATGTACGTGTTTATATCCAGATAGTCTTCTTATTGTAGCCCATGTACTAGTTATATCCAGATAGCTCTTCTATATTGTAGCCACGTGTATAGTTAATCCAGATAGCTCTTCTATTGTAGCCCATGTACTAGTTATCAGAGAGCTCTTCTATATTGTAGCCCATGTACTAGTTATATCCAGATATCTTCATATTGTAGCCCGTGTACTAGTTATCCAGATAGCTCTTCTATTGTAGCCGTGTACTAGTTATATCCAGATATCTTCTATATTGTAGCCCATGTACTAGTATATCCAGATAGCTCTTCTATATGTAGCCATGTACAGTTATATCCAGGATAGCTCTCTATATTGTAGCCATGTACTAGTTATATCCAGATATCTTCTATATGGAGCCCATGTACTAGTTATGATCCAGATATCTTCTATATTGTAGCCCGTGTACTAGTGTATACTAGATCTCTCTTATATAGTAGCAGGTGTTTAGTTATCTCTTAGATATTTATTATATTGTAGCCATGTACTAGTTACATCCAGATTTGTATATGAAGGTCCTAGGTCTGACATAAATTCAATGTGGTAAGTATGTAGGAGCTCAGGGCGCAGTGGATAGATTACAACCCCTCACATCTGCTTTTAATAGATAAAGAGACGCAGGTTTGTTAAAGTTTCCTCTCCCGCCATTGTGCGCGGCTCCATTGTTTGGGGAAGGGCGATGTGGTGTGATTGGGAAACTCATCCCATTTTGCAGCAGATTGTATCTCCTTAGCTGTAAGATCGTCTCTGAGTACCCCCTGATCCTTCCATACAGATGTTGGCTCTAGCGCCAGGGCCGGGATTGTAGGGCCCAGATATAATATTTGCAGCTGAAGTGACGCACAAGGATCCCGCTGCATCTCACTATCTAGTTAATGGGTGTGCAGCACGTCCCCCCAGCTCCTCTCCTCTCCCCATCACAACCAATAATCTTACTCTCTGCGCTCTTGTGTATCGATGCTTTTCCAGCTTAGGCAGCCTACTTTGATATGCTAATATTTCCGAGTAGCAAACTCTGCAGAGATCATATTAAGGTTGTCATACAGAGTCGAGCTTTTGCCTTAGTTGGAATATTCAGATAACCAATTTCAAAGAAAATTACTAAGAAGCCGGGGGTGTATTACAGGGAGCAGGCAGTGTTTTAATCATTAAAAAAAAAAAATCTACTTTTTTTTTTTACTTTTTTTTGGGGGAGAATGAGCTTTAGTTAAAAAAAAAAAAAGATCAGTGTGTTTTCTGAGAAGATTGTTTGATAACAAGTCAATGTACATCCGATTGGAGCTTGTGAATGGGTGGGGGAGGGGGGGATAAGGTTCGAAATATGTGGAGACAAAGGAAAAATTGAAAAAAAAAAAATTGAAAAATAGACGGCGGACATCTTGGCCCGTAACGTTTCATGAGATCTCGATGAGGAGTCCAAAAAAAAAAAAAAAATTGTGTTCCTTCTTTGTGATCATGCAGCCTGGACGCCCCAGGCCAAATTTCAAAAGTTAAATACTACTATCGCCTCTAGGCCATGAAGAGAGGACAAGACTACCGGGAACAAGGTTTTTTTTTTTTTCTTCCGTTGCCCTTGGAAACATAAAATACAAAACTATTTGAATCAAAACATTTTGGGGAATTAATATGATCTGAACTCCTTTCAGTTTTATAAAAGATTTGAGATGTCAAATCGCTTAGAGGGAATGACGGGCGGATGGCGAGGCGTTCACTACAGGATAGAGACGTCACATCTTATTTGGTTGAAAATATCGCTCTGACGTTTTGAAGAGGGGCGTGCCTCGATGCCAAGGGGTGCCAGGGCAAAGGGTGTATGGGGGCCACAGCTATTACGGGAAGAAGGTGCTAAACCTTCACTTCATCTCATACAGTGCCAGGGAAATGGGTGTTGTATATAGAGTACCTTCACTATGGGTGCTCCACCTCAATGCATCTCTGCATCAATGACGGGTGCCAGGGCAATGGGTGTATACAGGGAACCTTCACTATGGTGCTCACCTTCAAGCATCTCATGCATCAATGCCAGGGTGCCAGGCAGGGGAGTTACAGAGGCAACAGCTATTACGGGAAGAAGGGTGCATAACCTTCACTTCATTTATAGGGTGCCAGGGCAGGGTGTATGATAGAGTACTTCACTATGAGTGCTCCACCCTTCAATGCATCTCATGCATCAATGCCAGGGTTGCCAGGGCCAAGGGGAGTACAGAGGCAACAGTATATGGGAAGGAAGGTGCTATAACCTTCACTTCATCTCATAGGGTGCCAGGGCAAGGGTGTATACCGGGTACCTTCACTATGGGTGCTTCACCCTTCAATGTATCGCATGCATCAATGCTTAGGTGCCAGGGCAAAGGGTGTATACCGGGTACCTTCACTATGGGTGCTTCACCCTTCAATGTATCGCATGCATCAATGCTAAGGTGCCAGGGCAAAGGGTGTATGGGGGCCACAGCTATTACGGGAAGAAGGTGCTATAACCTTCACTTTATCTCTCATAGTCGGCAGGGCAATGGGGTTGTATACAGGGAACCTTCAATATAGGTGCTCCAAACTTCAATGCATCTCATGCATCAATGCCAAGGTTGCCAGGGCAAGGGGAGTATGGGGGCCACAGCCTATTACGGGAAGAAGGTGCTCCACCCTTCACTTTATCTCATAGGGTGCCAGGGCAATAGGTGTATACAGGGAACCTCATTATGGGTGCTCCACCCTTCAATTCATTTAATGCATCAATGTCAGGGTGCTAGGGCAAGGAGAGTATGTATAATACAGTCATTATTAATATCTTCATATACATCACAGGCACATGAATGTAGAGGTTTACGCATCAGAGCCAAGGTTGCCAGGGCAAGGGTGTACGGGTGGGCCATAGTTATTATGGAAGAAGGTGCTCCACCTTTACTTCTTCTCATACAGTGCCAGGGCAATGGGGTGCTTACGGATACCTCACTATGGGTGCACCATTCTTCAATTCATTCATGCATCAGAGCCAAGGTGCCCAGGAAAGGGAGTATGTATAATAACAGTCATTATTAATATCTTATATACATCACTCGGCACATGTAGAGGATTAAGCCAAGGTGCCAGGGCAAGAGGTGATAGGTGGCAACAGCAACAGTTATTATGGGAAGAATGTGTCCACCCTCCAATCCATCTCATGCAAGGTGCCAAGGCAGTAGGTTGTATGAGGGTTACAGTCATTATTAATATCTTCATATAACAACACTAGGCACATGCATGTAGAGGTTTACTCATCAGAGCCAAGGTGCCAGGGCAAAAGGGTGTACGGGTGGGCCATGAGTATATGGGAAGAAGGTGCTCCACCCTTCACTTCATCTCACAGGGTGCCAGGGCAATGGGTGCATAAAGGGTTACATTTAATATCGTAGGAGGGGCTCCACCCTTCACTTCATCATTACGAGGTGTTCTCACTAATCTCTACCAACTAGCAGGAGGCTCATATAGTGTACATCAAGCCAAGGGCGCAGGGCAAAGGGTGTATAGAGGGGTACAGTCATATGAGTGTCATCACTTCATCTCATAGATAGATCTTCTACAAGTCTAATCGCTACCGACTAGCAGAGGTCATGTACATCAATGCCAATGTGCCGGGCAAAGGGTGTATAGTAGGGTACCATCTCTTTGCTCATCATTTTTTTCTAATTGATTCATAATATACTAATCACCAATTTTAGAGGTTCATGCATCAGTGCCAAGGTGCCAGGGCAAAGGGTGTGTTGAGAGGGGGTGGGGGGGGGTTCCAGTAAATACGGGAAAGAAGACACTCCGCCTCATTTTATTTCATAGATACATATCTACCAGGGCAAAGGGGGTATGGGAGACTATAATCATTATGGTAAGAATATTGGGGATCTGTCCATACTACGTTTATGGACACATCTTTCTACGACAGTATGGTCTCATATTTACCAATGGTACAAGGCTTGGTATCAATGCCAGGTGCAGGGGAGCAAGGGATATATAGGGGTATTATAGGAGGCTTTTGTCTTTTCTCATAGATTGATCATATCCAAGTATAACCGTCTAATAACTATTAGGCTGCATTCACACACATGTATGGGGGACGTATATACACCGACGTATATACGCCGATATAAGTCCCCCATACACCTCTATGAGCTCACGGCATGATGGTATGGACATGTCCTATCTTTTCCACGTATATGGCGCAGTGGCCCATATGTCCCTATGGAGAGGGGCGGGGACTATGGAAGACCTCAGAGGGGCGGGGACTATGGAGACCTCAGTCATGCAGAGATAGTCCCTCTAGCCTCAGGAAATATCACTAAATCTAAATCTACGACCTCAGTGTCATAAGAGACCAAATAATGTATAGCGGTATGTGAGGTGGAAGATGCCCAAGATGTCTCCTACTAACATAACTTCAAATTCTAAAAAGTTCTACATTTATCTTTTATATTATGTTCAGTCTACAGGACTCTTCAGACCTTAATTAATGAGAAAAGAAAAGTTCTTACAAGATCCATTGAATCTATGGTGGTTCTAACCTCTCATTTTCGATGACTTGACTTAGATCGTGGATTGTTTCTGAGGAATCCGGAATCTTTAGTTACGTTACAATGGGTTTTTTTCAATTCTAGAAAATTCTACGATGGATCTGGAGAGGATGTACTACACATGATACGCCTCAGATGTTTGAGTGACGCACTAGACTTTGATCCTTTAATTCTACAATGTTCCCCCCAAGTCTTCGAGGCCTCGTCCAAACCTAAACTACCCTTAAAGACTTGACAGTGTTCCTTCAATATCCTTACATACTGGGAGCTCTTACAGGAAACACACTCGTAACATGTGCTCGCCGCCAGACCCGTTGTTACTACCAGACGCATCAGACTCCACATGACCAAGTGTTTCTCACAGATATACCTGCTCTAGGCAACACTAACTTGACCGTGTACTCAGTACCTTCTAACATATTGGTAATTAATTTGTCACTTAACATTCCATGCACTACCACGTCAACAGAAAGAGGATGTTTTTAAATCTGAGCCATGTATAGTCCCTCTAAAATGTTCCATGTGTGAAAGGCTATGATAAGAACATCATCCACTCTCAAACTAGTTTCAGAATTGTGTAACGTGAAAACTTTGTAAACCAAACGAATGACTGGAGACGAAACATCCATTGATGTGGTGCCTTTAAGACCTTTATGTATATTTGCCCACGCTCTATCACCGAACTAAGTTGTCTTCTCTTTGTCCAATAGTTTCTGAAAAGCTCTTGATAAATGGGGTTGTCATCACATGGATCTCATATCTATCTATCTGAAAAAAACAGCGAAAGCAGCAGTCCAAGGCTTGTGAAGTGTTGATATATATATATCTATCTCACATCGATCTACGTACTACTATATATAGATATATCTATCTATCTTGATATCTTCTATATTGTAGCCCATGTACTAGTTATATCTAGATATCTCCTATATAGTAGAGAGTGTACTAGTTGTATCTAGATATCTTCTATATTGTAGTCCGTGTGCTAGTTATATCCAGATAGCTCTTATATAGTAGCATGTGTTTTAGTTATCTCTAGATATTTCTTATATTGTAGCCCATGTACTAGTTATACTAGATATCTCCTATATAGTAGAGAGTGTACTAGTTATATACAGATATCTTCTATATTGTTCCGTCTGCTCTTCTATGGTTATATACTCAAGGTACACAAAGGAAGGTCTAGATTTTATTCTAATTGTTCAGTACAATACAAGGATGTGATTGTCAGACACATCAGTGGACACCTCCAGCAGATGTGGTGGTGAATTGTAGAGAGGGAGGACGTCTGCAGGGTGAGCGGGCCCGGGGCTGCAATGGACTCCACACCCGTCCCGGGGAGACCTGCGGGTAGACGGGCATCGGCGATGACAAGGCCAGGAAAGCGAGCGAGCGTGAGAGACGGACAGCGAGGGGCGAGCGAGCGAGCGAGGGGAGAGGACAGCAAGCACGGCGGGCGGGGCGGGCTGGGCGGGGGGGGCGGGGGGCGGCGCGCGGGCGCGCGGTCAGACGAGGGAGCGAGCGCAAGGCGAGAGAGGATGCGCCGAGCGAGCGCAGAGCGAGCGGCGAGGAGCGAGCGGCAGGAGCGGCGAGCGCGCGAGAGCAGCGAGCGTAGCGAGCGAGCAGAGGAGCGAGCGAGCGAGCGAAGACGACGAGCTAAGCACTAATTCTATCT
This sequence comes from Engystomops pustulosus, assembly GCA_019512145.1. Lineage (NCBI taxonomy): Eukaryota > Metazoa > Chordata > Amphibia > Anura > Leptodactylidae > Engystomops > Engystomops pustulosus. The sequence continues at coordinate 122,201 of WNYA01000237.1, read as the reverse complement.
ATCTATCGCATAATCTATATATTTATGATAATCCTATCTTCTACTATCACTATCTATCTCGCATGCTATCGATATTATCTACGATTATATCTATCTAGATCTATCTATTATCTATCTCCTATCTACTATCTATATCTTACCTTTATGGAGTTTATATAAATGACACAAATAAATACAACTTTATTATGTTATTATGATAATAATAATACAATAATAATAATATAGACACACCAGCAAAATACCTGTGCAATTTTCAACAAATAGAGAGATAGATAATAAGATAGATAGATATAAAGACAGATAGATAGATATGAGATAGATAAATATGAGATAGAGATTAAGATATAAGATTATAGGATAGTGTGTATGTTAGGCCATGCACTCACACATATAGACGGTTGTATATTATATAAAGAGACTCATATTTTTTAATTAACTTTTAATCCCAGGCAGAGAGAACACAGGAATAACTAGATATCAGCCAGCAGGACACATATAGTATAGATGGAGACAATGGGCAGGGGAGGTATAGGACAGGCTGGTGCTGAAGGGACAGCTCCTCACACTCATATCTCCAGCCTGGATCATCCACATCCTCTTGTATCACATCTACCAGATACTGTATCATCATCACTGTAATAATAAATCATAAGACACATCAAATCTTCATCACAATCCAAGAGGATCCGAGAGTCATATTCTGTACAATTCTGAGATTGATAATATTAGTAATTACCGACTAGTAATTCCCACATATCCTGATGAAACCTAAACACCTATATAATACTCTGTGCACTGGTAACATGCTGATATCTCCTATATAGCAGTATATGTACACGTTGTATCCAGATATTTCCTACACAACACTACCATATAGTAATCATATCTAAATATTTCCTATATAGGGTATGTGTACAATCCTGATACCTCCTATATAGTAGTAATGTAAAGTCATATCTAGTATCTCCTATGTATGATTCAGTTATATCTCCTATACAGTAGTATATGTACAAGTATATTAGCTATCTCCCTATAGTATATTCAGTATTATCCTATACGCAGTGATGGCGAAACCTATGGCACGGGTGCAGAGGGGCACTCGAGAGCCCTCCTATGGGCACCCGAGCCATACCCCATCGCAGACATTCGCCAGACAGGACTCAAGCCTCTTTGCAGTTCCAGGCAGCCCAGGACCTAGAAGGAAGTAACAATGATAATCACAACTTCTTTCTCCTTCTTTCTACTGTATAAGTGTCCTCAGGGGGGCCTATACATTTAATCCTTGGAAAAGAGCAGGAGAGAGTAATAAGTTACTGCTTAATTGTCGCATTGGCACTTTGCGAAAAATATGTGTTTTTTTGGTTGTAGTTTGGGCACTCGGTGTCAAAAGGTTGCCATCACTGTCCATACAGTAGTATATGTACAAGTCAATATCTAGCTATCTCCCTATAGTAATTAGTATATTCTCCAACAGTAGATAATGTACAAGTCATATCTAGCTATATCCCTATAGTATATTCAGTTATTATCTCTGAACAGTAGTAATTGTACAAGTCATATACTAGCTATCTCCCATAGGTATATTCAGTTATATTCTCCTATACAGTAGGTATGTACAAGTCATACTCTAGCTATCTCCTATAGTATTTCAGTTATATCTCCTATACAGTTGTAGTGACAGGTTATATCCATATAGTTGCTATATAGAAAATATATAAAAAAAACAAAAAAAGTATTTAGATATTTCTATACAGTAGCAAGTAAAAGTTATATCCTATATAGTTGTACGTGCCCTAGTTATATCTAGAAATCTCTTATATAGGAGCAGTGTACTAGTTATATCCAGATATCTACCTATATATGTAGGATATTAACAAGTATATCCAGATATTTCTATAATAGTATATGTGTAAATCATATCTAAATATCTTCTTTATAGTAGTATATGTACAATGCTGATATCTCCTATAGTAGTATGTGTAAAAGCATATCTAGCTATCTCCCAATAGTAGTATATTACTAGTTATATCCAGTTATATACTCCTATATAGTTGTAAGTGCACAAGTGAGTTCCATATATTGTATATAGAAGTATATGTACAAGAATAATCTATAGATATTTCTATATTTCTAGATATAGTAGTTTAGGTAAAAACTTATATCTCCACATAGTTGTAAGTGCCCTAAGATATCTCTTTCTATAATAGAGAGTGTACAATTATATACAGATATCTTCTATATTGTAGCCCAGTATAGTTATATCTAGATATCTTCTTATTGTAGGACCATGTACTAGTTATATACAGATATCTTTCTATATTGTAGCCCGACTAGATATCTAGATATCTCCTATAGTAGAGAGTGTACTAGTTATATACAGCTATCTTCTCATATTGTAGCCATGTACTAGTTATATCTAGATATCTCCTATATAGTAGAGAGTGTACTAGTTGTACTGATATCTTCTATATTGTAGTCCGTGTGATAGTTATATCCAGATAGTCTTATATAGTAGCATGTGTTTTAGTTATCTTAGATATATTTCTTATATTGTAGCCCATGTACTAGTTATACTAGATATCTCCTATATAGTAGAGAGTGTACTAGTTATATACAGATATCTTCTATAAGTGTTACCCAGGTATCTAGTTACAGGTTCATATAGCTCTTATATAGTAGAGATTATATCAAGATATCTTCTTGATTGTAGCCCATGGGCTAACTTACATCCGATTCTTATATGAGCAGTACTGTAATCCTAATTTTGTAGCCCACTGTATTGTTATATCCAGATAGCTCTTCTTATATTGTACCCATGTACGTGTTTTATATCACGATGTCTTCTCTATTGTAGCCGGTACAGTTATCGATATCTTTGTAGATGTTATTAATCCCAGATAGCTCTTCATATGTAGCATGTACAGATCAGTACTTCTGAGCTTGTAATAGGTATATCGATTAGTCCTTGAGTGGATAGTACTCAGTTCTATATTGTAGCCCATTGTTACTAGTTATATCCAGATAGCTCTTCTATATTGTAGCCCATGTACTAGTTATATCCAGATAGCTCTTCTATATTGTAGCCCGTGTACTAGTTATATCCAGATATCTTCTATATTGTAGCCCATGTACTAGTTATATCCAGATAGCTCTTCTCATATCATATCTATCTCATAGATATGAAATAACTTTCTACATATTATAATACCTAGCCATCCTACTCACATCTATTTGTATATTATCTTATAACTATCTATAACTTTAAAAGATCTATCTATAAACATATACAGTCTCACATGGATAACTATAACTATCTATTATCGGTAGATAGATATAGAATAATAAGATAAAATCAGTGGCTCATTTACTCCTTTGTTGGTGGATTTTATGTGATGACGCTTACTAGTTACAAATAGATAAAGAGATAGAAATATTTAACAGCATAAAAGCTTAAAAAAGTAAAGCAACACAAAATAAAGCAAAGCAAAAATATAGTGGGGAAAAAAGATCGACCAGATATTAAGAATAGAATAGGTTAAATAAATTTAGTAGGTTTGAAAGCGAGAAAAAAAAATTAAAAGGTAAAAAAAGTTCATTTAGATCTATTAAAAAACTATTAAAGAGTAATATAGATGAATACGATATTTAATGAATTATTTTTATTTAACAAAATTGTAAGAAAGAGATGCATACATAAAGAGAGTTTCTATAGAGATATATAATTATATGGATTAAAGCTATAAGTACAAAGGAAATACACAAATTCCAAAACGATTAAGTGTAAAGTAAAAAGTAAATTAAACTAAATACATTGAAGACCTTAATTACATATGAGATGCACAATTAAAAAAAAAAAGCCAAAATAGTAACTGAAGCAACAAAGAATTAAGAATAAAGAAAAAAAATCCACAAAAAATTGCCCAAAGCACTTAATCGAAAATGAAGTAGGAAACTATTAATATATTGCTTCATATAATAAGTTAAATTTATGTGTCATTAAAAATAATAATGATTCTAAATTATAGTATAATTAAACACCGGAAAGAAATAATATAATTTAATAATGTAAAATACTAGTACTAATATAAAACAAATCTTTAATGATAATATCTGTATAATAATAAAGCAATAATAGTAATTAATGTATGATATACTACTTCTAAAGTATTGTAATAATAATAAACTACAATAATAGTAATCTTAATGTAGTGATATACTATTCTGCGACTACTACAGTGTAATAATAATAATAATAATAACAACTACAATAATAATAATAATCTTAATGTATGATAATACTACTCCCTACTACTTTAAAGTATAATAATAATAATAATAATAATAATAATAATAATAATAATATTTATATATATATAATAAATAAAATATAAAAAATATATAAGAAACAACTACAATATAATCATCATGTATGATACTACTATACTACTAATGTATAGTAATCTATAATAATAATAAAATAAGCAGATAATTATTATTCTAAAATAGAAATAACAATATAAAATAAATAGAATAATAGGTAAACAAGCAGAGGATGGTGAATCTGGGAAGAGAGAGGAAGAAGGGGGAAGTTGTATAATTCTTGGAGTCTTGTGTAAGAAGTGTCAGTAAAATGACTTTCTGTATCAGTGAGTAAAATCATTGTAGTGCGGAGCTGTGTAGTCTCAGGACAAGGGGATAAACCTCTCCCCCATTCAATAAGAGGCCGACGTTTTCTTTTCATTCTTTTCCACGTCTGCTGTGATTTTTTCAATTGTACAAAATTTTTTTTTTCCATGCAGTCACCGGGCATGGCATCATTAAAAAGGGATTAGAAAATTGCAAGGGGGGGAGACAAAAGCTAATTCCCCAGCAAAAGAACACCGTAGTTTTATCCAATTTGCGACTAAAACCTATTCAACTAGCATTTATGCAATGTCATTCCGAGCAAACAGCATGTTACAAGTAAAAACCCAGAGGGAGAATAAAAAAAAATTTGTAACAATATGTAACCAAAAAAAAGAAAAAAAAAAATTGTATTTTTTAATTAAAAAAAAATTGCCGCATATCTGGCGCAACTATCGGAGGTGTAAGGATCTATTGAAGGCTTTTGCTATTGCCCCTTTAGGGTAATGAATGCCAGAAATGTAATATCTACCCCCCGTGTGGAATAGGCAATGAGCCCCCCAATACTTGCAGGGTGTTTAAGTCAAGGGGAACAGATGCAAACAGTCTTGAGGCTGTAGACCGATCTTTGGTCCCTAAAAAGATTTTCATGGGTAACAAAAGCCCTGTCACACCTTTCTCATCACTGCGGTAATTTATACAGCAGCTTTCACGTTTTCTCTTCTACGATTCATAATCACTTAAGGCAGACTCAAACGTGTGTTTTCTTAGGAGATCTTACAATTCGGGGTTTAGAGAGAAATGTTGGACTGTAAAGAACTGATGACTGGGGGGGGGGAGAGAGGGTGCATGGACCGACTGCATTATCCCACCATTTGCCAGACTCAAAGCCTTTCAGGCCTGTGTAGGTGTTCTGGAAATTAATCTGGAAGATTATAGACATTAGAAATTCAGTAAATCATCTGTTGTTAAAATTTGTAAAAAAGTGGGAATTAAGTGTGTTGAAGTTTGGTCTTCTCATACATATTCATGTTATATTCTGGGGGATATGGTTATGATATGGAAATGAGTAGTGTGTGACTGCAGGACTAGAATAGGGATAGATGGAGAGATAGATAGATAGATTGAGTAGATATGGATAGATAGATTGAGATATCTGATAGATAGATAGAATGAGAGTAGATAGATAGAGGGGTTAGATAGATATAGATAGATGGATAGATAGATAGATATGAGATAGATAGATAGATAGATAGATAGAAGATAGTAGAGAGATAGGAGTAGATAGAGATAGGAGATAGAGGAGTAGATAGATAGATAGATAGATAGATAGGATAGAAGATAGATAGATATGAGATAGATGGATAGAGATAGATAGAAGGAGATAGATAGATGATAGATAGATAGATAGATGATATAGATAGATATGAGATAGTAGATAGATAGGATAGATATGGGATAGATGATAGATAGGATAGATGATAGGAGATAAAATAGATAATAGATATGAGAAGATAGATAGATAGTAGTAGATAGGAGATAGAAGATAGATATAGATAGTAGATGAGATAGATATGAGATTAGATAGATAGATATGGGATAGATAGATAAGATAGATAGATAGATAGATAGATAGATAGATATGAGATAGAAGATAGGATATGGGATAGATAGGATAGATAGATAGATAGATATATAGATAGGAGATAAATAGATAGATAGATATGAGATAGATAGATAGATAGATAGAGATAGATAATAGATATGAAGATAGATAGATAGATAGGGATAGTAGATAGATAGATAGATAGAGAGATTAGGAGATGAAATAGATAGAAGATAGATAGGAGATAAATAGATAGATAGATAGATAGATAGATATGAGATAGATAGATAGATAGATAGATAGATAGATAGATATGGGATGTATATATATATATCTATATATAAATATACGTTATATTGATGATAGATAAAACATGAGTTATAGATATACGATAGAATGATTATATATATATGGATAGATATGAAAACGATTATATAAGATAGTTTGATGATTGATAGATAGACAGATAGATACATATGACACTACAGATATTCGATGGATTAATGATCTTGGTTAGATAACTAGAGTAGACAGAGATATATAGATCATGGCTAGACAATGCATATAATATATAGATTTGATTAAAAGCAGATTAAAAAACGATTATGATGGAATGCTGAATACTGATATTGTAGTCAGCAAGCGTCATAGTTTTATATACAATGATGATATGGAGTTACATATTAAATATCACTCCACCTAAGAAAAATAGATAGATGGACAATGCCACCACCCTTATACACAGAAGTATTAGTAGTAATAGTAGATGGGTGATATGATAATAGATAGATATAGTAATTAGATAAATAATGACGGGAGAGATATATTATCACACATGATAGAGGATAGATATGTATATAGATAGACATAATTGTGTGTATTAATTCCTTCCTCCTTCCTCTTGCAGGGCTCGGTGGAGGCCCAGTGGGGACTTGTGCCTGAAACAGACAGGGAGGAGGATAGGAAGAGGTAAGTCCCCATCAGTCTTTCTACCAGAGTCATTGGCTGCTCTTCTATGGTTATATCTTCAAGGTAAGGACAAGGAAGGTCTAGATTTTATTATAATTGTTCAGTAAATACAAGGATGTGATGTCAGACACATCAGTGACACCTCCAGCGATGTGGTGGTGATAGTAGAGAGGAGGACAGCTGCAGGGTGAGCGGGCCTGGGCTATGGACTCCACACCCGTCCAGGGGAGACCTCGGGAGGGACGGCCACTGCGTCAGACAAGGCCAGTAAAGCAGCGAGCGGAGAGACGGACAGCGAGGGGCGAGCGAGCGAGGAGAGAGAGGACAGCAAGCACGGCGGGCGGGGGTGGCTGGCGGGGGGGGGCGGGGGGCGGCGGCGGGCGCGCGCGCAAGGAGGAGCGAGCGCAGAGGCGAGAAGGGAGCGGAACGCGCGCGAGCGAGCGAGCGGCGAGCGAGCGCAGCGAGGAGCGCCGAGCGAGCGAGCGGCGAGAGCAGCGCAAGGAGCGAGCGAGCGAGCGAGCGAGCGAGGCGAGCTATCCATATAATCCATAGTAGCATTCATATTATACTATCATTTCATCTATCATTCTATCGTATCTAGCTATCTCCTATCGATCTATATATCTATCGATCTCATATCTATCTATCTATCTATCTATCTATCTATCTCTATCTATCTATCTTATATCACCTTTAGGATTTATATAAATGACACAAATAAATACAACTTTATTATGTTATTATGATAATAATAATAATAATAATAATAATATAGACACACATGCAAAATACCTGTGCATTTTCACAAATAGAGAGATAGATAAATTAAGATAGATATACAGACAGATAGATAGATATGAGATAGATAAATATGAGATAGATAGATATAAAGATATAGATATATGTGTATGTATGTAGGCCATGCACTCACACATATAGACGTGTATATCTATATAAAGAGACTCATATTTTTTAATTAACTTTTAACCCAGGCAGAGAGAACACAGGAATTAAACTAGATATCAGCCAGCAGGACAAATATAGTATAGATGGAGACAATGGGAGGGGAGGGATAGGGACAGGCTGGTGCGAAGGGACAGCTCCTCACACTATATCTCCAGCACTGGATCATCCACATCCTTTGTATCACAATCTACCCAGATACTGTATCATCATCACTGTAATAATAAATCATAAGGACAACATCAATATTTCATCACAATCCAAGAGGATCCGAGAGTCATATTTATGTACAATTCTGGAATGATAATATCTAGTAATTACCGAATAGTATTCCCACATATCCTGATGAAAACCTAAAACAACCTATATAAATACTCTGTGCACTGGTAACATGCTGATATCTCCTATATAGCAGATATGTACACGTTGTATCCAATATTTCCTACACAACACTACCTATAGTAATCATATCTAAATATTCTATATAGGGGATGTGTACAATCCTGATACCTCCTATATAGTAGTATGACAAAGTATATCTAGACTATTCCCTATAGTATATTCAGTTATATCTCCTATTACAGTAGTATATGTACAAGTCATATTAGCTATCTCCCTATAGTATATTCAGTTATCTCCCTATACCAGTGATGGGAAAACTATGGCACGGGTGCCAGAGGGGCACTCAGAGCGCCTCCTCAGGGCACCCGAGCCTCACCCCATCGCAGGAATTCGCCAGACAGGACTCAAGCTCTTGCAGTTCCAAGGCAGCCCAGGACCTAGAAGGAAAGCTACAATGATAATCCAAACTTCTTCTCCTCTTTCTACTGTATAAGGTCCTCAGGGGGCCTATACCATTTAATCCTGTGAAAGAGCAGGGAGTAGTAATAAGTTACTGCTAAATTGTCGCATTGGCACTTTGCGAAAAATATGTGTGTTTTTTGGTTGTAGTTTGGGCACTCGGTGTATAAAAGGTTGCCATCACTGTCCATACAGTAGTATATGTACAAGTCATATCTAGCTATCTCCCTATAGTAATTCAGTATATCTCCTAACAGTAGAATGTACAAGTCCTATCTAGCTATCATCCCTATAGTATATTCAGTTATCTCCTATACAGTAGTAATGTACAAGTCATACTAGCTATCTCACATGTATATTCAGTTATATTCTCCTATACAGTAGTTATGTACAAGTCATATAGTCTATACTCCCTATAGTATATTCAGTATAATCTCTATACAGTTGTAGTGAACAGGTTATATCCATATAGTTGCTATATAGAAAAAAATATATAAAAAAAACAAAAAAGGTATTTAGATATTTCCTATACAGTAGCAATGTAAAAGTTATATATCCTATATAGTTGTACGTGCCCTAGTTATATCTAGAAATCTCTTATATAGGAGCAGTGTATAGTTATATCCAGATATCTCCTATATAGTAGTATATAACAAGTTATATCCAGATATTTCTTATTATAATAGTATATGTGTAAATCATATCTAAATATCTTCTTTATAGTAGTATATGTGTACAATGCTGATATCTCCTATTAGTAGTATGTGTAACAAGTCATACTAGCTATCTCCCAATAGTAGTATATTTACTAGTTTATATCCAGTTATATCTCCTATATAGTTGTAAGTGCACAAGTGAGTTCCATATATTGCTATATAGAAGTATGTACAGAGATAATCTAGAATATTTCTATATTTCTAGATATAGTAGTTTAGGTAAAACTTATATCTCCTACATAGTTGTAAGTGCCCTAAGATATCTCTTCTATAATAGAGAGTGTACAATTATATACAGATATCTTCTATATTGTAGCCCATGTACTAGTTATATCTAGATATCTTCTTATGTAGACCATGTACTAGTTATATACAGATATTTTCTATATTGTAGCCCATGTACTAGTTTATATCTAGATAATCTCCTATATAGTAGAGAGTGTACTAGTTATATACAGCTATCTTCTATATGTAGCCCATTGTACTAGTTATATCTAGATATCTCCTTAAGTAGAGAGTGTACTAGTGTATCTAGATATCTTCTATATTGTAGTCCGTGTGATAGTTATATCCAGATAGCTCTTACTATAGTAGCATGTGTTTTAGTTATCTTAGATATTTCTTATATTGTAGCCCATGTACTAGTTAACTAGATATCTCCTATATAGTAGAGAGTGTACTAGTTATATACAGATATCTTATAATTGTTACCAGGTATAGTTACAGGTATCATATAGCTCTTATAAGTAGAGAGTTATATCTCGAGATTTCTATATTGTAGCCAAGTAATAATCCGATACTTTATATTGTAGCCATGTACCTGTTAGATCCAGATAGATCTCTATTGTAGACCGTACTGTATATCCAGATAGCTCTTCTATATTGTAGCCCATGTACTAGTTATATCAGATAGCTCTCTTATATATGTAGCCCACGGTGTTACTAGTTATATCAGATAGCTCTCATATTGTAGCCCATGTACTAGTTATATCCAGAATCTTCTATATTGTAGCCCGTGTACTAGTTGAATCCAGTAGCTCTCTATATTGTAGCCCGTGTACTAGTTAGATCCAGATAGCTTTCTATATTGTAGCCATGTACTAGTATATCCAGATATCTTCTATATTGTAGCCCATGTACTAGTTATATCCAGATAGCTCTTCTATATTGTAGCCCATGTACTAGTTATATCCAGATAGCTCTTCTATATTGTAGCCCATGTACTAGTTATATCCAGATATCTTCTATATTGTAGCCCGTGTACTAGTTATACTAGATCTCTCTTATATAGTAGCATGTGTTTTAGTTATCTCTAGATATTTATTATATTGTAGCCCATGTACTAGTTACATCCAGATATTGTATATATGAAAGGTCCTAGGTCTGACCCATAATTCAATGTGGTAAGTATGTAGGAGCTCAGGGGCGCAGTCTGGATAGATACAACCCTCACATCTGCTTTTATATAAGATAAAGAGACGCAGGTTGTAAAGTTTCTCTCCTCCGCCATTGTGCGCGGCTCCATTGTTCTGGGGAACGATGTGGTGATTGATGGGAAATCTCCGATCCCCATTTTGCAGCAGATTGTATTCTCCTTAGCTGTAAGCTCCGTCTCTAGTATCCCCCCTGGTCCTTCCATACAGATGTTGGCTCTAGCGCCAGGGCCTGGGATTGTAGGGCCCAGATATAATATTTGCAGCTGAAGTGACGCAAGGATCCCGCTGCTATCACTTCTAGTTAATGGTGTGCAGCACGTCCCCTCCAGCTCCTCTCCCACACCCACTCACACCACACAAATCGTTAACTCCTCGCGCTTTTGTTGTTGTATCGATGCTTTTTCCAGCCTTAGGCGCCTACTTTGATATGCTAATATTTCCGAGTAGCAAACTCTGCAGAGATCATATTAATGTTGTTCATACAGAGTCGAGCTTTTGCCTTAGTTGAATATTCAGATAACCAATTTTCAAAAGAAATTACTAAGAAGCCGGGGCTGCTATTTACAGGAGCAGGCAGTGTTTTTAATCATTAAAAAAAAAAAATCTACTTTTTTTTTTTACTACTTTTTTTTTGGGGGAGAATTGATGCTTTAGTTAAAAAAAAAAAAAAGATCAGTGTGTTTTCTGAAGAATTGTTTGATAACAAGTCAATGTACATCCGTATGGAGCTTTGTGAATGAGGTGGGGGAGGGGGGGATAAGGTTCGAAATATTTGGAGACAAAGGAAAAATTGAAAAAAAAAAATTGAAAAATAAGACGGCGACATCTTGGCCCGTAACGTTTCATGAGATCTCGATGATGGAGTCCAAAAAAAAAAAAAAACTTGTGTTCCTTCTTTGTGATCATGCAGCCTGGACGCCCCAGGCAAATTTCAAAAAGCTTAAATACTACTATCGCCTCTAGGCCATGAAGAGAGGACAAGACTACCGGCAACAAGGTTTTTTTTTTTTTCTTCCGTTTGCCCTTGGCAACATAAAATACAAACTACTTTGAATCAAAACATTTTTGGGGAATTAATATGATCTGAACTCCTTTCAGTTTATAAAAGATCTTGAGATTGTCAAATCGCTTAGAGGTGACTGACGGGCGGATGGCGAGGTCTCACGAATCTGTTAATAAACTGAAAGAGTTCAGATCCATATTAATTCCCCAAAATGTTTTGATTCAAAGTATTTTGTATTTTATGTTCCAAGGGCAACGAAGAAAAAAAAAAAAACCTTGTTCCGGTGTCTTGTCCTCTCTTCATGGCCTAGAGGCGATAGTAGTATTTAAGCTTTTGAAATTTGCCTGGGGCGTCCAGGCTGCATGATCACAAAGAAGGAACACAAGTTTTTTTTTTTTTTTTGGACTCCATCATCGAGATCTCATGAAACGTTACGGGCCAAGATGTCCGCCGTCTTTTTTCAATTTTTTTTTTTTCAATTTTTCCTTTGTCTCCACATATTTCGAACCTTATCCCCCCCCTCCCCCACCCATTCACAAGCTCCAACGGATGTACATTGACTTGTTATCAAACAATCTTCCAGAAAACACACTGATCTTTTTTTTTTTTTTAACTAAAGCATCATTCTCCCCCAACAAAAAAGTAAAAAAAAAAAGTAGATTTTTTTTTTTTAATGATTAAAACACTGCCTGCTCCTGTAATAGCAGCCCCGGCTTCTTAGTAATTTTCTTTGAAATTGGTTATCTGAATATTCCAACTAAGGCAAAAGCTCGACTCTGTATGACAAACCTTAATATGATCTCTGCAGAGTTGTGCTACTCGGAATATTTAGCATATCAAAGTAGGCTCCTAAGGCTGGAAAAAGCATCGATACACAAGAGCGCAGAGAGTAAAGATTATTGGTTGTGATGGGGAGAGGAGAGGAGCTGGAGGGGACGTGCTGCACACCCATTAACTAGAGTGAGATCCGGGATCCTTGGCTCACTTCAGCTGCAAATATTATATCTGGGCCCTACAATCCCGGCCCTGGCGCTAGAGCCAACATCTGTATGGAAGGATCAGGGGGACTAGAGACGGATCTTACAGCTAAGGAGAATACAATCTGCTGCAAAATGGGGATGGAGTTTCCCAATCAACCACATCGTTCCCTTCCCCAGAACAATGGAGCCGCGCACAATGGCGAGGAGAGAAACTTTACAAACCTGCGTCTCTTTATCTATTAAAAGCAGATTTGAGGGTTGTATCTATCCAGACTGCGCCCTGAGCTCTACATACTTACCACATTGAATTATGTCAGACCTAGGACCTTTCATTATACAATCTGGATGTAACTAGTACATGGCACAATATAATAATATCTAAGAGATAACTAAACACCTGCTACTATATAAGAGAGATCTAGTATACACTAGTACACGGGCTACAATATAGAAGATATCTGGATCATACAGTACATGGGCTACCATATAGAAGATATCTGGATATAACTAGTACATGGGCTACAATATAGAGAGCTATCCTGGATATAACTGTACCATGGGCTACATATAGAAGAGCTATCTGGATATACTAGTACATGGCTACAATATAGAAGATATCTGGATATAACTAGTACCGGGCTACATATAGAAGAGCTATCTGGATATAACTAGTACACGGGCTACAATAGAAGATATCTGGATATAACTAGTACATGGGCTACAATATAGAAGAGCTCTCTGATTAACTAGTACATGGGCTACATTAGAAGAGCTATCTGGATATAACTATACATCGTGGCTACAATATAGAAGAGCTATCTGATATAACTAGTACATGGGCTACAATAAAAGACTATCGGATATAACACGTACTGGGCTACAATATAGAAGAGCTATCTGGATATAACAAGTACAGTGGGCTACAAATATAAGATATCTGGATGTAGTTAGCCCATGGGCTAAAATCAAGAAATATCTATATAACTCTCTACTAATAAGAGCTATATTGAATCCTGTAACTATACCTGGGTAACAATTATAGAAGATATCTGTATATAACTAGTACACTCTCTACTATATAAGGAGATATCTAGTTAACTAGTACATGGGCTACAATATAAGAAATATATCTAAGATAACTAAAACACATGCTACTATATAAGACATCTGGATATAACTATCACACGGACTACAATATAGAAGATATCAGTAATACTAGTACACTCTCTACTATATAGGAGATATCTAGATATAACTATACATGGCTACAATAGAGAAGATAGCTGTATATAACTAGTACACTCTCTACTTATAGGAGATATCTAGATATACTAGACAGGGCTACAATAAGAAAAAGATATCTGTATATAACTAGTACATGGTCTACAATAAGAAGATATCTAGATAAACTATACATGGGCTACAAATAGAAGATATCTGTATATAATTAGTACACTCTCTATTATAGAAGAGATATCTTAGGGCACTTACAACTATGTGGAGATATAAGTTTTTACCTAAACTACATATCTAGAATATAGAAATATCTATAATTATCTGTACATATACTTCTATATACAATATATGGAACTCACTTGTGCACTTACAACTATATAGGAGTATATAACTGGATATAAACTAGTAATATACTACTATTGGGAGATAGCTAGTATGCTTTTACACATACTACTAATAGGAGTATCAGCATTGTACATATACTACTATAAAGAAGATATTTAGATATGATTTACACATATACTATTATAGAAGATATCTGGATATACTTGTTATATACTACATAATAGGTAGATATCTGGATATAACTATACACTGCTCCTATATAAGAGATTTCTAGATATAACTAGGGCACGTACAACTATATAGGATATATAACTTTACTTGCTACTGTATAGGAAATATCTAAATACTTTTTTTGTTTTTTTTATATATTTCTATATAGCAACTATATGGATATAACCTGTGCACTACAACTGTATAGGAGATATACACTGAAATACTATAGGAGATAGCTAGATCATGACTTGTACATACCTACTGTATAGGAGAATATAACTGAAATACTATAGGGAGATAGCTAGATATGACTTGTACAATTACTACTGTTCAGGAGATAGTAACTGAATATACTATAGGGAGATAGCTAGATATGACTTGTACATTATCTACTGTATGGAGAATATACTGAATATACTATAGGGAGATAGCTAGATATGACTTGTACATATACTACTGTATGGACAGTGATGGCAACCTTTTGACACCGAGTGCCCCAAACTACAACCAAAAAAACACATATTTTTCGCAAAGTGCCAATGCGACAATTAAGCAGTAACTTATTACTACTACCCTGCTCTTTCCACGATTAAATGTATAGGCCCCCTGAGGACCTTATACAGTAGAAAGAAGGAGAAAGAAGTTTGATTATCATTGTAGCTTCCTTCTAGGGTCCGGGCTGCCTGAACTGCAAAGAGGCCTTGAGTCCTGTCTGGCGAATCCTGCGATGGGGTATGGCTCGGGTGCCCATAGGAGGGCTCTGAGTGCCACCTCTGGCACCCGTGCCATAGGTTTCGCCATCACTGGGTATAGGAAATAACTGAATATACTATAGGGAGATAGCTAGATATGACTTGTACATATACTACTGTATAGGAGATATAACTGAATATACTATAGGGAGATAGCTAGATATGACTTGTACATATACTACTATATAGGAGGTATCAGGATTGTACACATACCCTATATAGGAATATTTAGATATGATTTACTATAATGGTGTGTTGTGTAGAAATATCTGTGATACAACGTTACATATACTGCTATATAGGAGATATCAGCATGTTACCAGTGCACAGAGTATTATATAGGTGTTTAGGTTTCATCAGGATATGTGGGAATTACTAGTCGGTAATTACTAGATATTATCATATCCAGGAATTGTACAGAATATGACTCTCGGATCCTCTTGGATTGTGATGAAGATTTGATGTGTCTTATGATTTATTATTACAGTGATGATGATACAGTATCTGGTAGATGTGATACAAGAGGATGTGGATGATCCAGGCTGGAGATATGAGTGTGAGGAGCTGTCCCTTCAGCACCAGCCTGTCCTATACCTCCCCTGCCCATTGTCTCCATCTATACTATATGTGTCCTGCTGGCTGATATCTAGTTATTCCTGTGTTCTCTCTGCCTGGGATTAAAAGTTAATTAAAAAATATGAGTCTCTTTATATAGATATACACGTCTATATGTGTGAGTGCATGGCCTACATACACACTATCCTATAATCTTTATATCTTTAATCTCTACTCATATTTATCTATCTCATATCTATCTATCTGTCTGTAATCTATCTATCTTAATTATCTATCTCTCTATTTGTTGAAAATTGCACAGGTATTTTGCTGTGTTCTATATTATTATTATTAGTATTATTATTATCATAATAACATAATAAAGTTGTATTTATTTGTGTCATTTATATAAACTCCATAAAGGTAAGATATAGATAGTAGATAGGAGATAGATAGATAGATAGATTCATAGATAGATATTAGATCTAGATAGATATTGATAGCATGGAGTAGATAGTGATAGAGAAGATAGGATTTATCGTAATATATAGATCTATGCGATAGCATAGATAATATTGGATTAGCATCGCATCGTCTTGCTCGCTCGCTCGCTCCTCTGGTCGCTCGCTCGCTCGCTCGCTCCGCGGCGCTCGCTCGCTCCGCGCTCGCTCGCTCCGCGCGTCGCTCTGCGCTCGCTCGGCGTCCCTCTCTCGCCTCTGCGCTCGCTCCCTCGTCTGGCCGCGCGCCCGCCGCGCCGCCCCCCGCCCCCCCCCGCCCGCCCGCCCCGCCCGCCGTGCTTGCTGTCCTCTCCCTCGCTCGCTACGCTCGCCCCTCGCTGTCCGTCTCTCCGCTCGCTCGCTTTCTGGCTTGTCTCGCCCGATGCGTCTACCCGAGGTCTCCCCGGACGGGTGTGGAGTCCATTGCAGCCCCGGGCCCGCTCACCCTGCAGACGCTCCTCCCTGCTCTACAATATCACCACCACATCTGCTGGAGGTGTCCACTGATGTGTCTGACAATCACATCCTTGTATTGTACTGAACAATTAGAATAAAATCTAGACCTTCCTTTGTGTACCTTGAGTATATAACCATAGAAGAGCAGACGGATTTTCACAGAGACAAAAAAAATTGGTCTGGAGTTACAATATAAAATAACAGTTCGACTTACATCAAATTCAACCTTAAAACAGCCCTCTTGTACGTAGATCACCAGGACGTGCGGGCTGTGTTTACACCCTTAGTATATATAAAAATATAAATAAGTACACAATTTATAATAAAATCTGAACGTAATGTACAGGACTTCTGCGAGGGGGGCGATCGATGGATATAAGACCTTGAGTTTGATCTCATATATTAAATGGCTATGTCATTAGATTGTAGGGGAGAGCCTTGCGGGTGTCGGTATTCTATTTTAGTTTTATGATATTCAATCCCGACACATGCACACTTGATGCATGAAATTCCAATGAGCGGACCGCCTGGTTTTCTTATTCTAGATCTTCTTTGGATGACTGTACAGTATACTATTTTTAGATGTACATGACCGTATGACAATTGCTCTATGAATTATAATCACGAAAGCCCAGAGAAGATTCCTGCTGGTAAAACAATACAGTGCTGACGGCGACGTCCTTGGCTCCATGTCACGTGGAGTTCTCTGGAGGAATGATTAATTCTACCACCTTCCAGATAAAGTGGAAGCGGAGCATACCTGTAACATATAAGATGCCAATGACATAAGACTACTACAAGGAAGGACTTAGGAAACTTTAGAGGATTGCATAGGGTGGGTTTGTTGGCATAGAGGCCCCCCCCCCCTCTGCGCTCTACCCCATGTATAATATAATGTCTTGAATATTAAATTTTGCTATTTATTGTGAACTTTTGTAGATTCCCTTCTTTTCCTTTTGGTCTTTGCAACGTTTTGGGTATTGTAGGATCTTTTCAGCCTTGTCTAAAACATTTTAGGAGTTTCTAGTTGTGTTGTTTTGCATCCTAGCGTCCTAAACCGGCAACGGAGCGGAGTGTTGTTGCGACTCATTTTGGAGCCACGTGACACATTGGACATAAATCTAGATTCTGGATTAAATAAAGTGCAAACAGGAATAACTAGATAGTTAGATAGTAGATAGATAGATAGGAGATAGATAGATAGATAGATGATAGGAGATAGATAGATAGATAGATAGATAGATGAGATAGATAGATACGATAGAGAAAGATAGATAGAATAGATAGATAGATAGATATGGGATAGATCGATGATAGATAGGAGCATAGATAGATAGATAGATTAGACTAGGAATGAGATAGATGATGATAGATAGCATAGATATGGATAGAGAGATAGATAGATAGATAGATAGATAGAAGATATGAGATAGATAGATAGACAGATAGATATGAGATAGATAGAAGCTATCGATAGCTGAGATAGAAGATAGACGATAGATATGAGATAGATAGATAGATAATAGAATAGATAGATAGATAGATAGATAGATAGAAGATAGATAGGAGATAGATAGATAGAGATAAAAAAGAAGGAGTAGTCTGGAAGCAGGCAAAACCCGGCAGGCCGGGTGCAGCAGCGGGACCCCTTGGCTGGGGTCCGTCAACGATATTTGTAGGAAAGAGCAGCACTCCAAAGTACGTGGAAAAGGGAAAAGAGCCCTTTTAATTCTCAGTGCAAACGTTTCGGCGTTGTGGCACGCCGTTTTCAGCATGAAGTGCAATGTGCAAGTCAAAACCTTTAGGACAAGCAGGTAGCTGATTGGTCAAGGTACAATTGTGACAAATATATGTACAAATAAAAATCAATAACATTTATAAAAGATTACATTGGGTATTGATATAAGCATAGTAAACTGTAACAGTGATATCTGTTTTGTGGCAACAAGCGTGTAAACACAACGTAGTTATAAAAGTGCTAAAATACAGTACGCCCACCGGTATCTCGACCCCGCCCACGTCTCCTCCTCTTCATTCATGTGTAATCGTGCTCGTTCCCACCACCGTTTTTGGGGCGGCCAACCGTGAAGTGACATATCTGCGGAACCGGAAGTGACGTCATCTGTGAACCGGAAGTTGATGTCGGTTAGGAGCGAGCATGTGCTCTAGGATGGAGAATGGTCGGCCATTTTCTAGGTTAGGGCAGACCCTTATTCCAAGAGCATCAAAGTGCAAAATAGATGCATTGAGTATGGTGTGGTAAATCAAAAACAAAATTGTATGGAAAATCTTGGCGGTTACCTATGTGAGGCTGGTGGTTAACTGATCACTCTATGATACGCTTCCCGTCGGGGGCGGGAGATGATCAGAATGACCAGGCCCGTTCCTTTCAGGAATTCGGTAGTCGGTACCAAGGTCCAAAGTTCATATATATTAGGGAAAATCCACCTCAATGGCAAAAAAAAATTTTGCGAAGAATATTTTTTTGGTGGATGGAGCGAGTGGACGTAATTCAGAGGATGGAGCGTGGCAAGCAGAGATCGTAGTAGGTGGGCCCCCGGTGGTAGGGGGCGTGGAGAGTATCTAACAGTATACAGAAGAAAAAAAGAAGAAAAAAAAAGGAAAAAAAGAAAAAAGAAAAAAATGAAAAAAAGAAAAAAAAGAAGAAAAACGATAAAAAAGAAAAAAAAGAAGATAAAAAAAAGAAGAAAAAAAAGTGACCACATTGATACGTCCTCACACTACATACACACACCATAGCCACTGACGATCTCTCTTTCCACGTCTCCACTCTGATTACACCGGTCACTCGCTACATCACACAAAAAAAATATTTCTTCGCAAAAGTTTTTTTTGCTGAGGTGGGCATTTCCCAATATATGAATTTGGACATTTGGTACCATACCGAATTCCTGAAAGAAACGGGATGGTCTTCTGATCAGCTCCGCCCCGACGGGCAGGTACGTCCAAGAGTGAGCGTAACCACATCACTCCCATAAGGTACCGCCAAGCTCCATACAATTTTGTTTTTGATTACACAACATTCTATGCATCTATTGCACTTTGAGTGCTCTTTGGAAAGGTCTGCCGAACCCTAAAATGGCGCCGAATATCCAGCGTAGAGCACATGCTTCGCTCCTAACCGACAAAAAATCACTCAGGTTCAAAGATGACGTCACTTCCGGTCGCAGTGATGTCACTTCGGGTTGGCGCCCAAAACCAGGTGGAATGGAGGACGGACCACCCGATTACACATGCAATGATAGAGGAGGAGACGGGTTGGGCGGGGTCGCGATACCGGTGGGCGACTGTATTTTAGCACGTTTACCTATATGTTTTTTGTTTTACACGCTGTTTGCACAAAAAAAGATATCATGTTACAGTTTACTCTTGCTATATCAATACCCAATGTATCTTTTTATATAATATTGATTTTTATTGTTATCATATTTTTGTCACTATGTACCTTGACCAATCAGCTACCTGCTTGGTCCTTAAATGTTTTGGACATGCACCGTTGACACTTCATTTGACAAAGGCGGGCCCACAACGACGAAACGTGCACAGGAATAAAAGCTTCAACCTTTCCAACGTACTTTGGAGTGCTGCTCTTTCTACAAATAGTATAGATAATAGATAGATATGATGATCTATATCGATAGATAGTAGATAAGCTTAGATAATAGATAATGATGATAGATAGATAGGGCTAGATGATAGCACATGTATGAGATTAGTTACGGCGTAGATAGATTAGCGATATGAGATAGATTAGATATGAGATAAGCTAAATGAGATTGAAGCGATTATAGAAGGAGAGAGATAGAGTGAGATAGTTCTAGTAGACTACTTAGCTGGAAGCCTCTGTTATATAAGAGTAAGATGGACAGTGAGTAGACCCATATAGGAGAAACACCTGGCAAGAGGGGATCGAAGGGGAGAGAAAGTGGAAGGGGTAGAAGCTACAAGGGATGTCAACACCACAGATGTCTGAATCCAAAACGGAAAAAAAGAAGAAAAGGGAAGGGCCAAAAGGAAAACCCACAAGCGAAGCCAATCATTTGTTTTAAGTTTCTTTAAAATATAGAACTATTATTAAGATAATTTTTTAGCTACATTACATGGAATTTAAAGTCTTTAAAAACTCATCATTATGAGGAAATTTACGAAATTTATACAATATTAGACTGAAGTGTAAATATTGCAAAAGTTCTGAAAATGTGAGCGCTGGAAATCCAGGAAATGTAGTTGTTCTTAAAGCCATATTAAGGATAATTGAAGGAACACTGTCAGTCTTTAAGGGTAGTTTAGGTTTGGACGAGGCCTCGAAGATTGGGGGAACATTGTAGAATTAAAGGATCAAAGTCTAGTGCGTCACTCAAACATCGAGAGCGTATCATGTGTAGTACATCCTTCGATCCATGTAGAATTTTCTAGAAATGAAAAAACAAACCCATTGTAAGTACTACAAGTTCCGGAGTCTTCCAGAAACAATCCACGATCTAGTCAAGTCATCGAAAGGATGAGGTTAGATCACCCATAGATTCAATGGATCTTGTAAGAACCTGTTTTCTATATAAGGTCTGAAGAGTCCTGTAGACTGAACATAATATAAAAGATAAATGTGTAAACTTTAGAATTTGAAGTATGTTTGTAGGAGACACTCTTGGGCATCTATCACACATACCGCTATACATTATTTGGTCTCTTATGACACTGAGGTGTAGATTTAGATTTAGTGATATTTCCGAGGCTAGAGGGACTATCTCTGCATGACTGTCCAGGTCTTCCATTAGTCCCCGCCTCTGACGGTCTTCCAAGTCCCCCCCCCTCCATAGGGACATATGGGCCACGGCGCCATATACGGGAAAAGATAGGACATGTCCATACCATGCGCGTGAGCTCATAGAGGTGTATGGGGACTTATTATATGCGGTAAGTATTACGGTGTATACTACGTCCCCCATACATGTGTGTGAATGCAGCCTAATAGTTAGTTAGACTGGTTAATTAGATATTGATCAATCTATGAGAAAAGACACAAAGCCTCCTATAATACCACCTATATATCCACTTCCCCCTGCACCTGGCATGATACCAAGCCTTGTACCAGTTGGTAAATATGAGACCAGTATGTCGTAGAAAGATGTGTCCATGAAACGTAGTATAGGACAGAGCACCCCATATTCTTACCATAATGATTATAGTCTCCCATACCCCCCTTTGCCCTGGGTAGATATGTATCTATGAAATAAAATGAGGGCGGAGTGTCTTCTTTCCCGTAGTTAAGGAACACCCCCCCACCCCATCTCAAGCCAACTTGCCCTGGCACCTTGGCACTGATGCATGAACCTCAATTGGTGATTAGTATATTATGAATCAATAGAAAAAATGATGAGCAAAGAGATGGTACCTACTATAACCACTTTGCCCTGGCAATGGCATTGAGTACATGAGCCTCTGCTAGTCGTAGCGATTAGACTTGTAAGAAGATCTATCTATGAGATGAAGTGATGAGACTCATATGACTGTACCCCTCTATACACCCTTTGCCCTGGCACCTTGGCATTGATGTACATATATGAGCCTCTGCTGTTGGTAGAGATTAGTGAGAAACATCGTAATGATGAAGTGAAGGGTGGAGCCCTCCTACTATATTAATGTGTAACCCTTTAGCACCCATTGCCCTGGCACCCTGTGGGATGAAGTGAAGGGTGGAGCACCTTCTTCCCATATAACTCATGGCCCACCCGTACCACCCTTGCCCTGGCACCTTGGCTCTGATGAGTAAACCTCTACATGCATGTGCCTAGTGTTGTTATATGAAGATATTAATAATGACGAACCTCATACAACCTACTGCCTTGGCACCTGGCATGAGATGGATTGTGAGGGTGGAGCACAGTGTCTCCCATAATAACTGTGGCCCACCTATACACTCTTGCCCTGGCACCTTGCTTATATCCTCTAAATGTGCCGAGTGATGTAATATGAAGATATTAATAATGACTTGTATTATACATACTCCCTTTCCTGTGGCACACTTGGCTCTGATGCTGCATGAATGAATTGAAGAATGGTGCACCCATAGTGAAGGTATCCGGTAAGCACCCATTGCCCTGGCACTGTAGAGAAGAAGTAAAGGGTGGAGCACCTTCTTCCATAATAACTATGGCCCACCCGTACCCCTTTGCCCGGCACCTTGGCTCTGATGCGTAACCTCTACATCATGTGCCGTGATGTAATATGAAGATTTATAATGATGTATTGAATACATCTCCTGTCCCACCTAGCACCCTGAATGATGCATTAAATGAATTGAAGGGTGGAGCACCCATAAGAAGGTTCCCGTATACACACTATTGCCCTGGCACCCTATGAGATAAAGTGAAGGGTGGAGCACCTTCTTCCCGTAATAGCTGGGCCCCCATACTCCCCTTGCCCTGGCAACCTTGGCATTGATGCATGAGATGCATTGAAGGTTTGGAGCACCTATATTGAAGGTTCCCTGTATACACCCATTGCCCTGCTACGCTATGAGATAAAGTGAAGGTTATAGACACCTCTTCCCGAATAGCTGTGGCCCCCATACACCCTTTGCCCTGGCACCTTAGCAATTGATGCATGCGATACATTGAAGGGTGAAGCACCCATGTGAAGGTACCCGGTATACACCCTTTTGCCCTGGCCCTAAGCATTGATGCATGCGTACATTGAAGGTGAAGCACCCAGTGAAGGTACCCGGTATACACCCATGCCCTGGCACCCTATGGATGAAGTGAAGGTATAGCACCTTCCTTCATACCATACTGTTGCCTCTGTACTCCCCCTTGGCCTGGCACCTGGCATGGATGCATGAGATGCATTGACGGGTGGAGCACTCAAGTGAAGTACTCTATATACACCCATTGCCCTGGCACCCTTGAAATGAAGTGAAGGTTATAGCACCTTCTTCCCTAATAGCTGTTGCCTCTGTAATCCCCTTGCCCTGGCACCCTGGCATTGATGCTGAGTTGAGGCTAAGGGGGAGCACATAAGTGAAGGTTCCCTGTAACATACCCATTGCCCTGGGCTACCTGGCATTGTGCAGATGAGATGCAGGAAGGGGGAGGCAAACCCATAGTGAAGGTACTCTATATAAAACACCCATTGCCCTGGCACTGTATGAGATGAAGTGAAGGTATAGCACTCTCTTCCCGTAATAGCTGTGGCCCCATACACACCCTTGCCCTGGCACCCTTGGCATCGAGGCAAGGCCACCTCTACCAAACGTCAGAGCGACTATTTTCAACCAAATAAGATGTGACGTCTCTAATCCTGTAAGTGAACGATCGGCATCATGAGATTGTCAAATCGCTTAGAGGTGACTGACGGGCGGATGGCGAGGGCGTTCACTACCGGATAGAGACGTCACATCTTATTTGGTTGAAAATATCGTTCTGATGTTTAGTAAGAGGGGCCGTGCCTCGATGCCAAGGTGCCAGGGCAAAGGGTGTATGGGGGCCACAGCTATTACGGGAATGGGGGGGGGGGGGGGGATTATTTCTCTTGCGCGAGGTATTTTTGCTTTTTATTAAAAATTAAGTTAATAACAAAAACCAATAACCTTCACAAAAATAAATTTCTAACATCCTACGAAAAATCAAATCGATGCTCAGCAAAAAGTATTAAAAGCAATAAGATAGAAAGAAATGGATTAAAATGCATGAAAGATCCCAGAGATCCCATATAGGGGAAGTACAATATTTAATTCCTTGTTTCTTGGGATGATGAAGCTAGCTGCTCTATCTTATTGTCCTTTCCCATTCTCTTCACTGCTGATGCTTAATTTTCAAAACTTCTATATTGCCACGGGACCTACGGGACATAGCTAAAGATATCCCAGGCAAAAAACTAACAAAAATCTGACCAGGGGAGAGCTGCTGTCAGCAGAGGGGAAATTTTTGTTTCGCAGCTTTTTGAGGGGAGAGTAGGCGGCGAAAGAAGGTCTGATCTGTGAAGCTCCTGCCAGCCCTGCATATCTTTGGAGAACCTAAGGAAGGGGATTTCTTACAGGAAGAAGCTTGATTTCTTTCTAGATAGTAATCTAACCCACACCCCCAAAAAAAATTAATATAAGAAAAAAACAAATCAAGGAAACAAAAAAAAGGCAAAAATGTCACCTCATTCCAGGGACCTGGGTCCATGATTTCAGACGGTATCTTACTTTTATTTTTCATCTTTTACTATAAGTTC
The DNA here is from genome assembly GCA_019512145.1 of Engystomops pustulosus. Taxonomy (NCBI): domain Eukaryota; kingdom Metazoa; phylum Chordata; class Amphibia; order Anura; family Leptodactylidae; genus Engystomops; species Engystomops pustulosus. The sequence goes on along the minus strand of WNYA01000237.1, from coordinate 96,815 downwards.
GGTTCTGATTATGTTTTTTTGTAGGATTCGGCCCCCCTTAATTCCGTTTGTAATCCGTTACAGTCAATGACGGAATATGGGCTCCTCCAAAAAAAAAAAAAAAACAAAAAAGTTACGAGAGAGACGAAGAAAGGAAGGAAATTCGTTTATGACATCTGTCGTCTGGATGGCATTCTGCAATACAACAGTTTGTTTATAAACGAAAAGTAGGGAAAGGGAAAAAATAATCCTGTATAAAAAGCGCTACGGCAATAGGGGCATGCTATATGTGCGAGTGATTATCCCGACGCAGTGCCTTGATAGACGGACTCTCAGAAGCTTGTGTGGGGAAGATTGGGGTGTGCGGTGTTATTTAGGGGAGATAGTTCAAGGGTGGCTTTAGGGGTTTCTAACCTTGGAGTTATAATTGCACTCTAGTTATGGACTTGACTTACGTTTACACCTGGAGGAGGAGACGACTGCCGTAGTCAGGGAGGACAGGTCGTATACTGGTCGGTACTTGCTATATATAAATGACAAAACCTATTTTTCCTGTTCTTTCTCCCGCCTTCCTCAGATACGTCATGATGGATCAAAACAGTTACCGTTTGAGCAGTTGGGTGTTCTGGAGTCTGTGGCAATACCAGTGTCGCCTATTCTTCCCAAGTATCCTCTAGCTTATCCACCAACTGGACTGGAGTTTGCTTCCCCATTATTTATCAGGGCAAATACCAGTTATACTCCACTCCACCGCAATCCTTCCACTATGAAGTTCCAGCATACGTACACCCGGCGGGGGTCAATCCTGATGCCTCTGCCTTAAACTACTTGCATCATTCCCAGCCAATACTACCAGCAGAATTCACCATGGGAGCCTACAGACTTTATTAACTCCATACAGCCGGGCACTTAAGTCCTCCTGCCTGGACGATCAGAGGAGAGACTTTGGGTGTCTAGATGCCTACAGAGGCATGACTTGTCTTTATGAGCCATGGATCTCAGTGGATGCACCCAAGAATCAAAGGCGCTTCCGATACTCGGAAGTTGGGGGCTTGACAGGTGGCTGGTGGAGGGACGATTTCCAGGTAAGAAAGTCAATTAATATAGCATCAGCAAAACATTTACCGCATCGCAACACACGGAAACATTCAGCTGCCATATTGTTGGTTGGGGGTTGACTGAGAATGGCACCTACAAATAGAAGAAAAGATATCAGCTGAGTATTCGACGAGCGCTAGCGAGCGTATGCTATGCTAAGTGTGGTGCGTAGTCTAGTTCTAGCGGAGCGAGCGAGCGAGGGCGAGCCAGCGAAGCGAGCGAAGCGCAGAGCGAGCCAGCGACGGAGCGAGCGGAGCGAGCGAGCAGAGGAGCGAGACGAGCGGGAAGCGAGCTAGCGAGGCGCGCGAGCGCAGAGCGACCGCAGAGCGACGCGAGAGCGTAGCGAGCGGCGAGCGAGCGAGAGAGCAGAGCGAGCGAGGATGAGCGAGCGAGCGAGCGAGGCTAGCAGCGAAGCGAGCGAGCGCAGAGCTAGATAGATCTAGCTATCTAGCTGCGATGCGTACTCTATCTCATAGCCTGCTATTTAATCGATTATCACGATCTGATCTAGCGAGCGTCATATCAAATCTATTCTAGGATATATTCTATCTGTAATTCTATTATCAACATACGAGTGCTATCTACTTGAGAAAGTCAAGCAGCACACGTGGTTTGCGAAACAAAAGAGGTCTATGGTGAACGCTCAATAGACTGGCCCAGGCGTGTGTAAGAGAATAGAGGATAAGCAGCCACCAAACGGGACAAGTCATGTTTGGTTTGTGGGGGTGCGTGTTACTCTATCTAGGGTCGTAGCGAGCTACGAGTAGGTCTTAGTTCGATCGAGGAGCGAGCGCAGAGAGGCGAGGCGAGAGGCGTTGCAGGAAAGCGGATAGAGCAGCTAGCGAGCCAGTCGAGCGATCGGGAGCGCGCAGCGATCGGGAGGAGCACCTAGAGCGAGCTGAGCTAAGCTGAATACTAGCTATATCTCTGGATGCAGCATACTAGTCGCGATCTATCGATCTCATATCTATCTATCTCATATCTATGAAATAACTTTCTACATATTATAATACCTAGCCATCCTACTCACATCTATTTGTATTTTATTCTATAAACTATCTATAACTTTTAAAAGATCTATCTATAAAATAATACAGTCTCACATGGATAACCTATAACTATCTAATTATCGGTAGATAGATATAAACTAATAAGATAAAAATCAGTGGTCATTTACTCCTTTGTTGGTGGATTTTATGTGATGACGCTACTATTGACAATAGATAAAGAGATAGAAATATTTAACAGCATAAAAGCATAAAAAAGTAAAGCAACAAAAATAAAGCAAAGCAAAAATATAGTGGGGAAAAAAGATCGACCAGATATTAAGAATAGAATAGGTTAAATAAATTTAGTAGGTTTGAAAGCGAGAAAAAAAAAATTAAAAGGTAAAAAAAGTTCATTTAGATCTATTAAAAAACTATTAAGAGTAATGATAGCATGAATACGATATTAATGAATTATTTTTATTTAACAAAATTGTAAGAAAGAGATGCAACATAAAGAGAGTTTCTATAGAGATATATAATTATATGGATTAAAGCTATAAGTACAAATGAAATACCAAATTCCAAAACGATTAAGTGTAAAGTAAAAAGTAAATTAAACTAAATACAATTGAAGACCTTACATTACATATGAGAGATACAATTAAAAAAAACAAAAGCCAAATATAATGAAGCAACAAGATATTAAGAATAAAGAAAAAAAATCCACAAAAAATGGCCAAAGCACTTAATCGAAAAAATGAAGTAGGGAAACTATTAATATATGCTTCATATAATAATAATATTTATTGTCATAAAAAAATAATGATTCTAAATTATAGTATATTAAACACCGGAAAGGAAATATATATTAATTTAATAATGTAAAAATACTAGTACTAATATAAAAACAAATCTTTAATGATAATATCTGTATAATAATAAATTGCAATAATAGTAATTAATGTATGATATACTACTTCTAAAGTATTGTAATAATAATAACTACCAATAATAGTAATCTTAATGTATGATATACTATTCTGCGACTACTACAAAGTGTAATAATAATAATAATAATAACAACTACAATAATAATAATAATCTTAATGTATGATAATACTACTCTACTACTTTTAAAGTATAAAATAATAATAATAATAATAATAATAATAATAATTAATATATATTATATATTAATAATAATAATATAATATTAAAGATAAAGAAACAACTACAATAATAATCATCATGTATGATTACTATTACTACTAATGTATAGTAATCTATAATAATAATAAAATAACAAGCAATGATTATATATTCTAAAATAGAAAAACAATATAAAATAATAGAATAATAGGTAAACAAGCAGAGGATGGTGAATCTGGGAAGAGAGAGGAGAAGGCGGGAAGTTGTATAATTCTTGGAGTCTGTGTGTAAGAAGTGTCAGTAAAACGGGCTTTTCCTGTATCAGTGAGTAAAATCATTGTAGTGCGGAGCTGTGTAGTCTCAGGGACAAGGGGGATAAACCTCTCCCCCATTCAATAAGAGGCCGACGTTTTCTTTTCATTCTTTTCCACGTCTGGCTGCTGATTTTTTAATCTGTACAAATTTTTTTTTCCATTCAGTCACCGGGCATGGCATCATTCAAAAGAGGATTAGAAAAAATTGCAAGGGGGGGAGACAAAAAGCTAATTCCCCAGCAAAAGAACACCGTAGTTAGTTATCCCAATTTGCGACGTAAAACCTATTCAACTAGCATTTATGCAATGTCATCCGAGCAAACGCATGTTACAAGTAAAAACCCAGAGGGAGAATAAAAAAAAATTTGTAACAATATGTAACCAAAAAAAAAGAAAAAAAAAAATTGTATTTTTTTAATTAAAAAAAAATTTGCCGCATATCTGGCGCAACTTACTGGAGGTGTAAGGATCTATTGAAGGCTTTGCTATTGCCCCTTTAGGGTAATGAATGCCAGAAATGTAATATCTATCCCCCGTGTGGAATAGGCAAAATGACCCCCCAATACTTGGGGCAGGGTTGTTTAAGTCAAGGGGAACAGATGCAAACAGTCTTGAGGCTGTAGACCCGATCTTTGAGTCCCCTAAAAAGATTTTCATGGGTAACAAAAGCCCTGTCACACACTTTCTCATCACTGCGGTAATTTATACAGAGGCTTTCACGTTTTCTCTTCTATCGATTCATAATCACTTAAGGCAGACTCAAACGTGTGTTTTTCTAGGAGATCTTACAATTCGGGGTTTAGAGAGAAATTTTGAGGACTGTAAAGAACTGATGACTGGGGGGGGGGGGGAGAGAGGGGCATGACCGGACTGCATTATCCCACCATTTGCCAGACTCAAAGCCTTTCAGGCCTGTGTAGGTTCTGGAAATTATATCTGGAAATTATAGACATTAGAAATTCAGTAAATCATCTGCTTGTTAAAATTTGTAAAAAAGGGGAATTTAAGTGTGTTGAAGTTTGGTGTTCTCATACATATTCATGTTATATTCTGGGGGATATGGTTATGATATGGAAAATAGTTATGTGTGTGACTGCAGGACTAGAATAGGGATAGATGGAGGAGATAGATAGATAGATATGAGGAGATAGATTGAGATAGATAGATATTGAGATATATGATAGATAGATAGATATGAGGATAGATAGATAGATAGATAGATAGGAGATAGATGGATAGATAGATAGATATGAGATAGATAGATAGATAGATAGATAGATAGATAGAATAGATAGGAGATAGATAGAGAGGAGATAGAAATAGATAGATAGTAGATAGATAGATAGATAGATAGGGGATAGATAGATATAGATAGATATGAGATAGATGATAGATAGAAGATAGAGTAGATAGATGATAGATAGATAGATAGATAGATATGAGATAGATATGAGATAGATAGATAGATAGAAGATATGGGATTATATAGTAGAGATAGATAGATAGGAGATAAAATAGATAGATAGATATGAGATAGATAGATAGATAGATAGATAGATAGGAGATAGATAGATAGACGTAGATAGATAGATAGATAGATAGATATGAGATTAGATAGATAGATATGGGATAGATAGATAAGATAGATAGATAGATAGATAGATAGATAGATATGAGGATAGATAAGATAGATATGGGATAGAGATGATAGATAGATAGAGTAGATATATAGATAGGAGATAAATAAGATAGATAGATATGAGATAGAAGATAGATAGATAGATAGATAAGGTAGATAGATGAGATAGAAGATAGATATGGGATAGATAGATAGTAGATAGATAGATAGATAGGAGGGAGATGAAATAGATAGATAGATAGATAGGAGATAAATAGATAGATAGATAGATAGATAGATATGAAGATAGATAGATAGATAGATAGATAGATAGAGATATGGGATGTTATATATATATATTATATATAAATATACGTTATATTGATGATAGATAAAACATGAGATTATAGATATACGATAGAATGATTATATATATATGGATAGATATGAAAAACAATATATAAGATAGTTTGATGATTGATAGATAGACAGATAGATAACATATGACACTACAGATATTCGATGGATTAATGATCTATGGTTAGATACCTAGAGTAGACATGAGATTATATATAGATACATGGATAGGACAATGCATATATATTATAGATTGTAGATTAAGAAAGCAGATTAAAAAAAACGATTATATTTGAGATATAACACAGAGATATGAGAAGTTTTAATCAATATGAAAAATAGGGGACACCACTCCATCACACCAGGAACCAGAATATTAGATAGATAATAGACATTATACATACGTAAGTAGTAATTAGATGGGTTGATAGATAATAGATAGATATAGTAATTAGATAAATAATGACAGGCGAGAGATGGAGTAGATATATTATCACACATGATAGAGATAGATATGATATAGGATAGACATAATTGTGTGTATAATTCCTTCCTCCTTCCTCTTGCAGGGCTCGGTGGAGGGCCCAGTGTGGGACTTGTGCTGAACAGCCAGGGAGGAGTGGATAAGAAAAGAAGGGTAAGTCCCCATCAGTTCTTCTACCACGAGTCATATGGCTGCTCTTCTATGGTTAGTATACTTCAAGGTACCAAAGGAAGGTCTAGATTTTATTTCATAATTGTTCAGTAAATACAAGGGATGTGTGTCAGACACATCAGTGACACCTCCAGCAGATGTGTGGTGATATAGTGAGAGAGAGAGCATCAGTTGCAGGGTGAGCGGGCCCTGGGGCTAAGGACTCCACACCCGTCCAGGGGAGACCTCGGGTATTCCTGCCCCTCGTCATACAAAGCCATGTAAAGCGAGCGAGGGAGAGAACGGACAGCGAGGGCGACGCGCAGCGAGGCGGAGAGGACACAAGCACGCGGCGGGCTGGCTGGCGGCGCGGGCGGGGGCGCGGCGGCGGGCTCTGCGCGGCGCACAGGTAGCGAGCGCGATGCGCAGAGTAGCGAGCGAGGGCGCAGAAGCGCGAGCGAGGAGCGAGTCGCGAGCGAGCGAAGCGCTAGCAGCGAGCGAGCGAGCGAGCCAGAACGCCGCGCGACGGCGAGCGAGCGAGCGACTATTATCTATAATCATATAGCTATCGCATATCTATATAGTATAGATTTCTATCGATCTATCGAGCTATCATATATTCTACTTCTCCTATCTATCTATCTATCTATCGATCTCATATCTATCATTTTGCTATCTATCTATCTATCTAAATCTCCTATCTATCTATCTATATCTACCTTTATGGAGTTATATAAATGACACAAATAAATACCAACTTTATTATGTTATTATGATAATAATAATAAATATAATAATAATATAGACCACACAGCAAACAACCGTGCATTTTCACAAATAGAGAGATAGATAAATAAAGATAGATATACAAGACAGATAGATAGATATGAGATAGATAAAAATGATGAGTAGATAGATATAAAGATATAGAATAATGTGTATGTATTAGGCCATGCACTCACACATATAGACGTGTATATCTATATAAAGAGACTCATATTTTTTAATTAACTTTTAATCCCAGGCAGAGAGAACACAGGAATAACTAGATATCAGCCAGCAGGACACATATAGTATAGATGGAGACAATGGGAGGGGAGGTATAGGACAGGGCTGGTGCGAAGGGACAGCTCCTCACCCACTATACTCCAGCCTGGATCATCACATCCTACTTGTATCACATCTACCGATACTGTATCATCATCACTGTAATAATAAATCATAAGACACATCAAATCTTCATCACAATCCAAGAGGATCCGAGAGTCATATTCTGTACAATTCCTGGATATGATAATATCTAGTAATTACCGACTAGTAATTCCCACATATCCTGATGAAACCTAAACACCTATATAATACTCTGTGCACTGGTAACATGCTGATATCTCCTATATAGCAGTATATGTACACGTTGTATCCAGATATTTCCTACACAACCACACAATATAGTAATCATATCTAAATATTCCTTATAGTGGTATTGTACAATCTGATACCTCCTATATAGTAGTATATGTACAAGTCATATCTAGCTATCTCCCTATAGTATATTCAGTTATATCTCCTATACAGTAGTATATGTACAAGTCATATCTAGCTATCTCCCTATAGTATATTCAGTTATATCTCCTATACCAGTGATGGCGAACCTATGGCACGGGTGCCAAGAGGGGCACTCAGAGCCCTCCTCTGGGCACCCGAGCCATACCCCCATCGCAGGACTTCGCCAGACAGGACTCAAGGCCTCTTGCAGTTCAGGCAGCCCAGGACCCTAGAAGGAAGTACAATGATAATCCAACTTCTTCTCCTTCTTTCTACTGTATAAGTGTCTCAGGGGGCCTATACATTTAATCTGTGGAAAAGAGCAGGGAGTAGTAATAAGTTACTGCTAAATTTGCATTGGCACTTTGCGAAAAATATGTGTTTTTTTGGTTGTAGTTTGGGCACTCGGTGTCTAAAAGGTTGCCATCACTGTCCTATACAGTAGTATATGTACAAGTCATATCTAGCTATCTCCCTATAGTATATTCAGTTATATCTCCTATACAGTAGTATATGTACAAGTCATACTTCTAGCATATCTCCTATAGTATATTCAGTTATATCTCAACAGTAGTAAATGTTACAAGTCATACTAGCTATCTCCCTAGTATATCAGTTATATTCTCCTATACAGTAGTTATGTACAAGTCATATCTAGCTATCTCCCTATAGTATATTCAGTGTATATCTCCTTACAGTTGTAAGGTGACAGGTTATATCCATATAGTTGCTATAAAGAAATATATAAAAAAAACAAAAAAGTATTTAGATATTTCCTATACAGTAGCAATGTAAAAGTTATATATCCTATATAGTTGTACGTGGCCCTAGTTATATCTAGAAATCTCTTATATAGGAGCATGTGTATAGTATATCCAGATATCTACTATATAGTAGTATTAACAAAGTATATCCAGATATTTCTTATATAATAGTATATGTGTAAATCATATCTAAATATCTTCTTTATAGTAGTATATGTACCAATGCTGATATCTCCATTAGTAGTATGTGTAACAAGTCATACTAAGCTATCTCCCAATAGTAGTATATTTACAGTTTATATCCAGTTATATCATCCTATATAGTTGTAAGTGCACAAGTGAGTTCCATATATTGTATATAGAAGTATTGTACAGAATAATCTAGATATTTCTATATTCTAGATATAGTAGTTTAGGTTAAAACTTATATCTCTACATAGTTGTAAGTGCCCTAAGATATCTCTTTCTATAATAGAGAGTGTACAATTATTATACAGATATCTTCTATATTGTAGCCCATGTACTAGTATATCTAGATATCTTCTATATTGTAGACCATGTACTAGTTATATACAGATATTCTTCAATTGTAGCCCATGTACTAGTTATATCTAGATATCTCCTATATAGTAGAGAGTGTACTAGTTATATACAGATATCTTCTATATTGTAGCCATGTACTAGTTATATCTAGATATCTCCTATATAGTAGAGAGTGTACTAGTGTATCTAGATATCTTCTATATTGTAGTCCGTGTGATAGTTATAATCCAGATAGCTCTTTATATAGTAGCATGTGTTTTAGTTATCTCTAGATATTTCTTATATTGTAGCCCATGTACTAGTTATACTAGATATCTCTCTATATAGTAGAGAGTGTACTAGTTATATACAGATATCTTCTATATTGTTACCCAGGTATAGTTACAGGTGTATATATAGCTCTTAAAGTAGAGAGTTATATCTAGATATTTCTTATATTGTAGCCCAGGGCTAACTAATCCAGATATCTTATATATGTAGCCATGTACTTAGGTATCCAGATAGACTCTTCTATATGTAGCCCAGTACTGTTTATATCCAGATAGCTTCTATATTGTAGCCCATGTACTAGTTATATCAGATAGCTCTTCTATAGTAGCCGTGTAATAGTTATATCCAGATAGCTCTTCTATTGTAGCCCATGTGTACTAGTTTAGATCAGATAGCTCTCTATATTGTAGCCATGTAAGTTATATCCAGATATCTTCCTATTGTAGCCGTGTGTACTAAGTTTATATCCAGATAGCTCTTCTATATTGTAGCCCGTGTACTAGTTATATCAGATAAGTTTTCATATATTGTAGCCCATGTACTAGTTATATCCAGATAGCTCTTCTATATGTAGCCCAGTGTACTAGTTATATCCAGATAGCTTCTATATTGTAGCCCATGTACTAGTTAATCCAGATATTCTTTAATGGAGCCCATGTACTAGTTTATCCAGATATCTTCTATATTGTAGCCCGTGTACTAGGTTATACTAGATCTCTCTTATATAGTAGATGGTTTTAGTTATCTCTAAGATATTATTATATTGTGCCATGTACTAGTTACATCCGAGATTGTATATATGAAAGGTCCTAGGTCGACCCCATTAAATTCAATGTGGTAAGTATGTAGGCTCAGGGCGCAGTCGGATAGATACAACCCTCAAATCTGCTTTAATAGATAAAGAGACGCAGGTTTGTAAAGTGTTCTCTCCTCCGCCATTGTGCGCGGCTCCATTGTTCTGGGGAACGTGTGGTGGATTGATGGGAAATCTCCGATCCCCATTTTGCAGCAGATTGTATTCCTTTAGGTAAGCTCGTCTCTAGTATCCCCCTGGTCCTTCCATACAGATGTTGGCTCTAGCGCCAGGGCCTGGATTGTAGGGCCAGATATAATATTTGCAGCTGAAGTGACGCAAGGATCCCGCTGCTACACTTCTAGTTAATGGTGTGCAGCACGTCCCCTCCAGCTCCTCTCTCTCCCCATCACAACCAATAATCTTTACTCTCTGGGCTCTTGTGTATCGATGCTTTTTCCAGCCTTAGGCGCTACTTTGATATGCTAATATTTCCGAGTAGCAAACTCTGCAGAGATCATATTAAGTTGTTCATACAGAGTCGAGCTTTGCCTTAGTTGAATATTCAGATAAACCAATTTCAAAAGAAAATTACTAAGAAGCCGGGGGCTGCTATTTACAGGAGCAGGCAGTGTTTTTAATCATTAAAAAAAAAAAAATCTACTTTTTTTTTTATACTTTTTTGGGGGGAGAATGATGCTTTAGTTAAAAAAAAAAAAAGATCAGTGTGTTTTCTGCGAAATTGTTTGATAACAAGTCAATGTACATCCGTATGGAGCTTGTGAATGAGGTGGGGGAGGGGGGGGATAAGGTTCGAAATTGGGAGACAAAGGAAAAATTGAAAAAAAAAAAATTGAAAAATAGACGGCGACATCTTGGCCCGTAACGTTTCAGAGATCTCGATGTTGGAGTCCAAAAAAAAAAAAAAAATTGTGTTCCTTCTTTGTGATCATGCAGCCTGGACGCCCCAGGCCAAATTTCAAAAGCTTAAATACTACTATCGCCTCTAGGCCATGAAGAGAGACAAGACTACCGGCAACAAGGTTTTTTTTTTTTTCTTCGTTTGCCCTTGGAAACATAAAATACAAAACTACTTTGAATCAAAACATTTTGGGGAATTAATATGATCTGAACTCTTTCAGTTTTATAAAAGATCTTGAGATGGTCAAATCGCTTAGAGTGGATGACGGGCGGATGGCGAGGCGTTCACTACAGGATAGAGGACGTCCACATCTTATTTGGTTGACAAATATCGCTCTGACGTTTGTAAGAGGGGCCGTGCCTCGATGCCAAGGTGCCAGGGCAAAGGGTGTATGGGGGCAACAGCTATTACGGGAAGAAGGTGCTATAACCTTCACTTCATCTCATAGGGTGCCAGGGCAATGGGTGTATACAGGGTACCTTCACTATGGGTTCCCCACCCTTCAATGCATCTCATGCATCAATGCCAGGGTGCCAGGGCAATGGGTGTATACAGGGAACCTTCACTATGGGTGCTCCACCCTTCAATGCATCTCATGCATCAATGCCAGGGTGCCAGTGGGGGGGGGGGGGGGGATTATTTTCTTCGCGCGAGGTATTTTTGCTTTTTATAAAATTAAGTTAATACCAAAAACCAATAACTTCACAAAAATCAAATTTCTAACATCCTACCGAAAAATAAATTCGAAGCTCAGCAAAAAGTTAAAAGCAATAAGATTAGAAAGAAATGGATAAACATGCAATGAAAGATCCCAGAGATCCATATAGGGAAGTACAATATTGTAATTCCTTGTCTCTTGGGATTTGGGGAGTAGGCTGGCTCTATCTATTGTCCTCCCCATTTCTCACGTGCTGATGCATAATTTTCAAAAAACTTCTATATGGCCACAGGGGGACCTACGGGACATAGCTAAAGACTATATCACAGGCAAAACTACAAAAAAATCTGATCCAGGGAGAGATGCTGTGTTCAGCAGAGGGGAAATTTTTGCTTGGCCAGCTTTTTGAGTGGAGAGTAGGGGAAGCGAAAGAAGGTCTGATCTGGAGCTCCTGCCAAGCCCTGCATATCTTTGGAGAACCTACAGGAAGGAGGATTGCTTACAGGAAGAAGCTGATTCTTTCTAGATTAGTAATCTACCCACACCCCAAAAAAAATCTATAAAGAAAAAACAAATCAAGAAAACAAAAAAAAGGCAAAAATCGTCACCTCATTCCCAGGGGACCTTGGGTCCTGATTCAGACGGTATCTTACTTTTATTTTTCTATTCTTTACTATTAAGTTCTGGTTCTGATTTGTTTTTTTTTAGGATTCGGCCCCCCTTAATTCCGTATTGTAACTCCGTTACAGTCAATTGACGTGAATATGGGCTCCTCCAAAAAAAAAAAAAAAACAAAAGTTACACAGAGACGAAGAAAGGAAGGAAATTCGTTTATGACATCTGTCGTCTGGATGGCATTCTGCAATACAACAGTTGTTTATAAACGAAAAGTAGGGAAGGGAAAAAATAATCCTGTATAAGCGCTACGGCAATAGGGGCATGCTATATGTGCGGAGTGATTATCCCCGGACGCAGTATGCCTTGATAGACGGGACTATCAGAAGCTTGTGGTGGGGAAGATGGGGTGTGCGGTGTTGTATTTAGGGGAGATCAGTTCTAAGGGGGCTTTTGGGTTCCTAACTTGGAAGTTATATTGCACTGCTAGTTGATGGACTTGACTCAGTTACACCTGGAGGAGAAGACTGCTCGTAGTCAGGGAGGACAGGTCGCTTACTGGTCGGTACTTGCTATATTAAAATGGACAAAACCTATTTTTCCTGTCTTTCTTCCGCCTTCCTTCAGATTAGTTCATGATGGATCAACACAGTTACCGTTTGAGCAGTTGGGTGTTCTGGAGGTTCTGTGGCCAATCCAGTGTCGCCATTCTTCCAAAGTTCCTCTAGCTTATCCACCACTGGACTGGAGTTTGCTTCCCCATTTCTATCGGCAAAATCACCAGTATACTCCACTCCACCATCAATCCTTTCCACTATGAGTTCAGCATAAAGTAACGGCGGGGTCAATCCTGAGCCTCTGCCTTAACTCTTGCATCAGTTCCCAGCAATACTACCAGCAGATTCCACCATGGGAGCCTACAGGACTTTATAGACCTCCATACAAAGCCCGGGCACTTAAGTCCTCCTAGCCTGGACGATCAGAGGAGGAGACTTGGGTGTCTAGATGCCTACAGAGAGCATGACTTGTCTTTTATGAGCCATGGATCTCAGTGGGCATGCACCAAGATCAAAGGCGTCTTCCCGATTATCATCAGCTTGGGCTTGCAGGTGCTGTGGAGGGGCGATTTCCAGGTAAGAAATCAATTAATATAGATCAGCAAACATTGTACCGCATCGCAACTCTACGAGAAACATTCAGCTGCTATGTTGGTGGGGCGTGACTGAGAATGTGGCACCCTACAAATAAGAAAAGATTCATCAGTCGTGAGTGTTTAGCGACGAGCTGTAGCGAGCGATCGTAGTAGTCGGGGCGTACTATCTAGCGAGCGAGCGAGCAGGCAGCAGCGAAGCGAGCGAGTCGCAGAGCGAGCCAGGATCGGAGCGAGCGAAGAGCGAGCAGCAGAGCGGAGCGAGCACGAGGACTGCAGGCAGCGAGGGCGAGCGAGGCGAGCGGCGCAGAGCGAGCGCGCGAGACGATAGCAGCGAGCGAGCGAGCGAGAGCGAGCAGAGCGAGCGAGGCAGAGCGAGCGAGCGAGCGAGGCAGCTAGCTGTAGCGAGCGCAGGCAGAGCTAGTGTAGTCGAGCTATAATCTGCTGCGACGTATACTATCTCATAGTCTAGCTATCTTCGATCGATATAGCGACTTATCGCGAGTCTCATATGCAACTATCTGGACTAGATATATCTAGTACTAGCTATCTATCGCTGACATCGAGCTATCTACCTTGAGAAAGTGTCAAGCAGCACACTGTTTGCGAAACAAAGAGAGGTCTATGGTGAACGCTCAATTAGACGGTGGCGCCAGGTCGTGTGTAAGAGAATAGAGGATAGCAGCCACCAAACGTGACACACATTGGTTGTTTTGGGGATGTGCGTGCTTATCTCGTATTCTAGGGTCGACGATCTACGATAGGCTTAGTACTATCGTAAGAGAGCGAGCGCAGAGAGGCGAGGCGAGAGCGATTGCAGGAAAGTCTGTATAGACTCAGCTAGCGCCCGAGCCGACGCTCGAGCATCGATGCGAGCGAGCGAGCGATCGGGAGCGAGCACTAGAGCGAGCGAGCTAAGCGATGATACTAGCTATTCTCATGATGCAGCATATAGTCGGCGATCTATCGATCCTCTCATATCTATCTATCTCATATCTATGAAATAACTTTCTACATATTATAATACCTAGCCATCCTACTCACATCTATTTGTATTTTATTCTATAAACTATCTATAACTTTTAAAAGATCTATCTATAAAATAATACAGTCTCACATGGATAACCTATAACTATCTAATTATCGGTAGATAGATATAAACTAATAAGATAAAAATCAGTGGTCATTTACTCCTTTGTTGGTGGATTTTATGTGATGACGCTACTATTGACAATAGATAAAGAGATAGAAATATTTAACAGCATAAAAGCATAAAAAAGTAAAGCAACAAAAATAAAGCAAAGCAAAAATATAGTGGGGAAAAAAGATCGACCAGATATTAAGAATAGAATAGGTTAAATAAATTTAGTAGGTTTGAAAGCGAGAAAAAAAAAATTAAAAGGTAAAAAAAGTTCATTTAGATCTATTAAAAAACTATTAAGAGTAATGATAGATGAATACGATATTAATGAATTATTTTTATTTAACAAAATTGTAAGAAAGAGATGCAACATAAAGAGAGTTTCTATAGAGATATATAATTATATGGATTAAAGCTATAAGTACAAATGAAATACCAAATTCCAAAACGATTAAGTGTAAAGTAAAAAGTAAATTAAACTAAATACAATTGAAGACCTTACATTACATATGAGAGATACAATTAAAAAAAACAAAAGCCAAATATAATGAAGCAACAAGATATTAAGAATAAAGAAAAAAAATCCACAAAAAATGGCCAAAGCACTTAATCGAAAAAATGAAGTAGGGAAACTATTAATATATGCTTCATATAATAATAATATTTATTGTCATAAAAAAATAATGATTCTAAATTATAGTATATTAAACACCGGAAAGGAAATATATATTAATTTAATAATGTAAAAATACTAGTACTAATATAAAAACAAATCTTTAATGATAATATCTGTATAATAATAAATTGCAATAATAGTAATTAATGTATGATATACTACTTCTAAAGTATTGTAATAATAATAACTACCAATAATAGTAATCTTAATGTATGATATACTATTCTGCGACTACTACAAAGTGTAATAATAATAATAATAATAACAACTACAATAATAATAATAATCTTAATGTATGATAATACTACTCTACTACTTTTAAAGTATAAAATAATAATAATAATAATAATAATAATAATAATTAATATATATTATATATTAATAATAATAATATAATATTAAAGATAAAGAAACAACTACAATAATAATCATCATGTATGATTACTATTACTACTAATGTATAGTAATCTATAATAATAATAAAATAACAAGCAATGATTATATATTCTAAAATAGAAAAACAATATAAAATAATAGAATAATAGGTAAACAAGCAGAGGATGGTGAATCTGGGAAGAGAGAGGAGAAGGCGGGAAGTTGTATAATTCTTGGAGTCTGTGTGTAAGAAGTGTCAGTAAAACGGGCTTTTCCTGTATCAGTGAGTAAAATCATTGTAGTGCGGAGCTGTGTAGTCTCAGGGACAAGGGGGATAAACCTCTCCCCCATTCAATAAGAGGCCGACGTTTTCTTTTCATTCTTTTCCACGTCTGGCTGCTGATTTTTTAATCTGTACAAATTTTTTTTTCCATTACAGTCACCGGGCATGGCATCATTCAAAAGAGGATTAGAAAAAATTGCAAGGGGGGGAGACAAAAAGCTAATTCCCCAGCAAAAGAACACCGTAGTTAGTTATCCCAATTTGCGACTTAAAACCTATTCAACTAGCATTTATGCAATGTCATCCGAGCAAACGCATGTTACAAGTAAAAACCCAGAGGGAGAATAAAAAAAAATTTGTAACAATATGTAACCAAAAAAAAAGAAAAAAAAAAATTGTATTTTTTTAATTAAAAAAAAATTTGCCGCATATCTGGCGCAACATACTGGAGGTGTAAGGATCTATTGAAGGCTTTGCTATTGCCCCTTTAGGGTAATGAATGCCAGAAATGTAATATCTATCCCCCGTGTGGAATAGGCAAAATGACCCCCCAATACTTGGGGCAGGGTTGTTTAAGTCAAGGGGAACAGATGCAAACAGTCTTGAGGCTGTAGACCCGATCTTTGAGTCCCCTAAAAAGATTTTCATGGGTAACAAAAGCCCTGTCACACACTTTCTCATCACTGCGGTAATTTATACAGAGGCTTTCACGTTTTCTCTTCTATCGATTCATAATCACTTAAGGCAGACTCAAACGTGTGTTTTTCTAGGAGATCTTACAATTCGGGGTTTAGAGAGAAATTTTGAGGACTGTAAAGAACTGATGACTGGGGGGGGGGGGGAGAGAGGGGCATGACCGGACTGCATTATCCCACCATTTGCCAGACTCAAAGCCTTTCAGGCCTGTGTAGGTTCTGGAAATTATATCTGGAAATTATAGACATTAGAAATTCAGTAAATCATCTGCTTGTTAAAATTTGTAAAAAAGGGGAATTTAAGTGTGTTGAAGTTTGGTGTTCTCATACATATTCATGTTATATTCTGGGGGATATGGTTATGATAATGGAAAATAGTTATGTGTGTGACTGCAGGACTAGAATAGGGATAGATGGAGGAGATAGATAGATAGATATGAGGAGATAGATTGAGATAGATAGATATTGAGATATATGATAGATAGATAGATATGAGGATAGATAGATAGATAGATAGATATGAGATAGATGGATAGATAGATAGATATGAGATAGATAGATAGATAGATAGATAGATAGATAGAATAGATAGGAGATAGATAGAGAGGAGATAGAAATAGATAGATAGTAGATAGATAGATAGATAGATAGGGGATAGATAGATATAGATAGATATGAGATAGATGATAGATAGAAGATAGAGTAGATAGATGATAGATAGATAGATAGATAGATATGAGATAGATATGAGATAGATAGATAGATAGAAGATATGGGATTATATAGTAGAGATAGATAGATAGGAGATAAAATAGATAGATAGATATGAGATAGATAGATAGATAGATAGATAGATAGGAGATAGATAGATAGACGTAGATAGATAGATAGATAGATAGATATGAGATTAGATAGATAGATATGGGATAGATAGATAAGATAGATAGATAGATAGATAGATAGATAGATATGAGGATAGATAAGATAGATATGGGATAGAGATGATAGATAGATAGAGTAGATATATAGATAGGAGATAAATAAGATAGATAGATATGAGATAGAAGATAGATAGATAGATAGATAAGGTAGATAGATGAGATAGAAGATAGATATGGGATAGATAGATAGTAGATAGATAGATAGATAGGAGGGAGATGAAATAGATAGATAGATAGATAGGAGATAAATAGATAGATAGATAGATAGATAGATATGAAGATAGATAGATAGATAGATAGATAGATAGAGATATGGGATGTTATATATATATATTATATATAAATATACGTTATATTGATGATAGATAAAACATGAGATTATAGATATACGATAGAATGATTATATATATATGGATAGATATGAAAAACAATATATAAGATAGTTTGATGATTGATAGATAGACAGATAGATAACATATGACACTACAGATATTCGATGGATTAATGATCTATGGTTAGATACCTAGAGTAGACATGAGATTATATATAGATACATGGATAGGACAATGCATATATATTATAGATTGTAGATTAAGAAAGCAGATTAAAAAAAACGATTATATTTGAGATATAACACAGAGATATGAGGAAGTTTTACATCAATATGAAAAATAGGGGACCCACTCCACCACACCAGGAACAGAACATTAGATAGATAATAGACATTATACATACGTAAGTAGTAATTAGATGGGTTGATAGATAATAGATAGATATAGTAATTAGATAAATAATGACAGGCGAGAGATGGAGTAGATATATTATCACACATGATAGAGATAGATATGATATAGGATAGAATAATTGTGTGTATAATTCCTTCCTCCTTCCTCTTGCAGGGCTCGGTGGAGGGCCCAGTGTGGGACTTGTGCTGAACAGCCAGGGAGGAGTGGATAAGAAAAGAAGGGTAAGTCCCCATCAGTATCTTCTACCACGAGTCATATGGCTGCTCTTCTATGGTTAGTATACTTCAAGGTACCAAAGGAAGGTCTAGATTTTATTTCATAATTGTTCAGTAAATACAAGGGATGTGTGTCAGACACATCAGTGACACCTCCAGCAGATGTGTGGTGATATAGTGAGAGAGAGAGCACAGTTGCAGGGTGAGCGGGCCCTGGGGCTAAGGACTCCACACCCGTCCAGGGGAGACCTCGGGTATTCCTGCCTCCTCGTCATACAAAGCCAGTAAAGCGAGCGAGGGAGAGAACGGACAGCGAGGGCGACGCGCAGCGAGGCGGAGAGGACACAAGCACGCGGCGGGCTGGCTGGCGGCGCGGGCGGGGGCGCGGCGGCGGGCTCTGCGCGGCGACAGGTAGCGAGCGCGATGCGCAGAGTAGCGAGCGAGGGCGCAGAAGCGCGAGCGAGGAGCGAGTCGCGAGCGCGCGAAGCGCTAGCAGCGAGCGAGCGAGCGAGCCAGAACGCCGCGCGAGGCGAGCGAGCGAGCGACTATTATCTATAATCATATAGCTATCGCATATCTATATAGTATAGATTTCTATCGATCTTCGAGCTATCATATATTCTACTTCTCCTATCTATCTATCTATCTATCGATCTCATATCTATCATTTTGCTATCTATCTATCTATCTAAATCTCCTATCTATCTATCTTATATCTACCTTTATGGAGTTATATAAATGACACAAATAAATACCAACTTTATATGTTATTATGATAATAATAATAAAATAATAATAATATAGACCACACAGCAAATACGTGCATTTTTCACCAAATAGAGAGATAGATAAAAATAGATAGATATACAAGACAGATAGATAGATATGAGATAGATAAAAATATGAGTAGATAGATATAAAGATTATAGAATAATGTGTATGTATTAGGCCATGCACTCACACATATAGACGTTGTATATTATATAAAGAGACTCATATTTTTTAATTAACTTTTAATCCCAGGCAGAGAAGAACACAGGAATAAACTAGATATCAGCCAGCAGGACACATATAGTATAGATGGAGACAATGGGCAGGGGAGGTATAGGACAGGGCTGGTGCGAAGGGACAGCTCCTCACCCATATCTCCCAGCTGGATCACACAATCCTACTTGTATCACATCTACCGATACTGTATCATCATCACTGTAATAATATCATAGGACACAATCAAATTTCATCACAATCCAAGGGATCCGAGAGTCATATTTGTACAATTCCTGGAATGATAAATATCTAGTAATTACCGATAGTATTCCCACATATTCCTGATGAAAACCTAAACAACCATATAATACTCTGTGCACTGGTAACATGCTGATATCTCCTATATAGCAGTATATGTACACGTTGTATCCAGATATTTCCTACACAACCACTCATATAGTAATCATATCTAAATATTCCTTATAGGTATGTGTACAATCTGATACCTCCTATATAGTAGTATATGTACAAGTCATATCTAGCTATCTCCCTATAGTATATTCAGTTATATCTCCTATACAGTAGTATATGTACAAGTCATATTAGCTATCTCCCTATAGTTATTCGTATATCTCCTATACCAGTGATGGCGAAACTATGGCACGGGTGCAAGAGGTGGCACTCGAGAGCCCTCCTATGGGCACCCGAGCCATACCCCATCGCAGATTCGCCAGACAGGACTCAAGGCCTCTTGCAGTTCAGGCAGCCCAGGACCTAGAAGGAAGCTAACAATGATAATCCAACTTCTTCTCCTTTCTTTCTACTGTATAAAGGTCTCAGGGGGCCTATACATTTAATCCTGTGGAAAGAGCAGGGAGTAGTAATAAGTTACTGCTTAAATTGTGCATTGGCACTTTGCGAAAAATATGTGTTTTTTTGGTTGTAGTTTGGGCACTCGGTGTCTAAAAGGTTGCCATCACTGTCCTATACAGTAGTATATGTACAAGTCATATCTAGCTATCTCCCTATAGTATATTAAGTATATCTCCTAAACAGTAGATATGTACAAGTCATTCTAGCTATCTCCTAATAGTATATTCAGTTATATCTCCTAGACAGTAGTAAATGTTACAAGTCATACTAGCTATCTCCCTAAGTATTCAGTTAATTCTCCTATACAGTAGTTATGTACAAGTCATATCTAGCTATCTCCCTATAGTATATTCAGTTATATCTCCTTACAGTTGTAAGTGACAGGTTATATCCATATAGTTGCTATAAAGAAAATATATAAAAAAAACAAAAAAAGTATTTTAGATATTTCTATACAGTAGCAATGTAAAAGTTATATATCCTATATAGTTGTACGTGCCCTAGTTATATCTAGAAATCTCTTATATAGGAGCATGTGTATAGTTATATCCAGATATCTACTATATGTAGTATATAACAAGTATATCCAGATATTTCTTATATAATAGTATATGTGTAAATCATATCTAAATATCTTCTTTATAGTAGTATATGTACCAATGCTGATATCTCCATATAGTAGTATGTGTACAAGCATACTAAGCTATCTCCCAATAGTAGTATATTTACTAGTTATATCCAGTTATATATCCTATATAGTTGTAAGTGCACAAAGTGAGTTCCATATATTGTATATAGAAGTATAATGTACAAGAATAATCTAGATATTTCTATATTTAGATATAGTAGTTTAGGTTAAAACTTATATCTCTACATAGTTGTAAGTGCCCTAAGATATCTCTTCTATAATAGAGAGTGTACAATTATTATACAGATATCTTCTATATTGTAGCCCATGTAATAGTTATATCTAGATATCTTCTATATTGTAGGACCATGTACTAGTTATATACAGATATCTTCAATTGTAGCCCATGTACTTAGTTATATCTAGATATCTCCTATATAGTAGAGAGTGTACTAGTTATATACAGCTATCTTCTTATTGTAGCCCATGTATAGTTATATCTAGATATCTCCATTAGTAGAGAGTTGTACTAGTGTATCTAGATATCTTCTATATTGTAGTCCGTGTGATAGTTATATCCAGATAGCTCTTTATATAGTTAGCATGTGTTTTAGTTATCTCTAGATATTTCTTATATTGTAGCCCATGTACTAGTTATACTAGATATCTCCTATATAGTAGAGAGTGTACTAGTTATATACAGATATCTTCTATATTGTTACCCAGGTACTAGTTACAGGTGTATATATAGCTCTTATAAGTAGAGAGTTATATTAGATATTTCTTATATTGTAGCCCAGGGCTAACTAATCCAGATATCTTTATATGTAGCCATGTACTTATATACCAGATAGCTCTTCTATATGTAGCCCAGTACTGGTTATATCCAGATAGTCTTCTATATTGTAGCCCATGTACTAGTTATATCAGATAGCTCTTCTATAGTAGCGTGTATAGTTAGATCCAGATAGCTCTTCTATGTAGCCCATTTGTACTAGTTTAATCAGATAGCTCTTCTATATTGTAGCCATGTACAGTATATCCAGATATCTTCCTATTGTAGCCTGTGTGTACTAGTTTATATCCAGATAGCTCTTCTATATTGTAGCCCGTGTACTAGTTATAATCAGATAAAAGTTTTTCTATATATTGTAGCCCATGTACTAGTTATATCCAGATAGCTCTTCTATATGTAGCCCAGGTACTAGTTATATCCAGATAGCTTCTATATTGTAGCCATGTACTAGTTATATCCAGATATTCTTTATATGGTAGCCCATGTACTAGTTTATCCAGATATCTTCTATATTGTAGCCCGTGTACTAGGTATACTAGATCTCTCTTTATATAGTAGCATGGTTTTAGTTATCTCTAAGATATTATTATATTGTGCCATGTACTAGTTACATCCCGAGATTGTATATATGAAAGGTCCTAGGTCGACCCCATAATTCCATGTGGTAAGTATGTAGGCTCAGGGCGCAGTCGGATAGATACAACCCTCAAATCTGCTTTAATAGATAAAGAGACGCAGGTTTGTAAAGGTTCTCTCCTCCGCCATTGTGCGCGGCTCCATTGTTCTGGGGAACGTGTGGTGGATTGATGGGAAATCTCCGATCCCCATTTTGCAGCAGATTGTATTCCTTTAGGTAAGCTCGTCTCTAGTATCCCCCTGGTCCTTCCATACAGATGTTGGCTCTAGCGCCAGGGCCTGGATTGTAGGGCCCAGATATAATATTTGCAGCTGAAGTGACGCAAGGATCCCGCTGCTATCACTTCTAGTTAATGGTGTGCAGCACGTCCCCTCCAGCTCCTCTCCTCTCCCCATCACAACCAATAATCTTTACTCTCTGCGCTTCTTGTGTATCGATGCTTTTTCCAGCCTTAGGCGCCTACTTTGATATGCTAATATTTCCGAGTAGCAAACTCTGCAGAGATCATATTAAGTTGTTCATACAGAGTCGAGCTTTGCCTTAGTTGAATATTCAGATAAACCAATTTCAAAAGAAAATTACTAAGAAGCCGGGGGCTGCTATTTACAGGAGCAGGCAGTGTTTTTAATCATTAAAAAAAAAAAAATCTACTTTTTTTTTTACTACTTTTTTGGGGGGAGAATTGATGCTTTAGTTAAAAAAAAAAAAAGATCAGTGTGTTTTCTGCGAAATGTTTGATAACAAGTCAATGTACATCCGTATGGAGCTTGTGAATGAGGTGGGGGAGGGGGGGGATAAGGTTCGAAATTGGGAGACAAAGGAAAAATTGAAAAAAAAAAAATTGAAAAATAGACGGCGACATCTTGGCCCGTAACGTTTCAGAGATCTCGATGTGGAGTCCAAAAAAAAAAAAAAAATTGTGTTCCTTCTTTGTGATCATGCAGCCTGGACGCCCCAGGCCAAATTTCAAAAGCTTAAATACTACTATCGCCTCTAGGCCATGAAGAGAGACAAGACTACCGGCAACAAGGTTTTTTTTTTTTTCTTCGTTTGCCCTTGGAACATAAAATACAAAACTACTTTGAATCAAAACATTTTGGGGAATTAATATGATCTGAACTCCTTCAGTTTATAAAAGATCTTGAGATGGTCAAATCGCTTAGAGTGGACTGACGGGCGGATGCGAGGCGTTCACTACAGGATAGAGACGTCACATCTTATTTGGTTGAAAATATCGCTTGACGTTTGTAAGAGGTGGCTGCCTCGATGCCAAGGTGCCAGGGCAAGGGTGTATGGGGGCCAACAGCTATTACGGGAAGAAGGGCTAAACCTTCACTTCATCTCATACAGTGCCAGGGAAAGGGTGTTGTATATAGAGTACCTTCACTATGGGTGCTCCACCCTCAAGCATCAGCATGCATCAACAGGGGTGGCCAGGGGCAATGGGGGTATACAGGGAACCTTTCATTATGGGTGCTCCACCTTCAATGCATCTATCATGCATCAATGCCAGGGTGCCAAGGCAAGGGGAGTTACAGAGGCAACAGCTATTACGGGAAGAAGGTGTGCTATAACCTTCACTTCATTTCATAGGGTGCCAGGGGCAATGGGTTTGTATATAGAGTACTTCACTTGAGTGCTCCACCCTTCAATGCATCTCATGCATCAATGCCAGGGTGCCAGGGCAAGGGGAGTACAGAGGCAACAGCTATTATGGGAAGAAGGTGCTATAACCTTCACTTCATCTCATAGGGTGCCAGGGCAATGGGTGTATACCGGGTACCTTCACTATGGGTGCTTCACCCTTCAATGTATCGCATGCATCAATGCTTAGGTGCCAGGGCAAAGGGTGTATACCGGGTATGCGTACCTCATGCGGTGTTCACCCTTCAATGTATGCTGCATCAATTGCTAAGGTGCCAGGCGGCAAAGGTGTTATGGGGGCCACAGCTATTACGGGAAGAAGGTGCTATAACCTTCACTTTATCTCATAGCGTGCCAGGGCAATGGGTGTATACAGGGAACCTTCAATATAGGTGCTCCAACCTTCAATGCATCTCATGCATCAATGCCAAGGTGCCAGGGCAAGGGGAGTATGGGGGCCACAGCTATTACGGGAAGAAGGTGCTCCACCCTTCACTTTATCTCATAGGGTGCCAGGGCAATGGGTGTATACAGGGAACCTTCATTATGGGTGCTCCACCCTTCAATTCAACATGTTGCAGTTACAATATAATTACACAACAGATAGAGCCACATCAGGGCATATAAACAAAGACAACAAGAACACTGAATTTACAATCTACTGAATACCATAATAAAGAACAGTATATCAGCTGCAGTCTCCACAAAATTTAATACTCTGAAAAATATAAAGTATACATATACAATGAAAGGTACACTGAATTATCCGCAGATGCCAATATAACATATTACCCACTGATATGTACAAGAAGTAATATTTTAAGATACATGGACAATATAAAAAGCAAATCAGTTGGCTATATTATTCAGATAGTCGGCAGTGTAAATATAGATGAGATCCAATAGACTTGTACAAAAAAAATGACCATTGGAACTAATAAACATTATAAACTTATTATAAACACATTGCAGAAACACCTAACACTGCAAGACAACATAAACACGTGTACTACGATCATACAATATAGCACATACAACATAAACAGTATAATACTAATGTCAGTACAATCTAGCAATGACAACAGAACATGTATAATAATGATCATACAAGATCTAACACATACAACATCAAAATGGATAATACTGATCATACAATATAGCACATAAACATAACCGTATAATACTGATCATACCATTAGCACATACAACATAACACGATATACTGATATACAATATAGCCATACCAATCAAACATGTATAATACTGATAATACAATATAACCAACATACACATAAACACGTATTAATGATCATACAATATAGCACAATACAACAGAACCCGTTGATAAGACTGCTCATACCAATATAACACAGACAACATAACATGTTATAATATGAACATACCAATATAGAATATCAACATAACACGTATACTTATGATCATACAATATAACACATAAACATACACCGATAATATGACATACAAATTATTAGCACATACAAATAACATGTCTAATACTGATCATACAATATAACACATACAACATAACAGTATTAATACTGATCATACAATAAACACACCAAATAAACACGTATTAAATCTGATCATACAATATAACACATACAACAGAAACACGTTATAATACTGATCATACAATAAAAACACTACAACATACATTGTATATATGATCATACAATGTATAGCAAATATAGAACATAACACGTAGTAATACGATCATACACTATAACACATACACAAACACGTATAATACTGATCATACAAGATAGCAAACTACAACATAACATGTATAATACTGATCATACAAATAACACAACAACATAAACATGTAAATACTGATCATACAATTAACAATACAACATTACACACGTATAATACTGATCATACAATTATAAACACATACAAACATAACACGTCTAATATGATCATACAATATGAACACATACACCAAAAACGATAATACTGATCATACAATATAAAACCACATACAACATTAACATTGGATTAACTGATCATGCAAGATAACACATAAAACATAACTGTATAATAATGATATACAATATAACACATACAAACATAACATGTATAATTACTGATCATGCACTAAACCAATACAACATAACATGTATAAACTGATCATACAAAAACACATACAAAATAACATGTATAATACTGATCCTACAATAAAACATACAAATAAATGTCTAATACTGATCATAAAATATAACACATTAAAACATAACACGTCTAAGGATGAGCTACAAATAGCACATAAAAAATAACAGTATAATACTGGATCATACAATACGCACATACAAAAAATAAACATGTATAATACTGACATACAATATCCACCATTACAACATAACATGTATAATACTGATCATCAATAACACATACTACAACACTGCAGGTACAACGGAATAGAACAGCGAGACTCTTGATCCTTTTTGTTACGATCCCAGAAAGACATTTCTGTCAAAGAAATAAAACCACAGAACAGTAAATATAATTCCCAGACCATGAGATATAAAAGAGCCATTACACAACAGAAACATGAGATATAAGAAGCCTTATGGCACCATCTCGGATAGTGACATCAGCATTTCCCCCCACTTTGATTATGACATTAAGAGACCAAGTAGGTGCAACAAGGATAGATTCTATCAGGTCATAGATATCAAGACAAAGTAGGGACAACACAGTATAGAAGTATTATGACATATACCAATAATATGTAGATAACCTTCTGGCAGCCCACGGGGAGGCCGCAGGTCATGTTGATCCAGAATGCAAAGGGTAAGACAAATTCACACACAGTTAAAAAAATGAAAACAATTTAGTTCGGATATTATTCATACTAACAATTTTACAAAAACAAAGGATGAGGGTTAAATGGACAATGTCACGTACAAGTAGTATTATATTGTATCACATCCCAGAGCTGTGTAATAATCCACACCACTGGAAAAAAAAGTGGAAAAAAAAGACCTAAAACTTTCTGACACGCATTTCATACTTCGCGTTGAGGCAAATAAACCCAGAAAGAGGTGAAGAGAGACTTTTCAGTTGATAACAGCGTTCTCACCGGTCTTTTATACATAACAGGGAAATAGGATCAGAACTGTCTGTGGATGAGGGATTAAATGTACACCTGCAGGGGGTATGTCTACAGAGGACAGAATCATCCTTTGGAAATAGGAGATAGATAGATAGATAGATAGATGATAGATAGATAGATAGATAGATAGATAGATAGATAAAGATAGGATAGATAGATAGATAGATGATAGATAGACAGAATAGATAGGATGATAGTGTAGATAGATATGAGATAGATAGATAGAATAGATGATAGATAGATAGAGATGAGATAGATAGATAGATAGATAGATAGATAGATAGATCGAGGATAGATGATATGAGATAGAAGATAATAGATTGATAGATAGATGATCGATAGATAGTAGATAGATAGATAGATGATAGATAGATATGAGTAGAGAGATAGATAGATCAATAGATAGAAGATAGGAGCTAGATAGATAATAGATAGATAGATAGAATAGATAGGATAGATAGATAGATTATAGATAGATAGCTAGATAAGAAGATATGAGATAGATAGATAGCTCGGAAAGAGAGTAGATAAAATATATATATATATATATATATATATATCATAATATGTAGAATATATATGATATAGATGATACAGATCTGATATAGTAGCTTGGATGTATGTAAAGATGTATGCAGAGGTAGAATGAGCTGATAGAAATATAGAATAAAAGGCTAAATAGAAATAGATATATAGATGAGAGAAATATAGATAAATAATAAATATAGATAGAATAGATTAGAATATATAGAGGATATAGAATGTATGATCAGATTAATAGTGATAATGTTATTATCCATATGTATTATATATATATCTATCTTATTCTAATGATGAAAAGATAGTTAGCTAGATATAGATAGATAGATATGAATAGAGATAGATAGATATGAATAGATGAAAGATGTAGTAGATCTATGATAATAGATAGATGATATGTATATATGATGAGAGATAGACAAAAAATGAAATAGATAGAATTATTATATGAATAGAGGGATATATAATAGTGAGGACATATAGAGTCGAGAGAAAGACTGATATACAGATGGATAGTAAGGGATAATGATAGACTACGAGCTGGATAGATTAATTAATATATGACAATAACTTTGATTAATTAATCTATATTGACTGGAGAAGATGGATATATAGATGTGAGATGCTTACCAGTTATTATAATTTTTGGCCATCTACACCAGTGCTCGCAGAGTTGACATGACCACACCTGCCCCTCATGGGGGGGGTGATACCTCTGCACCCAGATGTGGATACCTATATTCCACGTTGTAAATGACATCTGTGTGCCACACAGGTTGCTTCTTGGCTTTCTCTGTCCCCTGGCTCTTCCCTCTGGTGACGCAATCCAGGACGCCTGCCTCCTCATAACCTCCCTTGTGTTTATTTGATAAGTGAAATGGAGCACATGGTCTTGATGAGGGCTGCTAATAAAACACGTAGATAAAGCTTGCTGTGGACCCCCTAGGAGGGCCACTGAGATGCACCACAATGGCATGGCTGCCTAGGGTGTGCCTTTGTCCATTAAGAAGAAGGGACTTTGAGTGACAGCTTCTTAGAAATTGATGTAAGAGTCTAAAACCAACCCTAGTAATCCGACCCTTCCTGCTGGATTGAGACGGAGTCTCTGATCTGTGTTTGGCCTGCGGCCCCTTAGTAAGACACCTTCACTAGTTTTAACACTTGAAAGCGAGGACCATGATTAACTCCCAATTTAAATACAGTCTCCCTTCCTCTGTCTCCCGGCTGGGTCTCCACTTCTGACGAGGTTACCACAATCCACACTATCCACTACCGGGAAATGCCCTGTGTCTATACAACCTGTTTGGCTTGTGTCAAATGCAGCAAGGCCATACCATATAAACACTGTATCAAAATGTATCAAAACTCATAAATCGCTCAAAGTCACCCACGGGGCGAGATCTCAGTCTCTTTGCGCACCCAAAACGCAAAAAAGCAACACAATCGATGGATCTGTCTAATATATTGTATCAATATTTGTTTATGGTATCCTGTATTTAAAATAGGGACACATCCAGTTTACTTGTCTTCATCGCTGCTGTTAGTGTTTGGGGTGGGGGGGATTATTCTCCTTCGACGGAGGGATTATTTGCTTTTATAAAATTAAGTTAATCAAAAACCAATTAACTTCACAAAAAACATAAATTTTCTAACATCCTACAGAAAAATAAATTCGAAGCTCAGCAAAAAGTATTAAAAGCAAATAAGATATAGAAAGAAATGGATTAAAACATGCGAATGAAAGATCCCAGAGATCCATATAGGGAAGTACAATATATGTAATTCCTTGTCTCTTGGGATTGGTGAATAGGTGCCTATCTTATTGTCCTTTCCCATTTCTCACGCTGATGCTAATTTTCCAAAAAACTTCTATATGGCCAGCGGGACCTACGGGACATAGCTAAAGACTTCATCAGCAAAACTACAAAAAAATCTGATCCAGGAGAGAGCTGTTGTCAGCAGAGGGAAATTTTTTGGCTCAGCTTTTTTGAGGTGAGAGTAGGCGCGAAGCGAAAGAAGGTCTGATCTGGAAGCTCCTGCCAGCCCTGCATTATCTTCTGGAGAAACCTACAGGAAGGCGGATTCTTACAGGAAGAAGACTGATTCTTTCTAGATAGAATCTAACCCACACCCCAAAAAAAATAGTATAAGAAAAGAAACAATCAAGAAACAAAAAAAAGGCAAAAATCGTCACCTCATTCCAGGGGACCTTGGGTCCTGATTTCAGAGGTATCTTACTTTTATTTTTCATTCTTTTACTATTAAGTTCGTTTGATGGTTATTTTTTTTAGGATTCCGCCCCCCTTAATTCCTATCTGTAACTCCGTTACAGTCAATGAAGGAATATGGGCTCCTCCAAAAAAAAAAAAAAAAAAACAAGTTAACGAGAGAACGAAGAGAAGGAAGGAAATTCGTTATGACATCTGTCGTCTGGCAATGGCATTCTGCAATACAACAGTTGTTTATAAACGAAAAGTAGGGGAGGGAAAAAATAATCCTGATAAAGCGCTACGGCAATAGCGGGGCATGCTATATGTGCGAGTGATTAATCCCGGAGGCAGTTGCTTGATAGACGGACTCATCAGAAGCTTGTGGTGGGGAAGATGGGGTGGCGTGTGTTTTATTTAGGGGAGATAGTTTAGGGGGCTTTAGGGGTTTTCCATTGGAAGTTATAATTGCACTGCTATGTGTATGGACTTGACTTACGTTTTACACACTGGAGGAGGAGAGACTGCGTCGTAGTGGAGGACAGGTCGTTACTGTCGGTACTGCTATATAAAATGGACAAAACCTATTTTTCCTGTTCTTTTCTCCCCTTCCTCATAATTACGTCATGATGGATCAAACACAGTTACCGTTTGAGCAGCTGGGTGTCTGGAGTCTGTGGCAATACAGGTCGCCTATTCTTCCCAAAGTATCCTCTAGTTATCCCACCACTGGACGGAGTTTGCTCCCCATTTTTCGGCCAAAATAACCAGTATACTCCACTCCACCACAATCCTTTCCATATTGAGTTCCAGCATAAGTCACCGGCGGGGTCAATCCTGAGCCTACTGCCTTAACTCTTGCATCATGTCCCAGCCATACTACAGCAGATTCAACCATGGGAGCTACAGGACTTTATGAACCTCCATAAGCCCGGGCACTTAAGTCCTCCTGCCTGGACGATCAGAGGAGAGACTTGGGTGTCTAGATGCCTACAGAAAGGCATGACTTGTCTTTATGAGCCATGGATCTCAGTAGGTGCATGCACCAAGAATCAAAGGGCTTCTTTACCGGAATCCAGCTTGGGGCTTGAAGGTGGCTGTGGAGGGGCGAGATTTCAGGTAAGAAATCAATTTAATATAGATCAGCAAAAC
Source organism: Engystomops pustulosus (assembly GCA_019512145.1). Classification (NCBI taxonomy): domain Eukaryota; kingdom Metazoa; phylum Chordata; class Amphibia; order Anura; family Leptodactylidae; genus Engystomops; species Engystomops pustulosus. The sequence goes on along the minus strand of WNYA01000237.1, from coordinate 65,742 downwards.
ATTTACCGATCGCACCACACAGAAGACATTCAGCTCCTATAGTTTGGTGGGGGTTGACTGAGAATTGGGCACCCTACAAATAAGAAAAGATATCAGCTGGTTTGAGGAGCGAAGGCAGCAGCGAGCTATGCATCTAGATCGTGGTGGGCTGAGCTATCTGAGCGGAGCGAGCGAGCGAGGGCGAGCCAGCGAAGCGAGCGAAGTCGCAGAGCGAGCCAGGTCGAGGAGCGAGCGAGAAGCGAGCGAGCCAGGGAGGGAGCGAGCGAGCGGGGACGCAGAGCGAGCGAGAGAGCGCAGCGCCAGAGCGAGCGAAGCGCAGAGCGAGCGCGAGAGCGAGCGACGAGCGAGCGAGCGAGCAGCGCAGAGCGAGCTAGAGATCTATGCTAATAACTGCATAGCGAGCGAGCTAGCGAGCTCAATGCTAGCTCTATTTAGACGCTATGCGAGCGACAGACTAGCGAGCCATGAGCAATATCTTCTAGGATCTAATCTTATCTTCATAGCTAGCTATCTAGCTATATATCGAGCTATCCGAGTCGAATTACAGTCGGATCGATTACTAATCTATCCTTGACAGAAAGTTCAAGCAGCACACTGTTTGCGAAACAAAAGAAGGTTATGGGTGAACGCTCAATTGAGACTGGGCTGCCAGGTGCGTGTGTGAAGTAGACAAGAGGATAAGCAGACCACAAACGGACCAAGCATTGGTTGTTGGGGTGGGCGCTCTTGATCACATCTACGAAGTCGATCTGAGCTGAGATAGGTTAGACGAGGAGCGAGAGAGGGCGATGAGCAGAGAGGCGTTAGAGAAGTCGTATAGAGCCTCCAGCTGAGCCAGCGAGCTCCGAGCGAGCGCCGCAGCGATCGGGGAGGAGCGAGCGATGAGCGAGCTAAGCATAGCTACAGCTGATATCTGCAGAGGATCAGCTTATTAGTCGGGCGAATCTATCGATCTTCTCATATCGTATCTCATATCTATCTACTAGATCTAGAAATAACTTTCTACATATTATAATACCTAGCCATCCTATCACATCTATTTGTATTTATACTATAAACTATCTATAACTTTAAAAGATCTATCTATAATAATACAGTCTCACATGGATAACTATAACTATCTATTATCGGTAGATGATATAACTAATAGATAAGATAAAATCAGCTCATTTACTCCTTTGTTGGTGGATTTTATGTGATGACGCTACTATTAGTACAATAGATAAAGAGATAGAAATATTTAACAGCATAAAAGCATTAAAAAAGTAAAGCAAAAAAATCAAGCAAAGCAAAAATATAGTGGGAAAAAAGATCGACCAGATATTAAGAATAGAATAGGTTAAATAAATTTAGTAGGTGGTTGAAAGCGAGAAACAAAAAAATTAAAAGGTAAAAAAAGTTCATTTAGATCTATTAAAAAACTATTAAAGAGTAATGATAGAATGATACGATTATTAATGAATTATTTTTATTTAACAAAATTGTAAGAAAGAGATGCATACATAAGAGAGAGTTTCTATAGAGATATATAATTATATGGATTAAAGCTATAAGTACAAATGAAATACCAAATTCCAAAACGATTAAGTGTAAAGTAAAAAGTAAATTAAACTAAATACAATTGAAGACCTTACTTACATATGAGATGATACAATTAAAAAAAACAAAGCCAAAAATATTACTGAAGCAACAAGATATTAAGAATAAAGAAAAAAAATCCACAAAAAATGCCAAAGCACTTAATCGAAAATGAAGTAGAGGAAAACTATTAATATATGCTTCATATAATAAGTAATAAATTTATTGTCATAAAAATAATAATGATTCTAAATTAAGTATAATTAAACACCGGAAAGGAAATATAATATAATAATTATAATGTAAAATACTAGTACTAATATAAAACAATCTTTAATGATATAATCTGTATAATAATAAATTGCAATAATAGTAATTAATGTATGATATACTACTTCTAAAGTATTGTAATAATAATAACTACAATAATAGTAATCTTAATGTATGATATACTATTCTGCGACTATATAAAGTGTAATAATAATAATAATAATAACACTACAATAATAATAATAATCTTAATGTATGATAATACTACCTACTACTTTAAAGTAAATAATAATAATAATAATAATAATAATAATAATAATAATATTATAGTATATAAATAAAATAAATATAAAAGAATATTAAGAAACAACTACAATAATATCATCATGTATGATACTTACTATTACTACTAATGTATAGTAATCTATAATATAATAAAATACAGCAATGATAATTATATTCTAAAATAGATAAAACAATATAAAATAAATAGAATAATAGGTAAACAAGCAGAGGATGGTGAATCTGGAAGAGAGAGGCAGAAGGCGGAAGTTGTATAATTCTTGGATTCTTGTGTAAGAAGTGTCAGTAAAACGTGACTTTCCTGTATCAGTGAGTAAAATCATTGGTAGTGCGGAGCTGTGTGAGTCTCAGGCAAGGGGAATAAACCTCTCCCCCATTCAATAAGAGGCCGACGTTTTCTTTTCATTCTTTTCCCGTCTGCTGCTGTGATTTTTTCAACTGTACAAATTTTTTTTTCCATTGCAGTCACCGGGCATGGCATCATTCAAAAGAGGATTAGAAAATTTGCAAGGGGGGGAGAAAAAGCTAATTCCCCAGCAAAAGAACACCGTAGTTAGTTATTCCAATTTGCGATCATAAAACCTATTCAACTAGCATTTATGCAATGTTCCGAGCAAAAACGATGTTACAAGTAAAAACCAGAGGGAGAATAAAAAAAAATTTGTAACAATATGTAACCAAAAAAAGAAAAAAAAAAAATTGTATTTTTTAATTAAAAAAAAATTTGCCGCATATCTGGCGCAACTATCTGGAGGTGTAATGGATCTATTGAAGGCTTTGCTATTGCCCCTTTAGGGTAATGAATGCCAGAAATGTAATATCTATCCCCCGTGTGGAATAGGCAATGAAGCCCCCCAATACTTTGCAGGGTGTTTTTAAGTCAAGGGGAACAGATGCAAACAGTCTTGAGGCTGTAGACCGATCTTTGAGTCCCTAAAAAGATTTTCATGGGTAACAAAAGCCCTGTCACACACTGTTCTCATCACTGCGGTAATTTATACAGGCTTTCACGTTTTCTCTTCTATCGATTCATAATCACTTAAGGCAGACTCAAACGTGTGTTTTTCTTAGGAGATCTTACAATTCGGGGTTAGAGAGAAATGTTGAGACTGTAAAGAACTGAGGACTGGGGGGGGGGGAGAGAGGTGACATGAGGGAACTGCATTATCCCACCATTTGCCAGACTCAAAGCCTTTCAGGCCTGTGTAGGTGTTCTGGAAATTAATCTGGAAGATTATAGACATTAGGAAATTCAGTAAATCATCTGCTTGTTAAAATTTGTAAAAAGGGGAATGGGAATTAAGTGTGTTGAAGTTTGGTCTCTCATACAATTCATGTTATATTCTGGGGGATATGGTTATGATATGGAAAATGTATGTGTGTGACTGCAGGACTAGAATAGGGATAGAGGGGAGATAGATAGATAGATATGAGATAGATATGAGATAGATAGATATTGAGATATATGATAGATAGATAGATATGAGATAGATAGATAGATAGATAGATAGAGATAGATGGATAGATAGATAGATATGAGATAGTGATAGATAGATAGATAGATAGAAGATAGATAGGAGATAGATAGATAGGAGATAGATAGATGATAGATAGATAGATAGATAGATAGAGAGGATAGATAGATAGATAGATATAGATAGATGGATAGTAGAGAGAAGAGATAGATAGATGATAGATAGATAGATAGATAGATATAGATAGATTGCGATAGATAGATAGATAGATAGATATGGGATAGATAGATAGGAGTAGATAGATAGGAGATAAATAGATAGATGAGATAAAATTGAGATAGATAGATAGATAGATAGATAGATAGGAGATAGATAGATAGATACGATAGATAGGATAGATAGATAGATAGATATGAGATTAGATAGATAGATATGGGATAGATAGATAGATAGATAGATAGATAGATAGATAGATAGATATGAGATGGTTAGATAGATAGATATGGGAATAGATAGTGATAGATAGATAGATAGATATATAGATAGGAGATAAATAGATAGAGATATGAGATAGAAGATAGATAGATAGATAGATGATAGATAGATATAGATAGATAGATAGATATGGGATAGATAGATAGATAGATAGATAGATAGATAGGAGATGAAATAGATAGAAGATAGATAGGAGATAAATAGATAGATAGATAGATAGATAGATATGAGATAGATAGATAGATAGATAGATAGATAGATAGATATGGGGATGTATATATATATACTAATATATAAATATACGTTAATTGATGATAGATAAAACATGAGCTTATAGATATACGATTAGAATGATTATATATATATGGATAGATATGAAACAATATAAAGATAGTTTGATGATTGATAGATAGACAGATAGAACATATGGACACTACAGATATTCGATGGATTAATGATCTATGGTTAGATACCTAGAGTAGACATGAGATATATATAGATACATGAGCGACACATGCATATATAATATATAGATTGTAGATTAAGAAAGCAGATTAAAAAAAACGATTATATTTGAGATATACACAGAGATATGAGCGAGTTTTATATCAATATGAATAGGGTGGACACATCCAACCACACCAGACCAGAAATAGTTAGATAGATAATAGACATAACATACGTAAGTAGATAATTAGATGGGTTGATAGATAATAGATTAGATATGTAATAGATAAATATGACGGGAGAGATATATTATATCACTCATGATAGAGATAGATATGTATATAGATAGACATAATTGTGTTATTAATTCCTTCCTCCTTCCTCTTGCAGGGCTCGGGGGCGGCCAGTGGGGACTGTGCTGAACAGCCAGGGAGGAGTGATAAAAAAGAAGAGGTAAGTCCCCATCAGTCATCTTCTACCACGAGTCATATGGCTGCTCTTCTATGGTTATTACTCAAGGTACACAAGGAAAGGTCTAGATTTTATTTCATAATTGTTCAGTAAATACAAGGATGTGATGTCAGACACATCAGTGACACCTCCAGCAGATGTGGTGGTGATAGTTGAGAAGGAGGACAGTCTGCAGGGTGAGCGGGCCCTGGGGCTAAGGACTCCACACCCGTCCAGGGAGACCTCGGGTAACTGGCACGCTCGTCAGACAAGGCCAGAAAGCGAGCGAGCGGAGAGAACGGACAGCGAGGGGCGAGCGAGCACGAGGAGAGAGAGGACAGCAGCACGGCGGGCGGGGCGGGCGGGTCGTGGGGCGGGCGGGGGCGGCGTGCGGCGGCGCGTCGGCGCGCACGAGCGAGGGAGCGAGCGCAGAGGAGCGAGATAGGAGCGCGAGCGCGCAAGCGAGCGAGCGAGCGAGCGAGCGCCGACGAGCGGCCAGAGCGAGCGAGCGCAAGCGATCTGTATGATATCGAGCGTAGCGAGCATCGCAATATATCTACTATCTATCTCAGATAGATATATAATCATATCTATCTTCGATCTATGCTATCGATATCGATCTCCTATCTATCTATCTATCTATCTATCTCATATCTATCTATCTATCTATCTATCTATCTATCTCCTATCTATCTATCTTATATCTACCTTTATGGAGTTTATATAAATGACACAAATAAATACAACTTTATTATGTTATTATGATAATAATAATAATAATAATAATAATATAGACACACATGCAAAATACCTGTGCATTTTCACAAATAGAGAGATAGATAAATTAAGATAGATATACAGACAGATAGATAGATATGAGATAGATAAATATGAGATAGATAGATATAAAGATATAGATATATGTGTATGTATGTAGGCCATGCACTCACACATATAGACGTGTATATCTATATAAAGAGACTCATATTTTTTAATTAACTTTTAATCCCAGGCAGAGAGAACACAGGAATAACTAGATATCAGCCGCAGGCAGGAACATATAGTATAGATGGAGGACAATGGCAGGGGAGGTATAGGACAGGCTGGTGCGAAGGGACAGCTCCTCACACTATTAATCATCCAGAGCCTGGATCAATCCACAATCCTCTTGTATCACATCTACCAGATACTGTATCATCATCACTGTAATAATAAATCATAAGACACATCAAATCTTCATCACAATCCAAGAGGATCCGAGAGTCATATTCTGTACAATTCCTGGATATGATAATATCTAGTAATTACCGACTAGTAATTCCCACATATCCTGATGAAACCTAAACACCTATATAATACTCTGTGCACTGGTAACATTGATAATCCCTATATAGCAGTAATGTACACGTTGTATCCAGATATTTCCTACACAACACTACCATATAGTAATCATATCTAAATATTTCCTATATAGGGTATGTGTACAATCCTGATACCTCCTATATAGTAGTATATGTACAAGTCATATCTAGCTATCTCCCTATAGTATATTCAGTTATATCTCCTATACAGTAGTATTGTACAAGTATATTAGCTATCTCCCTATAGTATTATTCAGTTATCTCCTATACCAGTGATGGCGAAACCTATGGCACGGGTGCAAGAGGGGCACTCGAGAGCCCTCCTATGGGCACCCGAGCCATCACCCCATCGCAGAACTTCGCCAGACAGGACTCAAGGCTCTTTGCAGTTCCAGGGCAGCCCAGGACCTAGAAGGAAGCTACAATGATAATCCAAACTTCTTCTCCTTCTTTCTACTGTATAAGGGTCCTCAGGGGGCCTATACATTTATCTGTGGAAAGAGCAGGGAGTAGTAATAAGTTACTGCTAAGTTGCGATTGGCACTTTGCGAAAAATATGTGTTTTTTTTTGGTTGTAGTTTGGGGCACTCGGTGTCTAAAAGGTTTGCCATCACTGTCCATACAGTAGTATAGTACAAGTCATATCTAGCTATCTCCCTATAGTATATTATGTATATCTCTAACAGTAGGAATGTACAAGTCATATCTAGCTATCATCCCTATAGTATATTCAGTTATATCCTCCTAGACAGTAGTAATGTACAAGTCATATCTAGCTATTCCCTATAGTATATTCAGTTATATTCTCTATACAGTAGTTATGTACAAGTCATGATCTAGCTATACTCCCTATAGTATATTCAGTTATATCTCCTATACAGTTGTAAGTGCACAGGTTATATCCATATAGTTGTAATTAGAAAATATATAAAAAAAACAAAAAAAGTATTTAGATATTTCTATACAGTAGCAATGTAAAAGTTATATATCCTATATAGTTGTACGTGCCCTAGTTATATCTAGAAATCTCTTATATAGGAGCATGGTGACTAGTTATATCCAGATATCTCACTTATATGTAGTATTAACAAGTATATCCAGATATTTCTATATATAGTATATGTGTAAATCATATCTAAATATCTTCTTTAGTAGTATATGTACAATGCTGATATCTCCATACTAGTGTAGGTAACAAGCAATATAGCTATCTCCCAATGTAGTATATTACTAGTTATATCCAGTTATATCTCCTATATAGTTGTAAGTGCAAAGTGAGTTCCATATATTGTATATAGAAGTATGTACAGAATATCTAGATATTTCTATATTTAGATATAGTAGTTAGGTTAAAACTTATATCTCCTACATAGTTGTAAGTGCCCTAAGATATCTCTTCTATAATAGAGAGTGTACAATTTATACAGATATCTTCTATATTGTAGCCCAGTACTAGTTATATCTAGATATCTTCTATTGTAGACCATGTACTAGTTATATACAGATATTTTCTATATTGTAGCCCATGTACTATTATATCTAGATATCTCCTATATAGTAGAGAGTGTACTAGTTATATACAGCTATCTTCTCTTGTAGCCCATGTACATAGTTATATCTAGATATCTCCTATTAGTAGAGAGTGTACTAGTGTATCTAGATATTCTTCTATATTGTAGTCCGTGTGATAGTTATATCCAGATAGTCTTATTAGTAGGCATGTGTTTTAGTTATCTTAGATATTTCTTATATTGTAGCCCATGTACTAGTTATACTAGATATCTCCTATATAGTAGAGAGTGTACTAGTTATATACAGATATCTTCTATAATTGTTACCACGGTATAGTTACAGTGTATCAATATAGCTCTTATAGTAGAGAGTTATATAGATATTTCTTAATTGTAGCCCATGGGCTAACTTAATCCGATATCTTTATATTGTAGCCCATGTACTAGTTAGATCCAGATAGCATCTTCTATATGTAGCCCAGTACTTGTTATATCCAGATAGCTCTTCTATATTGTAGCCCATGTACTAGTTATATCCAGATAGCTCTTCTATATTGTAGACCGGTGTATAGTTATATCCAGATAGCTCTTCTATTGTAGCCCATGTACTAGTTATATCCAGAAGCTCTTCTATATTGTAGCCCATGTACAGTTATATCCAGATATCTTCTATTGTAGCCCGGTGTAATAGTTATATCCAGATAGCTCTTCTATATTGTAGCCCGTGTACTAGTTATATCCAGATATTTCTATATTGTAGCCCATGTTACTAGTTATATCCAGATAGCTCTTCTATATTGTAGCCCAGTGTACTAGTTATATCCAGTAGCTCTCTATATTGTAGCCATGTACTAGTTATATCCAGATATCTTCTATATGTAGCCCATGTACTAGTTATATCCAGATATCTTCTATATTGTAGCCCGTGTACTAGTTAACTAGATCTCTCTTATATAGTAGCATGTGTTTTAGTTATCTCTAGATATTATTATATTGTAGCCATGTACTAGTTACATCCAGATTGTATATATGAAAGGTCTAGGTCTGACCCCATTAATTCAATGTGGTAAGTATGTAGGGCTCAGGGCGCAGTGGGATAGATACAACCCTCAACATCTGCTTTATATAGATAAAGAGACGACAGGTTTGTAAAGTTTCTTCCTCCGCCATTGTGCGCGGACTCCATTGTTCTGGGGGAACGATGTGGTGTGGGATTGATGGGAAATCTCGATCCCATTTTGCAGCAGATTGTATCTCCTTTAGCTGTAAGCTCGTCTCTGGATCCCCCTGGTCCTTCCATACAGATGGTTGGCCTCTAGCGCCGGGCCTGGGATTGTAGGGCCCAGATATAATATTTGCAGGCTGAAGTGAGCAAGGATCCCGCTGCTACACTTCTAGTTAATGGGTGTGCAGCACGTCCCCTCCAGCTCCCTCTCTCCCCATCACAACCAATAATCTTTACTCTCTGCGCTCTTGTGATCGATGCTTTTTCCAGCCTTAGGAGCCTACTTTGATATGCTAATATTTCCGAGTAGCAAACTTGCAGAGATCATATTAATGTTGTTCATACAGAGTCGAGCTTTGCCTTATGGAATATTCAGATAACCAATTTCAAAGAAAATTACTAAGAAGCCGGGGGCTGTATTGTACAGGAGCAGGCCAGGTTTTAATTCATTAAAAAAAAAAAATCTACTTTTTTTTTTTACTTTTTTTTGGGGGAGAATGATGCTTTAGTTAAAAAAAAAAAAAAGATCAGTGGTGTTTTCTGAAATTGTTTGATAACAAGTCAATGTACATCCGTATGGAGCTTGTGAATGAGGTGGGGGAGGGGGGGATAAGGTTCGAAATATTGGAGACAAAGGAAAAATTGAAAAAAAAAAATTGAAAAATAGACGGCGACCATCTGGCCCGTAACGTTTCAATGAGAGATCGATGATGGGAGTCCAAAAAAAAAAAAAAAACTGTGTTCCTTCTTTGTGATCATGCAGCCTGGACGCCCCAGGCCAAATTTCAAAAGCTTAAATACTACTATCGCCTCTAGCGGCCATGAAGAGAGACAAGACTACCGGCAAAAGGTTTTTTTTTTTTTCTTCCGTTCCCTTGGAAACATAAAATACAAAATACTTGAATCAAACATTTTGGGGAATTAATATGATTCTGAACTCTTTCAGTTTTATAAAAGATCTTGAGAGTCAAATCGCTTAGAGGTGGACTGACGGGGCGGATGGCGAGGCGTTCACTACAGGATTAGAGACGTCCACATCTTATTTGGTTGAAAATATCGCATCTGACGTTTTGTAAGAGGGGCCGTTGCCTCTGATGCCAAGGGTGCCAGGGCAAAGGGTGTATGGGGGCCACAGCTATTACGGGAAGAAGGTGCTAAACCTTCACTTCATCTCATACAGTGCCAGGGCAATGGGTTTTTGATAGAGTACCTTCACTATGGGTGCTCCACACTTCAATGCATCTCATGCATCAATGCCAGGGTGCCAGGGCAATGGGTGTATACAGGGAACCTTCACTATGGGTGCTCCACCCTTCAATGCATCTCATGCATCAATGCCAGGGTGCCAGGGCAAGGGGAGTACAGAGGCAACAGCTATTACGGGAAGAAGGTGCTATAACCTTCACTTCATTTCATAGGGTGCCAGGGCAATGGGTGTATATAGAGTACTTCACTATGAGTGCTCCACCCTTCAATGCATCTCATGCATCAATGCCAGGGTGCCAGGGCAAGGGGAGTACAGAGGCAACAGCTATTATGGGAAGAAGGTGCTATAACCTTCACTTCATCTCATAGGGTGCCAGGGCAATGGGTGTATACCGGGTACCTTCACTATGGGTGCTTCACCCTTCAATGTGTATCGCAATGCCTCTCAAGCTCGGTGGCCAGGGCAAAGGGTTTTGTATAACCGGGTACCTGTTACTGTTAATGGATGCTGTGCTCATTTATAGTGAGACCTGGGGGGGGGGGGGGGGATTATTTCTCTCGACGCGAGGTATTTTGTTTTATTAAAATTAAGTTAATACAAAAACCAATAAACCTTACAAAAATTAAAATTCTAACATCCTACGAAAAATAACATTCGAGCTCAGCAAAAAGTTTAAAAGCAATAAGATTAGAAAGAAATGGATAAACACATGCAATGAAAGATCCCAGAGATCCTATATAGGGAAGATACAATATATGTATTCCTTGTCTCTTGGGATGGTGAACGAGGTGGCCTATCTATTGTCCTCTCCCATTTCTTCACGGCTGATGTAATTTTCCAAAACTTCTATATGGCCACAGGGGACCTACGGGGACATAGCTAAAGACTTATTCCACAGCAACTACAAAAAAATCTGACCAGGGAGAGAGCTGTGTTTCAGCAGAGGGGAAATTTTTTTTCGCCAGCTTTTTGAGGGAGAGTAGGAAAGCGAAAGAAGGTCTGATCTGGAGTCCTGCCAAGCCCTGCATTATCTTCTGGAGAACCTACAGGAAGCGGAGGATTCTTACAGGAAGAAAGCTGATTTCTTTCTAGATAGTAATCTAACCCACACCCCCAAAAAAAATTAGATAAAGAAAAAACAAAATCAAGGAAACAAAAAAAAGGCAAAAATTCGTCAACCTCATTCCAGGGGACCTGGGTCCATGATTCAGAGGTATCTTACTTTTATTTTTCATTCTTTACTATAAGTTCGTTTGATTTGTTTTTTTTTTAGGATTCCGGTCCCCCCTTAATTCCGTTCTGTAACTCCGTTACAGTCAATTGACGAGAATATGGGCTCCTCCAAAAAAAAAAAAAAAACAAAAGTTCAGCAGAGAGAACGAAGAAAGGAAGGAAATTCGTTTATGACATCTGTCGTCTGGAATGGCATTCTGCAATACAACAGTTGTTATAAACGAAAAGTAGGAAGGGAAAAAATAATCCTGATAAAAGCGCTACGGCAATAGGGGGCATGCTATATGTGCGAGTGATTAATCCCCGATGCAGTTGCTTGATAGACGACTTCAGAACGCTTGTGTGGGGAAGATGGGGTGTGCGTGTGTTGTTATTTAGGGGAGATAGTTAGGGGGCTTTGTGGGTTCCTAACCTTGGAAGTTATAATTGCACTCTATTGATGGACTTGACTTCAGTTACACCTGGAGGAGGAAGACTGCGCGTAGTAGGGGGACAGGGTCGTACTGTCGGTACTGCTATATATAAAATGGACAAAACCTATTTTTCCTGTTCTTTCTTCTCGCCTTCCTTCAGATACGTTCATGATGGATCAAAACAGTTACCGTTTGAGCAGCATTGGGTGTCTGGAGTCTGTGGCCAACTCAGGTTCGCCTATTCTTCCAAGTATCCTCTAGTTATTCCCACCACTGGAACTGAGTTTGCTTCCCCATTATTCTTCAGGGCCAAATCAACCAGTATACTCCACTCCACCCAATCCTTCCATATTGAAGTTCCAGCATAAGTACACGGCGGGTCAATCCTGAGCCTCTCCTTAAACTACTTGCATCAGTCCCAGCAATACTACCAGCAGAATCACCATGGGTGAGCCTACCAGGACTTTATTAGACCTCCATAAAAGGCCGGGCACTTAAGTCCTCCTAGCCTGGACGATCAGAGGAGGAGACTTTGGGTGTCTAGATGCCTACAGAAGCATGATTGTCTTTATGAGCCATGGATCTCAGTTGCATGCACCAAGATCAAAGGGCTTCCCGTTACTCATCAGTTGGGCTTGACAGGTGGCGTGGAGGGACGATTTCAGGTAAGAAATCAATTTAATATAGATCAGCAAACATTTACCGCATCGCACATCACGGAACATTCAGCTGCATAGTTTGGTTGGGGCGTGACTGAGAATGGGCACCCTACAAATAAAAGAAAAGATATCAGTCGTGGTTTTCGAACGAAGCTAGTAGCGAGCGATCGCAGCTAAGCGTCGGGCTATCAGTCGAGCGAGCGAGCGAGCGAGAGAGCGAGCAGCGAAGCGAGCGAGTCGCAGAGCGAGCCAGCGAGGAGCGAGCGGAGCGAGCGCAGAGCGGAGCGAGACAGGGGATGCAGAGCAGCGAGCCGCGAGCGAGGCGAGCAAGCGCAGAGCGAGCCGCGAGAGATCAGCGAGCGGCGAGCGAGCGCAACGAGCAGGAGCGAGCGAGGCAGAGCGAGCGAGCGAGCGAGGCAGCTAGCGCAGCGAGCGCAGGCAGAGCTAGGAGACGAGCATAATCTACTCGATCGAGCTACTATCTCATAGTCTACTATTGATCGACTATCATGCGACTTGATCTGCGAGCGCATATCAATCTATTCTGGATTAATCTAACATCTAGTAATCTATTATGGCATCGAGGAGTGCTATCTACCTTGCAGAAAGTGTCAAGCAGCACACTGGTTTGCGAAACAAAAAGGTTATGGGGAACGCTCAATGAGACGTGGCGTCCAGGTCGGTGAAGTAGACAAGAGGATAGCAGACCACCAAACGGGACAAGTCATGTTGGGTGGGGTGGCGTATCCCGTTCTAGTCTAGTCACGAGAGTAGGCGTTAGCACTATCGAAGAGAGCGAGCGAGGAGGCGAGGCAAGAGGCATTGCAGGAAGTCGGTATAGAGTCCAGCTAGCGCCCGAGGCCGACGCTCGAGCTCGAATGCGAGCGCAGCGAGCGATCGGAGAGAGCACCTAGAGCAGCGAGCTAAGCGGAATCATCTAGCTATATCTCGATGTCAGCTATATAGTCGCGATCTATCGATTCTCATATTCTATCTATCTGCAGATCTAGAAATAACTTTCTACATATTATAATACCTAGCCATCCTTCACAACTATTTGTATTTATCTATAAACTTATCTATAACTTTTAAAAGACTATCTATAAACATAATCAGTCTCACATGGAATAACTTAACTATCTAATTATCGTAGATAGATAATAACTAATAAGATAGATAAAATCAGCGTCATTTACTCCTTTGTTGGTGGATTTTATGTGATGACGCTACCTATTAGTACAATGATGATAAAGAGATAGAAATATTTAACAGCATAAAAAAAGCATTTAAAAAAGTAAAAGCAAAACAAATAAGAAGCAAAGCAAAAAAATATAGTGGGAAAAAAGATCGACCAGATATTAAGAATAGAAAGGTTAAATAAATTTAGTAGAGATTGAAAGCGAGGGAAAAAAAAATATAAAAGGTAAAAAAAAGTTAATTAGATCTATTAAAAAAACTATTAAGAGTAAGATAGATGAATACGATTATTAATTGAATTATTTTTCATTTAACAAAATTGTACAGAAAGAGAGCAACATAAAGAGAGTTCTATAGGGAGATAATATTATATGGCATAAAGCTATAAGTTAACAAATGAAAATACCAAATTCCAAACGATTAAGTGTAAAGAAAAAGTAAATTAAACTAAATACAATTGAAGACCCTTAACATTACATATGAAGAGGATACAAATTAAAAAAAAACAAAAGCCAAATATGTAATTGAAGGCAACAAGATATTTAGAATAAAGAAAAAAAATCCACAAAAAATGCAAAAGCACTTAATCGAACAATTGAAGTAGGGAAACTAATTTAATATATGCTTCATATAATAAGTAATAATTTTATTGGTCATAAAATATATAATGATTCTAAATTATAGTTATGATTAAAAACACCGGAAATGGAAATATATATCTAATTTAATTAATGTCAAAATACTAGTACTAATTATAAAACACAAATTTTAATGATAAATCTGTATAATAATAACATTGCAATAATAGTAATAATGTATGATATACTACTTCTTAAAGTTTGTAATAATAATAACTACCAATAATAGTAATCTTAATGATTTGATAATACTATTCTGCGACTACTAAAGTTGTAATAATAATAATAATAAATAAACAACTACAATAATAATAAGAATCTTAATGATGATAATACTAACCTTACTACTTTAAAGTATAAATAATAATAATAATAATAATAATAATAATAATAATAATATTATATATATAAATAAAATAAATATATTAAAGATAAAGAACAACTACAATAATATCCTCAATGTATGTATTACTATTTACACTAATGTATAGAATCTATAAATTAATAAAATACCAAGCAATGATAATCTGATATTCTAAAATGAGAAAAACAATATAAAATAATAGAATAATAGGTAAACAAGCAGAGGATGGGAATCGGGAAGAGAGAGGAGAAGGCGGGAAGTTGTTATAATACTTGGAGTTCTGTTGTAAGAAGTGTCCAGTAAACGGGGCTGTTCCTGTAGCAGTGAGTAAAATCAATTTTTTTGGTAGTGCGGAGTGTGAGTCTCAGGCGACAAGGGGGATAAACCTCTCCCCCATTCAATAAGAGCGGCCGACGTTTTCTTTTATTCTTTTCCACGTCTGCTGCTGCTGATTTTTTAACTGTACAAATTTTTTTCCATTGACCAGAGTCACCGGGCATGGCATCATCAAAAGAGGATTAGAAAAATTGCAAAGGGGCGGGAGACAAAAAAGCTAATTCCCAGCAAAAAGAACCACCGTAGTTAGTTATCCCAATTTGCGATCAGTAAAACCTATCAACTAGTCATTTATGCAATGTTCCGAGAAAACAGGATGTTACAAGTAAAAAACCAGAGGCGAGAATAAAAACAAAATTTGTAACAATATGTAACCAAAAAAAAAAGAAAAAAAAAAATTGTATTTTTTTAATTAAAAAAAAATTTGCCGCATATCTGGCGCAACTACTGGAGTGTAAGGATTTTGAAGGCTTGTGCTATGGCCCCTTTAGGGTAATGATGCCAGAAGTGTAAATATCTATCCCCCGTGTGGAATAGGCAATGAAGCCCCCCAATACTGGGGCAGTTTTTAAGTAAGGGGAGCACAGAGCAAACAGCTTGAGGGCTGATAGACCCGATCTTTGAGTCCCCTAAAAAGATTTTCATGGGTAACAAAAGCCCCTGTCACACAACGGTGTCTACACTGCGGTAATTTAACAGAGCGCTTTCACGTGTTTCTCTTCATCGATTTCATAATCAACTTTAAGTGCAGAAACTCAAACGTGTGTTTTTCTAGGAGATTATACAATTCGGGGTTTGAGAGAAGGAACATGTTGAGACTGTAACGAGAACTGCATTGACTGGGGGGAGGAGAGAGGGGCATGACGGACTGCATGATCCCACCATTTTGGCCAGACTCAAAGCCTTTCAGGCCTGTGTAGTGTTGTCTGGAAATTATTTCTGGAAGATTATAGACATTAGGAAAATTCAGTAAATCATCGTGCTTTGTTAAAATTTGTAAAAAGGGGAATGATTAAGGTGTGTTGAAAGTTGGGTCTGCTCCTACATTATGTTATATTCTGTGGGGGATATGGTTTATGATCTGGAAAATGTTATGTGTGTGAATGCAGGACCTAGAATAGGGATAGATGGGAGATAGATAGATAGATATGAGATAGATTGGATAGATAGAATATTGAGATATATGATAGATAGACTAGATATGAGAGATTAGATAGATAGATAGTAGATAGGAGATAGATGGGATAGATAGAGTAGATATGAGATAGATAGATACGATAGATAGATAGATAGATAGAATAGAATAGGAGATAGATAGAAGGAGATAGAAACTAGATAGTATAGATAGATAGATAGATAGAGGATAGAGAGCGATAGATGAGATAGATAGATATAGATAGATGGATGAGATAGAGAGATAGAGACTAGATAGATGATCGATAGATGATAGATAGATATGAGATAGATCATGGATAGATAGATAGATAGAGAGATATGGGTTATATAGTAGGAGATAGATAGATAGGAGCATAAATATAGATAGATAATATGAGATAGGATAGATAGATAGATAGATAGATAGGAGATAGATAGATAGATGATAGTAGATAGATAGATGTAGATAGATATGAGATAGATAGATAGATATGGGATAGATAGATAGAGATAGATAGATAGATAGATAGATAGATAGATATAGATGGTATAGATAAGATAGAATATGGGATAGTAGGATGATGATACGATAGATGATGATATATAGATAGGAGATAAATAGATAGGAAAGATATGAGATTAGAAGAATAGATAGATAGGATAGATCAAGGTAGATAATGAGATAGGAAGATAGATATGGGATAGATAGATGAGTAGATAGATCAGATAGATGAGGGAGATGGAAATAGATAGATAGATAGATAGGAGATAACTAGACTAGAAGATAGATGAAGATATGAAGATTAGGATAGATAGATAAGATAGAATAGATAGATAGATATGGGGATGTTATATATATACTAATATATAAATATACGTAATTGATGATAGATAAAAATGAGCTGTATTAGATATACGATTAGGGAAGTGATTATTATATATAATGATAGTATGAAAACGATATAAAGATAGTTTGATGAGATAGATAGACGATAGATAACATATGAACACTACAGATATTCGATGGCTTAATGTCTATGGTTAGATACCTAGAGTAGACATTGAGATATTATATATAGCTACATGATAGGACACAGGCATATATTCTATAGATTGTAGATTAGAAAAGGCAGATTAAAAAAAACGATTATATTTGAGATATAACACAGAGATATGAGAAGTTTAATCAATATGAAAGATAGGGTGGACCCATCCACCACACCAGGAACCAGAAAGTTAGATAGATAATAGAATTATAATAAGAAGTAGTAATTAGATGGGTTGATAGATAATAGCTAGATATAGTAATATTGATAAATATGACGGGGAAACAGGGGCGAGAGATGAGTATATAATCACCCATGATAGAGAGAGATATGTATGATAGGATAGAACTTAAATGTGTGTTAATTCCCCCTTCCGTCCTTCCCTTGCAGGGCTCGGTGGAGCGGCACCAGTGTGGGATTGTGCTGAACAGCCAGGGAGGAGTGTGAAAAATAAGGGGGGGAAGGGGTAAGTCCCCCATCCGTATCTTCTACACGAGTCTATGCTGCTCTTCTATGGTTATTTACTTCAAGGTACCAGAGGAAGGTCTGATTTTATTTCATAACTTGTTCAGTACAAGTACAAGGAGTGTGTGTCAGACACATCACGTGACACCTCCAGAGATGTGGTGGTGAATTGAGAAGGAGGCATAGTCATGACAGGGTGAGCGGGCCCTGGGGCTAAGGACTCCACACCCGTCCCAGGGGAGACCTCGGTGTATTCTGCCTTCACTCGTCATACAAAGGGCCAGGTAAAGCGAGCGAGGGATAGAACGGACAGCGAGGGTCACGCGCTAGCGAGGGATCGGAGGGACATTCAAGCACGCACGTGGCTGGTGCGGGCGGTTGCGGGCGGGGGCGGGCGGGGGCTGGGTGCGCGTGCAGCAGTACAGGCGCTGTGCGATACCGAGCGAGGGACGCGAAGCGATCGAGAGGAGCGAGATAGGCAGAAGCGGCGAGAGCGCTAGCAGGAGCGAGCGAGCGAGCCAGAATGCCGCGCGACGAGCGAGGAGGCACTATATCTAATAAGTCGAGCTATAGCTAGTCGCAAGTCGTATCATAGTATGATTTATCGATTAGTCGAGCTATCGCATACTATTCTATATCTATCTCATATCTATAGTATCTATCTATCTCGATCTCAGTATGATATCGTATTCTTGATTCTATCTATCTATCTATCTAATATCTCCTATCTATCTATCTTATATCTTACCTTTATGGAAGTTTATATAAATGACACAAATAAATACCAACTTTATATGTTATTATGATAATAATAATAAAATAATAATAATATAGACCACACAGCAACAACCGTGCATTTTTCACAAATAGAGAGATAGATAAATAAAGATAGATATACAAGACAGATAGATAGATATGAGATAGATTAAAAATATGAGTAGATAGATATAAAGATTATAGATATAATGTGTATGTATTAGGCCTGCACTCACACATATAGACGTTGTATATCTATATAAAGAGACTCATATTTTTTAATTAACTTTTAATCCCAGGCAGAGAGAACACAGGGAATTAAACTAGATATCAGCAAGCAGGAACATATAGTATAGATGGAGACAATGGGCAGGGGAGGTATAGGACAGGGCTGGTGCGAAGGGACAGCTCCTCACCACTATAACTCCCAGCCTGGATCATCCACAATCCTATTGTATCACATCTACCCGATACTGTATCATCATCACTGTAATAATATCATAAGGACAAATCAAATTTCATCACAATCCAAGGGATCCGAGAGTCATATTCTGTACAATTCCTGGATATGATAAATATCTAGTAATTACCGATAGTAATTCCCACATATTCCTGATGAAAACCTAAACAACCATATAATACTCGTGTGCACTGGTAACATTGCTGATATTCCTATATAGCAGTATATGTACACGTTGTATCCAGATATTTCCTACACAACCACTACAATATAGTAATCATATCTAAATATTCCTTATAGGGTATTGTACAATCTGATACCTCCTATATAGTAGTATATGTACAAAGTATATTCTAGCTATCTCCCTATAGTATTTCAGTTATATCTCCTATTACAGTAGTATTGTACAAGTCATATTAGCTATCTCCCTATAGTATTCGTATATCTCCTATACCAGTGATGGCGAAACTATGGCACGGGTGCAAGAGGTGGCACTCAGAGCCCTCCTATGGGAACCCGAGCCATACCCCATCGCAGGACTTCGCCAGACAGGACTCAAGCCTCTTGCAGTTCCAGGCAGCCCAGGACCCTAGAAGGAAGTAACAATGATAATCCAACTTCTTCTCCTTCTTTCTACTGTATAAAGTGTCTCAGGGGGCCTATACATTTAATCTGTGGAAAGAGCAGGGAGTAGTAATAAGTTACTGCTAAATTGTGCATTGGCACTTTGCGAAAAATATGTGTTTTTTGGTTGTAGTTTGGGCACTCGGTGTCTAAAAGGTTTGCCATCACTGTCCTATACAGTAGTATATGTACAAGTCATATCTAGCTATCTCCCTATAGTATATTCAGTTATATCTCCTATACAGTAGTATATGTACAAGTCATATCTAGCTATCTCCCTATAGTATATTCAGTTATATCTCCTATACAGTAGTATATGTACAAGTCATATCTAGCTATCTCCCTACAGTATTCAGTTATATTCTCCTATACAGTGGTTATGTACAAGTCATATCTAGCTATCTCCCTATAGTATATTCAGTGTATATCTCCTATACAGTTGTAAGGTGACAGGTTATATCCATAAGTTGCTATAAGAAATATATAAAAAAAACAAAAAGTATTTTAGATATTTCCTATACAGTAGCAAGTAAAAGTTATATATCCTATATAGTTGTACGTGGCCCTAGTTATATCTAGAAATCTCTTATATAGGAGCAGTGTATAGTTATATCCAGATATCTCACTATATGTAGTATTAACAAGTATATCCAGATATTTCTATATAATAGTATATGTGTAAATCATATCTAAATATCTTCTTTATGTAGTATATGTACCAATGCTGATATCTCCATTAGTAGTATGTGTAACAAGTCATACTAAGCTATCTCCCAATAGTAGTATATTACTAGTTATATCCAGTTATATATCCTATATAGTTGTAAGTGCACAAAGTGAGTTCCATATATTGTATATAGAAGTATATGTACCAGAATAATCTAGATATTTCTATATTTAGATTATGTAGTTTAGGTATAAAACTTATATCTCTACATAGTTGTAAGTGCCCTAAGATATCTCTTTCTATAATAGAGAGTGTACTAATTATTATACAGATATCTTCTATATTGTAGCCCAGTACTAGTTATATCTAGATATCTTCTATATTGTAGGACCATGTACTAGTTATATACAGATATCTCTTCAATTGTAGCCCATGTACTTAGTTATATCTAGATATCTCCTATATAGTAGAGAGTGTACTAGTTATATACAGCTATCTTCTATATTGTAGCCATGTAATAGTTATATCTAGATATCTCTCATATAGTAGAGAGTTGTACTAGTGATCTAGATATCTTCTATATTGTAGTCCGTGTGATAGTTATAATCCAGATAGTCTTTATTAGTTAGCATGTGTTTTAGTTATCTCTAGATATTTCTTATATTGTAGCCCATGTACTAGTTATACTAGATATCTCCTATATAGTAGAGAGTGTACTAGTTATATACAGATATCTTCTATATTGTTACCCAGGTACTAGTTACAGTGTATCAATATAGCTCTTATATAGTAGAGAGTTATATCTAGATATTTCTTATATTGTAGCCCATGGGCTAACTACATCCAGATATCTTCTATATTGTAGCCCATGTACTAGTTATATCCAGATAGCTCTTCTATATTGTAGCCCATGTACTTGTTATATCCAGATAGCTCTTCTATATTGTAGCCCATGTACTAGTTATATCCAGATAGCTCTTCTATAGTAGCCCGTGTAATAGTTATATCCAGATAGCTCTTCTAATTTGTAGCCCATGTACTAGTTTAGATCAGATAGCTCTTCTATATTGTAGCCATGTACTAGTTATATCCAGATATCTTCCTATTGTAGCCCGTGTGTACTAAGTTATATCCAGATAGCTCTTCTAATTGTAGCCCGTGTACTAGTTATATCAGATATTTCTATATTGTAGCCCATGTACTAGTTATATCCAGATAGCTCTTCTATATGTAGCCCATGTACTAGTTATTCCAGATAGCTTCTATATTGTAGGCCATGTACTAGTTATATCCAGATATTCTTCTAATGGTAGCCCATGTATAGTTTATCCAGAATCTTCTATATTGTAGCCCGTGTACTAGGTTATACTAGATCTCTCTTATATATAGTAGATGGGTTTAGTTATCTCTAAGATATTATTATATTGTAGCCATGTACTAGTTACATCCAGACTTGTATATATGAAGGTCCTGGTCTGACCCCATTAAATTCCATGTGGTAAGTATGTAGGCTCAGGGCGCAGTCGGGATAGATACAACCCTCAAATCTGCTTTAATAGATAAAGAGACGCAGTTGTAAAGTTTCTCTCCTCCGCCATTGTGCGCGGCTCCATTGTTCTGGGGAACGTGTGGGGATTGATGGGAAATCTCCGATCCCATTTTGCAGCAGATTGTAGTTCCTTTAGATGTAAGCTACGTCTCTAGGTATCCCCCCTGGGTCCTTCCATACAGATGTTGGCTCTAGCGCCAGGGCCCTGGGATTGTAGGGCCAGATATAATATTTGCAGCTGAAGTGACGCAAGGATCCCGCATGCTACATCAGTTAATGGGTGTGCAGACGTCCCCTCCAGCTCCTCTCTCTCCCCATCACAACCAATAATCTTTACTCTCTGGGCTTCTTGTGTACGATGCTTTTCCAGCTTAGGAGCCTACTTTGATATGCTAATATTTCCGAGTAGCAAACTCTGCAGAGATCATATTAAGGTTTGTTCATACAGAGTCGAGCTTTGTCCTTAGTTGAATATTCAGATAAACCAATTTCAAAAGAAAATTATAAGAAGCCGGGGCTGCTATTTACAGGAGCAGGCAGTGTTTTTAATCATTAAAAAAAAAAAATCTACTTTTTTTTTTACTATTTTTTGGGGGGAGGAATGATGCTTTAGTTAAAAAAAAAAAAAGATCAGTGTGTTTTCTGCGAAATGTGTTTGATAACAAGTCAATGTAATCCGTACTGGAGCTTGTGAATGAGGTGGGGGAGGGGGGGGGATAAGGTTCGAAGATTGGGAGACAAAGGAAAAATTGAAAAAAAAAAATTGAAAAATAGACGGCGACATTTGGCCCGTAACGTTCAGAGATCTCGATGTTGGAGTCCAAAAAAAAAAAAAAAACTTGTGTTCCTTCTTTGTGATCATGCAGCGCTGGACGCCCCAGGCAAATTTCAAAAAGCTTAAATACTACTATCGCCTTAGGCCATGAAGAGAGACAAGACTACCGGCAACAAAGGTTTTTTTTTTTTTCTTCGTTTGCCCTTGGAACATAAAATACAAAACTACTTTGAATCAAAACATTTGGGGAATTAATATGATCTGAACTCTCTTCAGTTTATAAAAGATCTTTGAGATGGTCAAATCGCTTAGAGTGGACTGACGGGCGGATGCGAGGCGTTCACTACAGGATAGAGACGTCACATCTTATTTGGTTGAAAATATCGCTTGACGTTTGTAAGAGGGGCCTTGCCTCGATGCCAAGGGTGCCAGGGCAAGGGTGTATGGGGGCCACAGCTATACGGGAAGAAGGGCTAAACTTCACTTCATTCTCATTACAGTGCCAGGGAATGGGTTGTGTTGTATATAGAGTACCCCTTCACATATGGGTGCTCCACCTCACAGCATCTCATGCATCAACAGAAGAGGTGGCCAGGGCAATGGGTGGATTACAGGAACCTTCATATGGGTGCTCCACCTCAAGCATTCATGCATCAATGCCAGGGTGCCAGGCAGGGGAGTTACAGAGGCAACAGCTATTACGGGAAGAAGGGTGCATAACCTTCACTTCATTAAGGGTGCCAGGGCAAGGGTGTATATAGAGTACTTCACTTGAGTGCTCCACCCTCAATGCATCTCATGCATCCAATGCCAGGGTGCCAGGCCAAGGGGGGAGTACAGAGGCAACAGCTATTATGGGAAGGAAGGTGCTATAACCTTCACTTCATCTCATAGGGTGCCAGGGCAATGGGTGGTATACCGGGTACCTTCACATGGGGCTCACCCTTCAATGTACGCATGCATCAAGCGTTAGGTGCCAGGGCAAAGGGTGTATACCGGTGTGGTACCTCACATGGGTGTTCACCCTTCAATGTATCGCTGCATCAATTGCTAAGGTGCCAGGCGGCAAAGGGTTATGGGGGCACACATCATTCGGGAAGAGGTGCTATAACCTTCACTTTATCTCTAGGTGCCAGGGCAATGGGTGTATACAGGGAACCTTCAATATAGGTGCTCCAAACCTTCAATGCATCTCAGCATCAATGCCAAGGTTGCCAGGGCAAGGGGAGTATGGGGGCCACAGCTATTACGGGAAGAAGGTGCTCCACCCTTCACTTTATCTCATAGGGTGCCAGGGCAATAGGTGTATACAGGGAACCTTCATTATGGGTGCTCCACCCTTCAATTCATTTAATGCATCAATGTCAGGGTGCTAGGGCAAGGAGAGTATGTATAATACAGTCATTATTAATATCTTCATATTACATCACTAGGCACATGCATGTAGAGGTTTACGCATCAGAGCCAAGGTGCCAGGGCAAAGGGTGTACGGGTGGGCCATAGTTATAATGGGAAGAAGGTGCTCCACCCTTTACTTCTTCTCATACAGTGCCAGGGCAATGGGTGCTTACCGGATACCTTCACTATGGGTGCACCATTCTTCAATTCATCTCATGCATCAGAGCCAAGGTGCCCAGGCAAAGGGAGTATGTATAATACAGTCATTATTAATATCTTCATATTACATCACTCGGCACATGTAGAGGATTAAGCCAAGGTGCCAGGGCAAAGAGTGTATAGGTGGGCAACAGTTATTATGGGAAGAATGTGCTCCACCCTCCAATCCATCTCATGCCAAGGTGCCAAGGCAGAGGTTGTATGAAGGGTTACAGTCATTATTAATATCTTCATATAACAACACTAGGCACATGCATGTAGAGGTTTACTCATCAGAGCCAAGGTGCCAGGGCAAAGGGTGTACGGGTGGGCCATAGTTATTATGGGAAGAAGGTGCTCCACCCTTCACTTCATCTCACAGGGTGCCAGGGCAATGGGTGCATAAAGGGTACATTAATTATAGTAGGGAGGGGCTCCACCCTTCACTTCATCATTACGAGGTTCTCACTAATCTCTACCAACTAGCAGAGGCTCATATACTGTACATCAATGCCAAGGTGCCAGGGCAAAGGGTGTATAGAGGGTACAGTCATTATGAGTGCTCATCACTTCATCTCATAGATAGATCTTCTTACAAGTCTAATCGCTACCGACTAGCAGAGGCTCATGTACATCAATGCCAAGGTGCCAGGGCAAAGGGTGTATAGTAGGTACCATCTCTTTGCTCATCATTTTTTCTAATTGATTCATAATATACTAATCACCAATTAGAGGTTCATGCATCAGTGCCAAGGTGCCAGGGCAAAGGGTGTTGAGAGGGGGTGGGGGGGGGGGTTCCAGTAACTACGGGAAGAAGACACTCCGCCCTCATTTTATTTCATAGATACATATTCCTACCCAGGGCAAAGGGGGTATGGGAGACTATAATCATTATGGTAAGAATATTGGGTGCTCTGTCCTATACTACGTTTCATGGACACATCTTTCTACGACATTACTGGTCTCATATTTACCAACTGGTACAAGGCTTGGTATCAATGCCAAGGTGCAGGGGCAAGGGATATATAGGGGGTATTATAGGAGGCTCTTTGTCTTTTCTCATAGATTGATAATATCTAAGTATAACCAGTCTAATAACTATTAGGCTGCATTCACACACATGTATGGGGGACGTATATACACCGACGTATATACAGCCGATATAAGTCCCCCATACACCTCTATGAGCTCACGGCATGGTATGGACATGTCCTATCTTTTCCCGTATTATGGCGCCGTGGCCCATATGTCCCTATGGAGAGGGGCGGGGACTATGGAAGACCTCAGAGGGGCGGGGACTATGGAAGACCTCAGTCATTGCAGAGATAGTCCCTCTAGCCTCAGGAAATATCACTAAAATCTAATCTACGACCTCAGTGTCATAAGAGACCAAATAATGTATAGCGGTATGTGATGGTGGAAGATGCCCAAGATGTCTCCTACATAACATAACTTTCAAATTCTAAAAGTTCTACATTTATCTTTTATATTATGTTCAGTCTACAGGACTCCTTCAGACCTTATATACTGAGAAAAGGTTCTTACAAGATCCATTGAATCTATGGTGGTTCTAACCTCATCCTTTTCGATGACTTGACTTAGATCGTGGATTGTTTCTGAAGACTCCGGAATCTTTAGTTACGTTACAATGGGTTTTTTTTTCATATTCTAGAAAATTCTACGATGGATCTGTAGAGGATGTACTACACATGATACGCTCTCAGATGTTTGAGTGACGCACTAGACTTTGATCCTTTAATTCTACAATGTTCCCCCCAAGTCTTCGAGGCCTCGTCCAAACCTAAACTACCCTTAAAGACTTGACAGTGTTCCTTCAATATCCTTAATATGGCTTAAGAACAACTTACATGTTCCTGGAGTTTCCAGCGCTCACAGTTTTCAGAACTCTTTGCAATATTTACACTTCAGTCTAATATTGTATATAATTTCTTAAATTTCCTCATAATGATGATGTTTTTAAAGACTTTTAAAATTCCATGTAATGTAGCTAAAAAATTATCTTAATAATAGTTCTATATTTTAAAGAAACTTTAAAAACAAATGATTGGATTAGACAATTGATGGTGTTTAAGAATTTTATTTGCCCTTCCAACATTTTCTTCTTTTTTTCCATAGTTTCTTAAAAGCTCTTGATAAATGGGGTGTAATCACATGGATCTCATATCTATCTATCTAGAAAAAACAGAGCAGCAGTCCAAGGCTTGAAGTGTTTATATATATATATCTATCTCACATCTATCTATCTCCTATATATCTATATATCTATCTATCTATCTCATATCTATCTATCTATCTATATATCTATCTCATATCTATCTATCTATCTATCTATCTATCTATCTATCTCATATCTATCTATCTATCTATCTCCTATCTATCTATCATCTATCTATCTATCTATCTATCTATCTATCTATCTATCTATCTATATATCTCATATCTATCTATCTATCTATCTATTTGTAGGAAAGAGGCAGCACTCCAAAGTACGTGGAAAAGGGTGAAGCTTTTATTCCATGTGCAACGTTTCGGCGTTGTGGCACGCCTTTTTCAAGCATGAAGTGCAATGTGCATGTCCAAACATTTAAGGACCAAGCAGGTAGCTGATTGGTCAAGGTACATAGTGACAATAAATATGATACACAATAAAAATCAATACATTTATAAAAAAGATACATTGGGTATTGATATAAGCAATAGTAAATGTAACAGTGATATCATTTTTTGTGCAAACAAGCGTGTAAACAAACATAGTATAAAGTGCTAAAATACAGTCCGCCCACCGGTATCTCGACCCCGCCCACGTCTCCTCCTCTTCATTCATGTGTAATCGGTGGCTCGTCTCCATCCACCTGTTTTTGGGCGCCAACCGGAAGTGACATCATCTGCGAACCGGAAGTGACGTCATCTGTGAACCGGAAGTGATGTCGGTTAGGAGCGAGCATGTGCTCTAGGCATGGAGAAGTTGCGGCGGCCATTTTAGGTCAGGGCAGACCTATTCCAAAGAGCATCAAAGTGCAAATAGATGCATAGAGATGTGTGTAAATCAAAAAACAAAATTGTATGGATCTTGGCGGTACCTATGGTGAGTGATAGTGGTTACTGCTCACTCTATGGACTACCTGCCCGTCGGGGGCGGAGCTGATCAGAATGACCAGCCCGTTTCCTTTCAGGAATTCGGTAGTGGTACCAAGGTCCAAAGTTGCATATATTGGGAAATCCCACCTCAATGCAAAAAAAATTTTTGCGAAGAAATATTTTTTTGGTGGATGGAGCGAGTGGACCGGTAATCAGATGGAGACGTGGAAGAGAGATCGTCAGTCGGATGGGGGTGGTAGTGTAGGGACGTATCTAACGTAAAAGAAGAAAAAAAAGAAGAAAAAAAAGAAGAAAAAAAAGAAAAAAAGAAAAAAAAGAAAAAAAAGAAAAAAAAGAAGAAAAAAAAGAAGAAAAAAAAAGAAGAAAAAAAAGAAGAAAAAAAAGACCACAGTGATACGTCCCTACACTACCACCTATCTATCTATCTATCTATCTCCTATCTATCTATCTATCTATCTACCTATCTAGTTATTCCATGTTGCACTTTATTTAATGCCAGAATCTAGATGTTACTGTCCATAATGTGTCACGTGGCTCCAAAATGAGTCGCAAAAACACTCCGCTCCGTTGCCGGTTTAGGACGCTAGGATGCAAAAAACACCAACTAAAAACCTAAAATGTTTAGAACAAGGCTGAGAAAGATCCTACAAGACCCAAAACTGTGCAAAGACAAAAGAAGAAGAAGGAATCTACAAAGTTCCACAATAAATAGAAACATTTAATATTCAGACATTATATTATAACATGGGGTAGAGCGCAGAAGGGGGGGGGGGGCTCTATGCCAAAAACCCCACTATGCAAATTCCTCTAAAGTTTCCTAAGTCTTCCTTGTTCTAGTCTTATGTCATGTGGCTCTTATATGTTACAGTATCTTCCGCTTCCATGTATCTGGAGGTGGAGAATTATCTATTCCTCCAGAACTGGCACGGAGCTGGAGCCAAGACGTCGCCTTCAGCAATGTGATTGTTGTTACCAGCAGGAATCTTCTCTGGGCTTGTTCATGATTTATTTCATAGAGCAATTGTCATTCATGTACATTAAAAATATATACTGTACAGTCATCCTCAAAGAAGATGCTAGAATAAAGAAATACAGGCGTCCGCTCATTGGAATTTCATGCATCAATGTGCATTATGTAGGGATGAATATCATATAGATACCGAACCCGCGGACTCCCCTACAATCTAATACAGAGCCATATAGACTATGAGATCAAACTCAATGTCTTATATCCATAGATCGCGAGAAATTCTGTACATCTAGTTCAGATTTTATATATAATAAGTGTGTAATTATTTATATTTTTATATATAATAAGTGTGTAACTACAGGCAGTCCTGGGATTACGTACAAGAGGGCTTGTTCTTAAGTTGAATTTGTATGTAAGTCGGAACTGTATATTTTATAATTGTAACTCCAGACCAATTTTTTTTGGTCTCTGTGAAAATTAGATTTTAAAAATGTTGGGTTGTCATAAGAACCAGGATTAACAATAAAGCTTCATTACAGACGCCTGTGATAACTGTTACAGCTGATTATTGTAGCCTAGGACTAAAGTAGAGTAAATTACCAACAACCAGAGGTCCGTTTGTAACTAGGTAACTAGGGGTCGTCTGTAAGTTGGGTGTTCTTAAGTAGGGGACCGCCTGTATTTATATTTTTATATATAATTAGTGTGTAAATATTTATATTTTTTATATATAATAAGTGTGTAACTACAGGCAGTCCCCGGGTTACGTACAATATTACTTCTGTAGGCTTGTTCTTAAGTTGAATTTGTATGTAAGTCGGAACTGTATATAAGTGTGTAAATATTTAGATTTTTATATATAAGTGAGTAAATATTAATATTTATATGTAATAAGCGTGTAAATATTTATATTGTTAACCTAAATAAATACATCAAAATAATACTTTTAATTTCAACTATTTATATAAATAATTAAAAATAAAACATATGATTATTTTTATTTGTTTTTGTTTTTTTTAACCATAAAAGTATTTGCATGTTTACCATATATATATTTTACTGTAGTTTATTTGTTTTATTTTCATAAATATATTTGTAGATTTCGTGGGCAGAAAATCTCATCCGTATTGATATAAGGATGCAATCACCAAATTAGTAGCTGGTAATATAAAGAATATTCGCCCCGATCATCAAATCTTACTTTTGCGCTATTTTTTACTTTTACTTTCCCGTTTCATAGGGAGAGCCCTCACTTTTCAATATCAAAAACTTTAATGTATTTCTTGAACTAAAAATATAACTATTTGCACAGCTATTATTATATCTTTTATTGTAGTGTTTTTATTATATTTTTATAAATACAGTACATTTGTAGATTTTTTGTGCAGCTCTTGGTCAGAAAATCTTGTCCGTATTAATAAAATGATTTTAATTCCTATAAAAAAATCTCCAAATTAGTACCTGGAAATATGGAAAATATTCATCCGGATCATCAAGTCTTACTTTTGTGCTATTTTTGACTTTTCCTTACCCATTTCATAGTATAAAAAAATTTTAAAAATATATAAAAATCTGATCTGTTGAATGTTTTGTTGTCGCTGTGTATAGGATAAAATCTCAGTATCTATAGATGTAGAAGATTCCTTATCTTTCATGATGTTTAATCAGGACTGGATTTGTGGGTCCTACAATTCTGTAAATAAAGTGCAGATGACAGAACAAAAATTGTAATTTAGTGGTGAAAAAAAAAAAAAAAAATCACAAAATTTAGTGGCCAGAAGTGATATAAGGCCTTAAGAGCACAATGTAACATATACAAGGAATTCACTCTAAAGACAGAAGAAAGTGTAAGGGGGAGATTTCTTTTAATTTTTCATTTTCTTAGTACGAACAAGTCTAAAGTTTTTGCACAGTCGTCAATTTTCACGTTTTTGTGACTTTTTCTTATTTGCTGTGCAACTCGTGGTCTACAAATTCCAGCTGTTAGTTGTCCGTTTTCTGTATCAGCGATCTGCGAATTTGTAAAAAGTTCCAAAAAAAATGAGCAGCACTGCAGACACATCCAAATTATGGTGAAGAAAACGGACCTTTTTATTCCATAACAGCGACATTTTGGCTCAAACTTGAAAAAGCTTCTGTTTGAGCCCAAAACATCGCTGTCACTTGTTTGGTCTGCATTTTTATCACAATATCTATTTATCTGTCTGACTATTGTTTAACCATCTATTTACCTATCAATCTCTTCAAAAATTTGAAAAAAACACCTATAGACAAGGGTATAACTACAGTGGTAACAGCAATAGCGGCTGCGATGGGGCCCGCAGTGTCAGGGGGCCTGGCCATAAGAAGTATTGGTGAAGGACAGGGTGCAGCAAGTCAGCAGGACTAGCAATCCCAAATCTCTACTTTCTACTATCTACTTCCCCCATGTGGTTGGCAACTACTGGACGACATGAAGTCAGATCTGTGTCCTCTGATCTCGCTGCTGTATTCTGTGTGTGTATATGTGATGTGTATATTCTGTATGAGTGTGTGTGTATGTGATATGTGTATATGCTCTATATCTGATGTTTATACAATCTATATGCATGTGTGTATATGTGATGTGTATATTCTGTATAAGTGTGTGTGTATGTGATATGTGTATATGCTCTATATCTGATGTTTATACAATCTATATGCATGTGTGTATATGTGATGTTTATATCCTGTGTAAGTGTGTGTACTTGCTGTTTAAGTGTGTGTGTATATGTGATATGTGTATATGCTCTATATCTGATGTTTATACAATCTATCTGCATGTATATATATATATATATACATATATATATATATGTGATTTGTGTGTGTATACAATCTATATATGTGTGTGGTACTGTATGTGTGTGCATAATCTATGGTATGGTGTAAGACGTGTATATACTGTATGTTTTTATAAGCAATATGTTTGTATACGTTAATATATGTATGTGTGTTTTGTGGATGAGTTAATACTGTATACATGTGTATATATGTGTATATATATAGTGTATGTATAAGTGCATAAATGTTTTATACGAGTACATAAATGTGTGTATGACTGTAGGACTGTGTATGTGTGTATATATAATGTGTGTATGACTGTATGACTGTGTATGTGTGTATATATAATGTGTGTATGACTGTATGACTGTGTATGTGTGTATATATAATGTGTGTATGACTGTATGACTGTGTATGTGTGTATATATAATGTTGTATGACTGTATGACTGTGTATGGTGGTATATATAAATTGTGTCTGACTGATGACTGTGTATGTGTGTATTATATAATGTGTGTTGAGATGTATGACTGTGTATGTGTGTATATATAATGTGTGTATGACTGTAGGACTGTGTATGTGTGTATATATAATGTGTGTATGAGTATATAAACATGTGTACAAATATATATTTATTTTCAAGGATATGAAGGGGGCCCAGCATCTCCCAGTGACATCATTGGATGGCATGATCCAAGATGTCTACTTGTAAAAAAAGCAAAAAT
Organism: Engystomops pustulosus; assembly: GCA_019512145.1. Classification (NCBI taxonomy): domain Eukaryota; kingdom Metazoa; phylum Chordata; class Amphibia; order Anura; family Leptodactylidae; genus Engystomops; species Engystomops pustulosus. The sequence continues at coordinate 33,870 of WNYA01000237.1, read as the reverse complement.
AGGCAGCAACTTTAGATTAGTGAAAACTTGTAAGTTTCTTCACCTATATAGCGACATTTGATTAAGAAAGGTTGTGCTGCTCAACTGAAACGTTCCTATAAGTGTGAATAAACCATCACATTTTCACTTTTTCTAAAGGTGGTTGTTGCTGTTTTAGTTTTATCTACTAATACACTGGACTCCACACACTGTCCCTGGTCCTGAAGGTCGCTCCCGTGGATTCATCTTGCTTATACCTTCAGCCTACATACAGTCCTTATGCAAGCATGCCGCCCCATCTCAAAAACAGTTTTCACATCCGACCATTACAAGTCTACAAACCACAGTCCATCTCCTCCATCACCCCGCTTGGACTACGGCAATATTCTTCTCTGTGTTCTCCCAGCTTAACATACTAAACATCTCTCCAATCCATCCTGAACTATAACTACCAATCCCTCTGTCGCCTGACTTCTCCTTGCCCTCTCGGTCTCTGCTGCTCGCGCTCATCCTCTGTTCCTGGCTTCTCCTCGGCCTCTCCTCTTGCTGCTCGGCTCATCCCTTCTTGTTTTTCTTTCCCTGGCTTCTCCTCTGCTCTCACTCTCTGCTGCTCGGCTCATCCCTCTGTCTCCTGTTCTCCTCTCTGGCCTCTCCTCTCTGCTGCCGCTCATCCCTCTGTTCTAACTGACTTCTCCTCTGCACCCTCTCCTCTCTGCTTCCACGTCTCATCCCCTCTGTCTCCTGGCTTCTCCTCTGCCTCTCCTCTTGTCTGCCACGGATCATACCATCTGTCTCCTGGCTTTTCCTTGCCTCTCCTCTCGCTTCTGCTGCCCGGCTCATCCCTCGTCTCCTGGCTTCTCCTCTGCCTCTCCTCTGTGCTGCCCAGCTCATGCCTTGTCTCCGGCTTCTCCTCTGCCTCTCCTCTCTGCTGCCCGGCTCTGCCTCGTCTCCTGGCTTCTCCTTCTTCCTCTCCTCTTCTGCCTGCCCGGCTCATCCTCTTCTCCTGGCTTCTCCGTCTGTCTACCTCTCTGCTGCATGGCTCATCCATCTGTATTTTGGCTTACTCTCCTCGCCCTCCCTCTGGCCATGTGCCCGGCTCATCCCTCTGTACTCCCTGGCTTTCTCCTCTGTTTATCCCTCTCTGCTGCTGGCTCATTCCATCTGTCTCCCTCGGCTTCTCCTCTGCCTCTCCTCTCTGCTGAGCCGGCTCATCCCTCTTGTCTCCTCATGACTTCTCTCTGCCTCTCCTCTCTGCCTGCTCGGCTAATCCCTCTCTCCGCTCTCCCGTGGGGCCTCTCCATCTCCTCTGTGCTGCCCGGCTCATGCCTCTGTCCCTGGCTTCTCCTCTGGCCTCTCCTCTCTGCTGCCTGGTTCATCCCTCTGTCCCTGGTCTTCTCCTTCTGCCTCTCCTCTCTGCTGGCCCCGGCTATCCCTCTGTCTCCCTGGCTTTCCTCTGCCTCTCTCGTGCTGACCCGGCTCTCCTCTGTTCCTGGCTTCTCTCTCGACCTCTCCTCTCTGCTGGCCCCGCTCACCATCTGTCTCTGGCTTCTCCTCTGCCTCTCTCTCTGTGACCCGGCTCATCCTCCTGCCTGGCTTCTCCTTCTCCCTGCTCCTCTCTGTGCCCGGCTCATCCCTCTGGTCTCTGGCTTTCCTTCTTCTCCTCTGCACTCTCCTCTCTGCTGCCTGCCACCCTTCGCCTCTGGCTTCTCCTCTGCCTCTCCTCTCTGCCTGCTCGTGCTCATCCCTCTGTCTCCTCCGGTTCCTCCTCGCCTCTCCTCTGTGCTGCCCGCGGCTCATCCCTCTGTCTCCTGACTTCTCCTCTGCCGTCCTCTCTGCTGCTCGGCTCATCCCTCTGTTCCTCCTGCTTCCTCCTGCCTCCCTCTCTGTGCTGCCCGGCTCATGCCCTCTGATCCTGGCTTCTCTCTCTGGCCTTCCTCTCTGCTCTGCCTGGCTCATCCCTCTGTCTCCTGACTTCTCCCTCGCCTCTCCTCTCTGCCTGCTCGGCCATCCTCTGTCTCCTGGCTTCTCCTCTGCCTCTCCTCTGTGCTGCCGGTCTTGCCTCTGTCTCCTGGCTTCTCCTCTGCCTCGTCCTCGTTTGCTGCCCGGCTCAGCCCTCTGTCTCCTGGCTTCTCTCCTCTTCTCTCCTCTCTGCTGGCCCCGGCTCATCCCTGCGTCTGGCTTCTCCTCTGCTTCTCCTCTCTGCTGCCCGCTCTTCCCTCTGTTCCTGACTTCTCCTCTGCCTCTCCTCTCGTGCTTGCTCGGCTCACTGCCTCGTGTCTCTGGCTTCCTCCTCTGCCTCCCTCTCTGCTGCCCAGGCTCATCCCTCGTCTCGCTGGCTCTCTCCTCTGCTTCTCCTCTCTGGCTGCCCCGGACTAATACAACTGCTCCTGGCTTCTCCTTCTCCTTGCTCTCCTCTCTATCTTGCCCGGCTCTCCCTCTGTCTCCTGGCTTTCCTCTGCCTTCCTCTTCTGCTGCCCGGCTCACCCTCTGTCCTACCTGGCTCTCCTTTGCCTCACCTTCTCTGTGCTGCCCCTGGGTGCCTCATGCCTCTGTCTCCTGGCCTTCTCCTCTGCCTCTCCTCTCTGCTGTGGCTCTCATTCCCTCTGTCTCCTGGCTTCTCCTCTGTTAGTCTCTTGACGTGTTTCCCGCATTTCACAACACATTCAATTCAAAATACCTGACCATGACCTACAAAGCCCGTCCACACCCTGTATCCTCCATATATCTCTGACCTCACTCGGCCAATCCGGTCCCACAACGTACCCTCCGCTCATCACAGGACCTTCAGCTTTACTCTATTATATCCGCTCTTCTGACACCCCGCATCCAGGACTTCCTCCCGTGCTCCCCCTCCTTGAAGTCTCACCAAATGGTCAACTGTCCCCCACCTTCTAATCATTCAACGGTAACCTGAAAACTGAACTGTCAGAATCTACAACACACAATAACTGCTCTGCTCCCTCACTCGTGTCTCCATATCTAACTCCAATAACATTTGAGCCCTGTCATTGGGGTTCCTCCTCCTACTTGGTCTCGTAGTTTTTTAGATTTTGTACTTGCAAATATTTTGTACACTCATATCTCTCTATCTATCAATCTTCTATCTATCTATCCTATCTATCTATCTATTCTATCTATCTCTCTACTATCTATCTATCTATCTATCTATCTCATATCTATCTATCTCATATCTATCTATCTCATATCTATCTGTCTGTCTATCATCTCCTATCTATCTATCTATCTATCTATCTATCTATCTAATCACTATCTATCTATCTCATATCATCTATCCTTTATCTGACTCATATCTATCTATCTATCTACATCTCATATCTATCATCTATCTATCTATCTCATATCTATCTATCTACTATCTATCCTATCTATCTTCATCTAGCTATCATCTATCTATCTATCTATTCACTATCTTCCAGCTATCTATCTATCTATCTATCTATCCATAATCCTATCTATCATCATCTATCTATCTACTATCTATTAGCCATCTATCTCAGATCTATCTATCTATCTATCTATCTATTATCCATATCTATATCTTCTAATCTATCTATCTTCTAATCTATCATATCTATCTATCTATCTATCTATCTATCTATCTATCTATCTAACTATCATCTATTAATTTAGTTATCTATCTTTTAACCATCTAATCTTATAAAATTTGTTCTATTTCCTGAGCGTCTACTTAAATTAATCACATGAATCATTAAGAGGCCATTCAGGTGACAGAATCTTCTAGAGAATTACTAGTTACATGGTAACAAAGATATTAAGCCAATTTGACAGGACATAACCGGGGTGTTAATAATCATAGTCATCCATAGAAATAAGAAAAATCACAAGTTCCGGTGAATAAGATGTGGTTACAATGTATAAATATTGTCTATTTTCTCGCTGTATTTCTGTGCTGTTATAACCTTTGCCTTGTTCTTCTCCTCTCAGGGGGGACATGTGTAGTGAACCCCACAGACCTCTTCTGCTCGGTCCCCGGCCGCCT
>WNYA01000236.1:126553-214889 GCA_019512145.1 Engystomops pustulosus | reverse complement strand
GTGGGTATACTCCTGCAGGAGTATACCCACGGAGGAGCCCATCCCCTGCAGGAGTATACCCACGGAGGAGCCCTCTCTTTCCAGAGGTTTGCTACATTGATCTTAAGAAAGGTATTCACTAGGAACACCACAGGGTTGACCATACACAACCCTCCTTGTCTCCTCGTGCGGTAAGTAACCTCCCTCTCCATAAGGTTCAGCCTATTCCCCCATTGAATCTGATGAAGCGCTCAGCACGAGCGTGAAACACGCCATTCCATTTAATGTTTTAATTCTTTTATATTTTATTGCCATAAATTGGCTTAAATAAAAGAAACTTTTTGAGCAAGCCAGCACCGATTCCTTTACAAACGTTCCAAATAGGAGAGCAACGCACCCCTCCTGGATGATATCCATTTATACTTCAAGTTACTGCATATGGACCTTTGGGGAGCCAGCAGCGGAACAAGGCAGCGGCATTGAGTCTCATACCAAGCATCAATAGGAGTTGTGCCCTACCTGCACAACTCCAAAAGATGAGTGTATCACTACATCACAATAAATCCAAATATAACGAGGGTAACACACTATAGGAGCGCTCTTTTGTCTCTCCTTGTCTCCCCTACATCTCTATTCCCCCATAACAGGCTGGAAGAACAGACCGTAGACCCGAGTCCAGAGGGGTTCTGGCAACATGCACACACTGCCCAGATATATCAGCAATGGGAGCAGGTAGGTTTTGTTCAGATTAACCCTTTCCCTGAGGGTCAAAGACCAACCCTTCCACTGGTCCACCCTCTGAGTGGCGATCTTAAGCCTGCTGTCCCAGTTTTGCATGGGGTAAACCCCCTGGCCAAATTCGATGCCGAGAACTTTGGCAGAGTCTTGGGGCCCTGGAAGAGTGTCCGGGAGATCAAAGCCTGGACCTCCCTCTCCCAGCGTAAAGCTTCCCGATTTTTACCGGTTGATCTTGGACCCAGAAGCCTCTGGGTAGCGGTCAACCTCTCACATCACCCATTGCGCCTCCCCTCTCGAGGACACAAAAACGGTGACATCATCAGCATACGCTACCACCCTTAGAGTGGCTTCCGGTGCTGCCCGATCCATCCCGACTCCCACCAACGGGCCACGATCAACCCTCCTAAGGAATGGGTCAATCGCGAACACGTACAGTAGTGGGCTCAGAGGACAACCCTGGCGAACACCAGACCCGACCTCAAAAGAGCGGCCAATCCAACCGTTCACAAGCGGGAAACTCTCTGCCCCTGCATACAAAACTTTCAGCCAATTGACAAACTCCCCTGGCAGGCCATACCTCAGAAGGACAGACCAGAGGTACTCGTGGTTTAATCCAACCCGAAATTAAAACGCTTTTGCCATATCCAAGGACAGCGAAGTACCACCCCTTCCAGTTACCAGCCCTGCCCTGCTCCACTGCCTCCCGGACACAAAGCACAGCACTAAAGGTACTGCGGCCTGGAACAGAGCAGTGCTGGGTCCCCGAAAGGAGCTGGGGCGCAAACTGCACCAGCCGATTAAACAGCACCTTTGCCAAAACTTTCTGTCCGTATTGAGAAGCGCTATGGGACGCCAGTTCTCAATATGAGATCGTCCTTACCCTTTGACAGGATGATCAGGCAGACCTCTCATTGACTTCGGCAGAGCGCCCTCAAAAAAAATAAAAACATACGACCTATGACCATGACCTCATTGAATAACCTCATTCAATAGGGGAACCAAGGCGTCCTTAAAGGTCTTATAAAACTCAGATGTTAAGCCATCCGGGCCCGGCGATTTCTTGAGGGCGAGCCCTTCAATCGCCCGGCTGACATCCTCTTCCCTGATACTCTCTGTCAGAACTCAAGAGAGGGTCTACTCCTGTGCTCAGGACAGTTTCTGCAGGAAAGCCGACATCACATCCCGATTAGATCCTTCCTGCCAGAGGTGCGAATAGAAGGATCTGACGACCTCCAGAATCCCTGATCTGGACCTTTTCAGGGATCCCGTACTGTCAACCAGTCCCGTGGACAACTTTACCATTCAACTAGACATCATTGCAGTTTCTGTAAGGGTCGGGCGAGCGGTATTTCCCGTAATCCCTCTCAAAAACCAAAGATGCGTGTCTATCGTACTGACACCTCTTCAGCAAGGATTTCACTCTGGAGATGTCCTCACGACTACCTCCAGTCGAGACGAGATGCTCGAGTTTCCTCCTCAGGCCCTGATACAGGCGGTACCTGTCCAGGCTCCTGAGGCTCGAGAGCTGGCGGAAGAATCTCGCCACCCTTTTCTTGAGCATCTCCCACCACTCTGACTTACTGCTACAAAGGCCCAGCAATGGTACCTGGCTCTGAAGAAAGTCCTCAAAGGATTGTCTGATCTCCGCTTCTTCCAGGAGAGACGAATTGAGCTTCCAGTAGCCTCTTCCCATCCGGGGGGTCTCTGTAACATTCAGAGAAAACAAAATTAGACAGTGGTCGGAGAACTCCACCTCAACAACAGAAACTGGTGAAGAAATGGCTTCCTCCTTTAAATAAAACCTGTCTATTCTAGACCTGCAGCTACCCCTATAATAGGTGAACCCCGCGTGGCCTGGGGTGTGCCGGATGTGGACATCCACCAGGCGAGCCTCACTGGCTATGCTATTAAGAGCGACGCTATCATAAGTCAGCTTGTCTCTGGAACCTCCCCTATCCTGGGACCTCGTGACAGCATTGAAGTCCCCTCCAAAGACCACCTGCCGACTTGTAAAAAGGTAGGGCTTGATCCTCATAAAGAGACACTTCCTGTCCCACTTGGACTGGGGACCATAGATGTTAATAAGACGAAGTTCTTGTCCCTTCATGAGGACATCCAGGATCAGGCACCTCCCCATTTCTAACTCAATAACTCGTCGGCATTCTACCGGTGCGGTAAAAAGGACCGCCACTCCGCTATACGGCTCGGCCGCAAGAGACCAATAGGAAGGCCCGTGTCTCCATTCCCTCTTAGCTTTAAACACGGCCGCCAAATCTGGCAGCCTGGTCTCCTGCAAAAATAAAATGTCGGCTTCAACACGGCCGAGAAAATCAAAGGCCGCAAATCTAGCCGCATCAGACTTAATGCTGGCGACATTAATGGACGCCAGCGTCAACGGAGTGGGTGCCGCCATCATGAGTGATTGAGTTAGACACATTCTTCTTTCCACCAACCTTTCCCTCTCTTTTTTTACACTGTAATGTCCATATTAGCTCGTCCTCGTCTCCTGACTCCAGGTCAGCCTCCCATTCTGAGGATAAAGCATCCCCAGAGGAAGACTCAGCATCTCCTGGAAGCCCTCCCGCCCTCTCCGGAACCTCACCCTCAACCTTCGTGACATTGTCAAAGGCTTGGAACCGGTTGCAAAGACCAACCAGAGGGGAATCAGTTTTACCTTCCTTAGGCCTCTGAGTCAGGGTGAGAGAAGATTGTAAATCTCCCATACTTTTCTTTTTCCTTGCGCACTGCCGGGGGCAGTGACCCGTGACTCCCCCACCTCCCTGTCTCTTTGGCGCCTCTCCTGACGCCTCTGTCATGATGGCGTCTCTATAGTGATGCCACTATATTGTCAATGTGACGCTACTGGGGCAGATTTACTTACCTGTTCCTGTCGCGATCCCGCGGTGCGTTGTCCAATGATTCGGATCTGCCGCAATTCGCCTGAGTTACTGCAGGTGTCGCTCCTGCGCCAAGATCCGCCGGAATTCCCGCTGCATGTGAGTGCCTGATCTTGCGACATAATTCCTTTCTTAAATTTTGCAGTTTGTCCGAATCCGTCCGATGGCCCGCCCCTGATTTTTGTTGCATGCAAGCAAAAATCCAGGGGCAATTCACTGCAAACAGAAATCATCAGGAAACAAGTAAATGAGCCCCACTGTGTACATACATGGCCTCGGGTGTCCTGCAATCATCACCCATAAATATATTTCACATATAGAATATACAATCGCCATTATTATAATATCCTTAAAGATGAGATCATACTTAATACTTTATATAACCTGCCCCATTTTGCGCCTCCTGCGGGTCAATGAGGATAACCTCTTGCATTTATGCACATGACCCACAGCACCGGCTGCTCATACCCAATGTCTTGTCTGCACCTACCAGCAGAATATTAACCATAAAACTCATGTGATCATAAAGGAAACATCAGACAAAGGCTTGTATCTCCTCACAGGCTAAATTGCATTTTTATGGATGGGTCATATACCTCAATTTATTAAGTAAATCGCCAGAGAAATAAGTGCAAGAAGAGACACTTAAGTCACTTAATTACCTTGATTAAGATTCTGTAGTCCGTCCGCACCGGTCTAATCAAGTACATTGCAAAATCGCTGAAAAGCCATATTCAGGGATATGTGTCTTGTTCTGTAGATGGAATATGTCCAGTGAGTTTAAGAGGTGGCTTCATCTCCCCCGTCATCCAAAAAGAAGCCAAATGATGGAAAGTGCTCTTTAATAGGCGAAGTGTAAATTACACAGGACAAATTAGCTACATTAGTCAAATTTCTAATCGATGGCCATAAAGCCCATCGCTCACGCGGTGGATATAGGACAAACAGGCGGAATATGGACATTAAAGGTTTTACAGAGCATGAATCACAGATGAGGAGACAATGAGCTGTGACTCTCCTTCATGTTGTGTCTCAGTATTTGTCTCCCAGACTGGAAACGTGGATGAAAAATCAAGTATTCTGAAGTTGGATGTTACTGTAAGGATCATCCCACATGACGAGGTTGGAATGATAGGAACTGCACAATTCTAAGAACTGGAAAAATTCTCCATCACCCTCTGAAAGAGGACATTTCACAACTTCCATCAACAGCAGCTCCATTGTCATCACCTCCACCATCTCTCACCTTCTCCATCAACACCAGCTCCATTGTCATCACCTCCACCATCTCTCACCTTCTCTATCAACACCAGCTCCATTGTCATCACCTCCAGCATCTCTCACCTTCTCCATCAACACCAGCTCCATTGTCATCACCTCCACCATCTCTCACCTTCTCCATCAACACCAGCTCCATTGTCATCACCTCCACCATCTCTCACCTTCTCTATCAACACCAGCTCCATTGTCATCACCTCCAGCATCTCTCACCTTCTTCATCAACACCAGCTCCATTGTCATCACCTCCACAATCTCTCACCTTCTTCATCAACACCAGCTCCATTGTCATCACCTCCACCATCTCTCATCTTTTTCATCAACACCAGCTCCATTGTCATCACCTCCACCATCTCTCACCTTCTCCATCAACATCAGCTCCATTGTCATCCCCTCCAGCATATCTCACCTTCTCCATCAACATCAGCTCCATTGTCATCCCCTCCAGCATCTCTCACCTTCTCCATCAACACCAGCTCCATTGTCATCACCTCCACCATCTCTCACCTTCTTCATCAACACCAGCTCCATTGTCATCACCTCCAGCATCTCTCACCTTCTCCATCAACACCACCTCCATTGTCATCACCTCCATCATCTCTCACCTTCTCCATCAACACCACCTCCATTGTCATCACCTTCTCCATCAACACCAGCTCCATTGTCATCACCTCCACCATCTCTCATCATCTTTTATGAGGTGCTGCTCCTCTGGTTCCAGCATAGTTGGAATTTTCTCTAAAGTCCTCACAATTCCATAGTCGTCATTGTCCTTCTTTTCAGATCTCTGGCATCAGATGAGTAGAGCCAGGTTGTCTGCTCCGGCCCAGGCAGTAGAGAGCATACTTAGTATATGGTGGACTTGGCCTGGAGCAGATGACCGAACACTACACTTCTCACAGTAAGAACCAAAAATATTGACATAATGTAACATCTGCGCCTGTAAAGTACAGCTGAGGATGTGATCTTGTTCTTAGGATTTGTTCTGTCCTTGCTAGTCTGAACACTGCTTTACTCCTTTCCTGTCTTTCTTAATATATTTCCACCACACCCACCTGTCACTTGTGGATTTTCTCTGAGTTGTGTCTGAGATGGACAGAATCTTCCTCCACTCACACTTCTTCCCTCTAATCTGCTTTGTCTGGACGTCAGCAAACTGATCCATTCCTATTGTGGACCAGGCTTCAGACATCTCATAAAATGTTTTTTACCTGTGCTTGCTATAAATCTTATTGGACCATTTATCTTGACTTCTGTACTTTGGATTCCTCGACCCTTTATTTTTTCCATCCTTTTTGTAATTGATTGTGTACTGCATTATCCTGTTGGTTCTGACCCGTATATGTTGACTACTCTTCTATGTTTGTATTGTCCAGTCTTTGTCTCAGTCTTTGTCGCTTCCTCTGTCACTTTATATATTTTGTAATAAAGTGACTTTCCTGAGCGGATTCTGAACGGGTCAGATTTATTCATTATTAGTGATGAGCGAACCCATGAAATTTCAGGTTTGGTCAAATCAGAGAAACATCCGTGGTTGGTCCTGGCACTGGTTACAGGGGTATAAAGTCGCCGCCAGCATGTTAGTGAAGCTGTTCGACACCATTTTGGAGAGGGTCCACCCTAAAAGGCCAGCAATCTGCATCTCAAGGTGTTTACTGGCTGGAGGAGGGCGGATTAACCTGAAAACCAATAGTGCTGGCGACAAGGGGGGTGGATTAACCTGAACAGTTTGGGGCCGCACAACACTATTCAGAAAATCATGAAAATAATGCAAATAAAATGTAAGTGTAAAATGTTGCAGTGATGAAAAGCTTCAGCTGAAATATATGTTACTTTATAAGACACATAAAATGCAGTTTACCCTCGGCAGACGCCGGCGGAGAGCGACGAGGGAAGAGAACGGCTTCTCCAAAACTCACTCAATAATTAAGAATCTATTGTGCCGTCTGCTGCTACATTGTATACAGATCTTTCCCCTTCATTTCTTCTTCTTGGTTTCTTTTTCAGTTTAACAAAGTTCAAGAAGGGCGACACATTTCCAACAGAGGGAGGGAAGATCTTCCGTATCTATCTATAATAGGTTGCAAAAATATTCACACCCCTGGAATTTTTTCCCCTTTTAAATGTTACAGCCGCAAAGTTCAATGTATTTTATTCATATTTTATGTGATACAAAGAATCAAGTATTAAATGTAACGAAAATGATATTTGGTTTACTACATTTTTGCAAATTATAAAACCTGAAAGTTGTCCTGCCCAAATGTATTCACCCCCCCCCCCCCGTACGCTGATACCTCTAAATAAAATCCAATATATCCGAATCGCCTTTAGTGAATAGATTTGTTTATTGATTTTATATTTTACAATGCAAATATAAGTACGCAAATGAGCATTCAAGTATCAACAGATTTTTGAATGTCATTTATTCTCAGTATAACTACAGATGTTTTGTGAAGACCTCACAGGTTTCTTAGAGAACATTGGTGAACAAACAGCATCATGGAAACCAATGAACAGACCTGACAATAGTAACGGGAAGGCAAAATGCATTACAGGGCTATGTAACTCCAAACATCTGCTGGAGCACTGACCAATCAGCGAAGAGTATGGCACCTCTGCCAACCTACCAAGACATGGCCACCACCCGTCCACTGGAGGAGCTGTAGAGCCACATCTCAGGTAGGAGATACTCAACAGGACAACTATTAGTCGTGTCCACTACAAATCTGCCCTTGATGGAAGAGGGGCAAGAAGGATCTTTTACTTGAAGCCATGAGAAGGCCTGACCAATGTAGGGGAACAGCAAGCAAATGGAAGAAGGGGCTCTGTCCAGAGACTGAAGCTAATCCAAACAAATGCTACTGTATGTGTGGAGGAGCATCAACAATGCACATCCCCCTGACCACACCATCACCACCGGGAAGCATAGGGGGTCATGTCATGGTGGGGGAGGTCAAACTTCAGCAGGAAGTGAAAAGAAGACATATGGAGCTAAATACAGGCCAATCATGGAGGCTTCAAGTGTCTCAAGACTGGGGCGTAGGTTCAAGTTCTAGCCGGGCAACCCAAACAACCCTAAACATACAGCCAAAGCTACAATGAAAGGGCTTAGATCACTGTACATTCATGTGTATGCAATGGTCCAGGCGGGAAAATCCCATTGAGAATCCTGCACAGAAGGTGAGAGAGGACGAGGCGCGTGGTCATCATCATCAATATGCAGGTCCTTGTCATTAACCCACTTAGAAGACAAGTAACCGGGATTATTACTGGATCCTTGAAGTTGAAGGATGATGGAGCTCCTGGAGCAGCGGATGTTGTCGGGGCTGATTGATGTGTGCTGTATCGGGTGTTATTCCCAGCAGACACCAGGAGGGATGATGGTCATTATATGATGGTCATTATAGTCATCCATATGATGATGGAACCAGGCTTCCTGCGTGTTCCACATTCATGTCCACCATGTCTCTGGTGTAGGGGACCTAGATATATGATGCCTGATCTACAAAACTCAACAGGCTGAACAATTCCTGCTCTAAAATGGGAAAAAATTACAGAGAATATACAAAATATCTCAACCATCACATAAAGGCGTGTAAACATCCAGCCCTTTCATCTTGACTGTACATCTAAACCAACATCTGACGATGAACCATCTCCTACTGTTTTGTGCATAAAGCTCTTACCTAGACCAATGTGTCCTGTTAAATATCATCAGACTGGTGGATCAATACAATCCACTTAAAGGGGTTTTTCATGCTTAACCCATGGTGGTTGGTAAAATCCTACAAAATATAAGGAATACTCCATCAAAAAAACCCTGAATTAGACCAGACTAGAAGTAGTGAGGCTCCAATGACCTCAGAGGTTACAACAATGACGTCACCATTATAGCAGAAGTGACCGCTGAGGCCAATGATTGGTTGCAGTGGTTATAGGAACCTAAAATTTCTTGTCTAGTTGGGAACAGGGCTTGGTTTTTCCTTAATGAACAGAACTCCAGGTGTTTGCTTGGCCCTTCGTGCTGTTCCTCAACCCCCTGGGCTATGTTGAAATCCAAAACATTTGGAACCCCTTTCAAAAAGTGCAATATGGCACCAAACATGGTCTGTCATTATAATAATCCAAGAAATGTATATCCATTGGGTCACTGGAAGGAATGAGTTGGGGCCCGTGACTTTAAGGATATGGGTTTCCTTAAGGAATACATAAATTGCTTAACAATGGCTGGTGAGTAGGTAATAGTTGGTACCACAATACATTACCAAGGTATATTAGTCATGGAAGAGTTGGATAGTCAAAGTAGCTGATGGTCAAGACCGACAGGGAACAAGTAGAAAGGGTCAGAAATTCAATCAAGTTTATAATAAAGAAAAAACAAGAACAAATAGATTCATGGGTGGCCGGGCTCAAATTGACTCTTCTCTACAAGATAAGGAAGGGGTGAATTGTGCCCACTGACCCTTGAAGCCTTGGGTATCCATGACCGGAGCTGCATAACTTCGGATGAGAACTTCAGAGGGGATTCCCTTTGTCTGGACCTCCTGTGTAGAAAACTGTATAGGACCACATGGAGGAAGGTCCATGGAGGATGGTCCATGGAGGATGGTCCATGGAGGATGGTCCATGGAGGAAGGTCCATGGAGGATGGTCCATGGAGGAAGGTCCATGGAGGAGGGTCCATGGAGGATGGTCCATGGAAGAGGGTCCATGGAGGAGGGTCCATGGAGGATACTACATGGAGGACATTCTCTATGAAGCTTTAGCATGGTGTGTGGTCATCTCATCTGTGCTGTGACCCTCTAAGCCACTTTACTCATGACTCTCGTCCCCATCTTTACGACTCAACCTTTCTTTATAACTTACTGTATTCTAACTTTTTGTGCTCATCCACCTCTTTCCCGTTGCATTTAGGGTCACCAAATAGGTGAGTGGTCGCCAGCGCTGTGAATTAGCGGCAGTGCCCACGCTGTATGACTCAGCTCCCCGAGCCTTCTGCTGCCTTCCCTCCGACAGATCAGCCTGTTCCCGCTCAGCAATTACTCTAATGGTCTCTCAAGTCTGCAAAAAGTATTTAAAAAAAAGTTAATTTGTTAAAACACCTCCAGATGCGATTCTGTATCCGCGCGCGTTACTTTCTATCGCACCAGGACGCCTTCCATCATTGTGTCTTGATGATTACACATTCGGAGATTGTAAAATATGCAAATATCAGGAATCAGGTGCAGTTTCAATGACACATCCCTTTATGAGGAGATTGAGCAGGTGTAAGAGAAGTCGTGGCGTCTGCACCGCAAATCATGTAATTAGGGTAGACGAGCTCTTCTCCGGGCCGCGTGGTGGTTTTGTTCAGTTTTAGGCTTATTTTTGGTACTTATGATTCCTACCTCAGTTATAATGTCTCATTACAGGTACCTCTTTTCCTATCTACGCTTCCAGAAACTTTTTGTAGCCAAAATTTTCCAATGATTCATTCCGTATGTAAACCTCTAAATAAATATAACATGTGACTTGCCAAAGAGTATTCCAAAAATCGCAATTATATATTCGTACTGTTTATGAAGTCCCTGGGCATCATTAGAGAGTCGCAACAACGGCCGGGGCTCATCGCTCGCGTAACCTTCCATCAATTATGCTAATATCCGCGACAGATTGCCGACTTTCCGAGGAGGTAGAAACACTTTGGGATTGAACTTTTTTCTGCTCTGTGCAAAGTCCTTCCACGTCCCTTCCAGGTTGCGTTTCATCTACGGCTCGTGGCGGGCGGCTTTCACAAAGGGGAAAAATCCGCGGGCAGATGCATTGTGGGTAACTCGGAGGCTTAGTGAAATATTGTCGACTGTTAAACAGGTGTGCACATGCTGCCATTATGTGTGTCGCAAATCATATAATTATGGCACAGCCAGCTCTGGTGTATACATTTTCCTGCTTTTGTTCGTTTCGTCTTCATTTTCCAGCATTTATGGAAATTTTCTTACAACATAATGAGGCAGATTTTTTTTTTCTTTGCATTCGAAAACATCTCTGTTTTTTTTTTTTTAAATATACGAGTGTGATAGCCCCCGACTTCTGTCACTCGACACGTCTGGAATATGATTATATTTAGGGTTTTTCAGGAAGAATATCGTTTATTTTTCCTCGGTGCAGTCTATAGTACAGTAAGTGATGGTTAAAGTGGGATCTATCCTGAGTTATGCGACAAGAATTTATAGGACATAAGATTTTCTGATATATTTTTCCTATTTCCGCAAAAAAATTCTGTATCTATATGTAATAGATGGATATTGTAACATCTGTGCCCGTCTGGGCTTCAGTATCATCCTCTGCCCATAAAGTACAGCACAAGATGCTGACTGTAATTTTGTACTTAGTTTGCATTCTGTCCCCTACTAGTCTGAACTCTGGCTTATTACACTCCTGCCTCTCTTAATTGATTTCCATCACACTCATCTGTCTCCTGTTGACATTGTTCTGGGCTACAGACAGCTAAGCCAGCTCTGATGAAACAATGCCTCCTTCAATCACTTTCTAGACTGGGACACTATAAGTCTTTTTGGAGCTTGCTTGCATTTTTTTGGATTTCCGTATTTTGGATTCTTTGCCTGTCTTTTGACCATCTGTTTGCTTACTGATTATGTACTGCATTGTCTTCTTGGTTGTGACCTGTAATTGTAATTGTCTGTGTTTGTTTTATTCTGTTTTTGAATTCATGTTTCCATTTTGGGGCAGGACGGGGAATGTTGACCAGCTGTCACTTACTGCTTAGGATGGGCTGGGCGATTAGGTAGAGACAGTGGGTAAGCCTAGCTTTAGAGCTCAATGTCTGTTATACCTTTCCGTCTATGTCCTGTTCCGGTACAGCAGCATTACAGATATTTAGAAACATATGAAATGCTCATTACCACACATTCTACTGAGCGCGTTAAGAAACCAGCCACAATCTACATAAATAGCTGTTTACTCTTTACTTTCCTTCCATTTATACATAGCAACGCCAAAAGACTTTTATATTACTTGATGTATAATCTAAAAGTATCACGCTCCGTGAATTAGTCATAAACGAGAAAAGATGGAAATAATTGGGGCGGTTTTATAAAAAGTTTCCTAAGGTTAGACTAGACAGTCGTACAAGTGTCTGGTGCTGGGTGATAAATCTGCTGCCGTATAAGACTGTCCAGTCGTACTCTGCACCTCCTATTAGTTGGCTTACTTTACGGACAGAAAATTAGGACAAAATTCTGTTGGGTCAGCAGCATTTTTGGCGCACAGACCTTTTTTTTTCTAGGCCACGCCCCTAGTCGTCAGAGAGCCAGAAAAGTGTCTAAAACCCTTTATAAATGTGGCAAAGACAGGTTTTTAGAGCAAACAATGACAGATTAATAAATCTCCCCCAATAACTTCAAAAAATGTATCCCACTGGTGAAACCACCGGTAGACATCAGGGCTGATCACTATTGTGCATTCATCTATCACTAGTAGCCGAAATGTTGTCCTCAACCAAACTGAAGGGGAAAGTTGAGACATGTTTTGCATAATCTTGGAAGGAAAAGGTGAGGCTCATCAAGATGGGGTCAAACTATGGATATTCATGATGGACAAGGAGAAGAACCGAGCCACTTCATAGACAAGTCCAGATAACCGTCCGGTGAATTGTTCCTCATTTTATCTTTTCACCTTTAAAATAGAGTCCATTTTTTTTCCAACCTCCACATTCCATCACGTTCCATCACGTTCTCGTGTGAATCCGAGTGTCATGGCAGAAGTGAAGTCTTGGACATTAGGGAACCTTGTCTGGGAGCCATTAGAACAGAATTTTTTAAGATCTTATTATTGAAAGATCCTTGAAATAAATTAGATGATTTTGTTCCTTGACCTGTCCTTGAAGATTTTGTAAGACAACTTGTAAAGTACATAATGCGTAGCTTCTTGAAAGGCCATTAGCATCCATTATAGATGATTGCCTGTGCACATATGATGGTCGCAATTAGTTATGGGAACCAAACCACAAGGTCAGGTGGTCATATAAGTCATCCAAGTCTGATGTCTCCTAATCCCCATGATGTCTTCAGTTTTTGGGCACCACACTGGGTCCTGCGTTGAGTGCCTGGATATGGTGTGTGATGTGGAATGACATTAGATCCGATGTGGTGGCCTCTGAGATCAAGAAGACCAACGGCAGGGAGAAAGACTACTTCACCGCAATCATTGGGGGATATTTATCAAATGCCGGCTTTCGCAGCCCGATACATAAAGATATATCCGGTGATGTATCCGGTGATGTATCCGGTGGGGTCCTGTGCAGTGTTTATAGGCAGGGCCCGGTGTAGAAATAAACGCAGCTGGCGAATTTTCCCATGTGATCCACAAGTGCGCCGGCCTCACCCTCCGCTCGGATGGCCGCACTGTCCCCGCCCCTGCAGCCCATTCGTCCCCTATTGGTGGATTGGGATAATGTGACCCACAAGCCCTGATAAATATCCCCCAATGGGTTCTGTTGGAGCCACATTTGTATAAAATGAACTCCCACTGATGTATAAACAAATGTATAAAAAGTCATTTTTTATTCTTTTTGTAGATGTTGAACTCTACAAGGGTCTCATAGGTTAAAGATAGACCTTCCTCCGATAATAGAAAATCCTGTGTAACATAATGGGGCTCATTTACTAAGAGTCCGAATTGCGCACTTTTGTCGGGTTTCCCGACGATTTCCAAATTGCCCCAGGAGTTTGGCGCATGCGATCGGATTTTGGTGCACCGGTGCCGGCTTTCAGGCGACAGAAATCGGGGGGGGGGGGGGGGCGTGGCCGTCGACAAACATTGATTCGGAAAAACCGCAAATTAAAAAAGAATTTGTGTCGCAAGATCAGCACTCACATGCACCGGGAAGAAGAAGGTGAACTCCGGCGGACCTCAGCGTAGCAGCGACACAAGCAGGAACTCGGGTGCATGACCTTAGTGAATGCCGGCAGACCCGAATCAGCGTCGGACAACGCGCCTCGGGATCACGACTGGACCGGGTTAGTAAATGAGCCCCACTGGGTGTTAAAACAAGCGGCATTCACTTCTCAGGAACCCAACAGGAACCAGGGGAGTGAAATACAAAGAGTTGTTGTCTTCTATAAAGAGGAACTTACCAACTCCAATTATTTGCCTCCTCTAAACGGACCAAAGGCTCCAATGATCATTTTTGTTCTGTAGCCCTCACCATTCCAAAAGGAATGGTCAGTTCCAACACCCAGTATGCTAATTAGGCTTTCTACTGTCAAGTGGGCGAGGTCATGATGTCTTCTCCATCCCAAGAGAGACTGATCACCCAACTGGATGCCAAGCAATGGGGACTAGAGAAAAAATTCCGACCCCTCCAGAATCCTGGGAACGGCACGTTTTACAGGATCCAAAGAACTGGAGTAAGTGGAGGTGGTGAAAGGTCCCCTTTAAGTGCTTTCCCTTGTTCAATGTATTCTCTCCCCTTTTGTTTATTGAATGGTATTTCTTCTGAATTCCTCTATTGTAACCGAAAAACTCCCCATTGCCTTTCTCCTTCATAAAAGCGGAAAACAATCCTTATAAATGGAGAAGGTGTTAACAGTTAATCATTCGTTATGTATTCAGACCCGGAGCAAATATATTCACCGAACATAATTAGGGACCACAATATGATTTATATTCACCGGGAGAAGATTTATGCTGAAATCAAAGTGCATTTCAGAAGCGGGCTACCTACAATCCCATTACCCCGACGCTTATCGGAAGACGCCAATTGTGTCATGTTTGTAAAATATGCAATTAATTTGCAGAAATGTATTTTCTCATAAAAAGTTAGATAAATAATACAAAGATGATTAAGATAAACGCAACAAAGTAATCCTCCGAAAAGATAATCACCAAACTTAACGACTAAATGTGACATTGAATGGAAGATTTCATTGTGTTACATCGGGAGAGCGGAAAGTTCTAGAATACAGAGATTAGAATTTGCTGTTTTTGTGAATTTTTTAACCATAAATTCACAAAAGATTTTCCTACCTGTCATTCCGGACAAATATTCGTGCCCCTTAATAGGAACATCAATTTACACATGTTAATGTTTTTTCACTTGTCCTAAAGGATCAATGGAATCTCATCAGCGGGATCACAAGTCGCTTCTTCACAATTCTTGTTAATGCATAATTATGTGAGTCGCCGCATCCAATCTCTCACCTGTATCGGGTTTATTCGCTCCAATGTTGGTTTGCTTAAATGCACCTGCCTCCAGGATAGCGAGGCGAGAGGAGTTTAAGTTTAGCTCTTCCCTCGATTAACATTCACAATGACTCATTACTCATCTACAGTAACGGGGCCACACTGACTACATGGAGCCAAGAATGGCCTCTTTGCTATCCTTTAAGGAAGCCCCCTTAACATCAAGCATGACTTTCAGGAAGCCTAATGACATTATGTGGGATCAAAGCCAAACCAGTATAAACAGATTCACTACTGTAGACAGCGCTGTTGCGACGTGGTTGCGTCTCTTCAGTACAGCGCAGGGAACTGGATTGGCTGAGTGAGAGGCTTTGGACCAGGGTCAGGAAGTAAGAGTTCTCCTTACAGAGTCTGTGCCAATTAAGGATGCCTTGCAAGCGTGTGGAGACTAATGGTCATTAATGTTCCACGAGGGGATTCTGGGAATTATGCAAATATGTTTTCCAAGATGTGACAAGAAAAACAATGCCTCCATGCAACCACATTGAAACAGTGCTGTCCACAATTGGGAATCGTTTCCTTCTGGAGTATTTAGACTGGTTTGACTTTAATCCCACATGGAGAGGGGCAGGGGTGAGCGGTGCTCTCTCCCTCATCCTCTCGCCCTTCTCGTTTGGCTTAATCTCACATAATGTCATTAGGCTTCCTGAAAGTCATGCTTGATGTTAAGGGGGCTTCCTTAAAAGGTACCAAAAGAGACAATCTTTTCCATGTCCAATCCTAGAAATCATATTTCCCAGAATCCCCTAAAGGAGCATCAATGACTGTAAGTCTCTACATGCCTACAAGGCAGCCTAAATTGGCAAAGTCATAAATAGAGCTCTTTCTTCCCAACCGTAATGCATGTCAGACTTGTCCCTGATCCACTCTTGGGCATATTCCAGCCCAAAAAGAGGTAGCAGCGCACAGAACCCTGGCCCAAATAGGAACAGGCCTGCCCAGTTTAGAGGCAAGACCGAGCTGGTCTTATGCAGGTCTGGGTAAATGTTAAATGTTGTGGCTTATTTTCCCCTGCAATTGCTTGGGTTCTGCAGATTAATGTGAGAGTGGATGCAGTGGTGGGATACAGGCAACTCTCCTAATTGTTGAGACCACTAGTGATTGGAGGAGCGGAACCAAAAGTCCCTTCCTCAAAAGCCATTTGGCTGCCACTCCATTCCCGACTGTGGAGCTGATGACCATAAACCCTTTTCCAGGCCACTTCCCATATGGGGACATGACACTACCCATCCAGGGGGCTAGCAAAACCCCTTTTAGGACACAATGGGGGTCATTTACTAAGGGCCCGAATCGTGTTTTTCCGCCAGGTTATCTGAATATTTCCGATGTGCTCCGATTTTCCCTGAATTGCCCTGGGATTTTGCTCCGCAGAGAACGCGTGCTGGATCGCGAATGGACCGGGTAAGTCAATCTACCCCAATGGGTTGTGTTCAGCACCTTAAGTGCCCCTAAAAAATATCTCAGATCCCCCTACCAATAAGCTCAGCTGATCATGGCCTTCACTCTTGTGGTTAGTGATGTCACATCCATTGGTCACATGACCTGTTTTCATCTTCCAGTGTATGCGGCTGCAATACCACACATGGCCACTTAATCGTGTCTGGCACTGTACTTGGCCTTGTGGTCGTTCTCTAAATGCCGCTGTCTCCACCTCTCCACAGCTTTTGATGGTCACATAATGTGATTTGTAGGCGGCAGAGTTCACCGATCCAACGCAAATAAATTATTCCTGATATTATACAAGATTGAAGTTCAGAAGACATAAAATGCGTCCAAGGGAAGAAGAAGCCAAAAAGGGGTTGAAATGTTAAAATATTGCATTTTTTTTTTCTATAAAAGCTTTGCACTTCTAAGGATCCAAGATCCATTTGAACCACATCAAATAGAGTCTAACCTTGAGCGTCGGAACGAGGCAGAGATTCCTATAGATAGGATTCCATGTATAATTTAATGGGGCGCAGCTCGTGCCTCGCACACACATCCCTGAGCTGCAAACCATCTGTTGTTATACTGAGGAGCCAATTACCGAGCAGTGGAGACTGAGTGACAACAATTCACCAACAAATACTGCAGGGGGACCGACACTGAGGAGCGACTTCACCTACAAAATACTCGGCTTAGTGCAGGAAATTACACATTGGTTTTATAGAGGGATTAAGAATTCACAGGGAACCTCAGGTCTGCTAATACCATGTCTAAGTAGGAGTCTTCTTACATCATAGAGGAGAGATTAAGCACCAACAATCACTAAGGAATGGGCGGGGCTCTTACTGCCCCTCCTGTAGCTCCACCCCTGAGGAACCCAATCTCTGGAATCTATCAGAGTTCTTAAATGAGAAGCCCAGTGCTACACGTAGGTGGTAGAACAGGAAATGATACATTTGTATAAAGAGAAATTAAGATACATTGGGAACCTGAGTTCTGCTAATATTATATCTGTCCAGGTCTGTCCAGAGAGGAGTAACTAATATAATTCTGGTGGCTTCTTATATCATAAAGCGGTCTTTGAGCTCCCACACACATTAGAAAATGGGTGGAAATGACACCTCTGCCCCGACTGTAGCTCCACCCCTGAGGAACCCTAGTACCACATGAGACAAGTGCGGATTGGACACATGATGGTTGGGGGACCACAATACAGAACTGACTGGTGTTATGGGAAGAAGATGCTGGTTGGGGCATGTTTTAGGAAGATGCTGGTTGGGGCATGTTTTAGGCAATGTTCTGTGTCCTGGCATCAGTGGGTTATTACACAGACCCGTTAATACGAGTAAAGTCTATTGCAAAGGCAAACACAAAGATACTTAATCAATCTCTACATGTTATTACTATACTTCTAAAATATGCACCACCCATTAAAGTCCACTAGTGGTGCTGGTCCAAAAAGTAGCCCGTAGAAAGATAGGACACGTCCGCTGTGCTTTCCTATGGAGAGGGGCATAACGTACGGCGGTCATACCTCGTGTGCATGTAGCCTCAATGTGTGTATAGGTGTATAACTGTATGGATGTGAACCTGTGATGTCTATATGCTCTATATGTGTGTTTACAGTATATAGGATGTGTATATGCTGTTTGTATATAAGTTATATGGTGTGTATATACTGTATTTGTGTGTATACATGCTGTATGTCTGTATATTTTACTGTATGTGACATGTTTATGCTCCATATGCTCATATTTGATGGTCCCCCTACATGAGGCCTCCATACTGCCCCCGGTTGACTCTGTTTGGCTCCCATATGGGGTTTGTCCTAAATTGGTCCCCACCCCCTTCATTACCTTGAAATGAGACGATGATGGGGGGGGCTATGACTCGCCACCAGTTTTGGTGAAAACAAAGAGCGGGAAGGGAATAACGTAATGGAGATTCCCAGAGAAGAGAATTATACCGGCCTGATGTACAGTCACATTCAGTCTTTTGGTTGGATCGTCGCGTTTACAAACGTCTCGCAATCTGTCGGTTTGGCTTATTGCATCTCATCCCAGCAGACACACATTCACTTAGTATGAAGCCGTCTCGATGATGTGGTCAAATGAATATTTAAAGCAGGACTCTCCGGCTGGGATCAATCTTCCAGTAAGAACAAATGTTCTTCTCGGTGAAAAGCGGGAAAAACACCTCAATATGAGGGTCACATGACCGGCCAGGAGATGCGTCTGGCAGCTTGAGTGACCCCGTAACGAGGTTCAGCGTCTTCTCCAGAGTCAGAAAACAAAATGTGATAAGAGCCGCTCATCAATCATTCACCAGGGATGGAAGATCCGCACTTACCGGAATCTCCGCAGCGAAAAACGAAAAAGATCCAACGAAAGACAAAACCACAAGATCGCAGCCGCTTTCTGCTCTTCCACCTTTTAAGTATGAAAATAGTTAAAAAAAAGCAAAATTTAAAAAAGATTCTGAAATCCTATTCCCCATAATATATGATATATAACCCGCTGGTTATGGGGTCGGGAGAGGATGATGGAATAAAAAACATTTCAGTAGAAAGACGCACGGTGAACCGGCAGCGAAGATCGACAAGATCCAGATTGAAAACCCTGATTGCAAGTTAAACTTCTCTCGGAACGTCCACTGGCGGAGGACGTCACCTGGTGCCGGTCCGGAGTCTGCAGCACAAGGCTTAACCAGAGCTGCAATAAAATAAAATTTACCCAAAAATTTCCTGCGACTCTGTAAAAAGCATCGCCACAGTCGCCCCGTTTGCCCGAGATGATACATTATATTCTCTTAATTTAAAAAATTTACTTTAAATAAAACTAAAAATTAACATAGTCCTTAATTTTTGTTACGTTTTAACTAACCCTATGAGGCACAAAAACACTAATTATTATGGCCCTCAAACTGCTAAAATTGCATTGTCTCTATATATCACATTGGGACAATTGTTCAGCTCCACCTCCGGTGACTCCACTTTCTATACTGGAGACCATGGAGATCATCACAGACTCCAGATCCTTCTATATGATGGATTCTACCACTCTGGCTCTCTAGAGGGGGAGGCAGAAACCTTTATCACAGTTGCTTGGAAAAAATGAAAAGTCTCCCGCCACACAGTTATAAACAAGCATCTCACATCTCAGCCTCCCTGACTATATACTTATTCTCTCTATACATCTCAGCCTCCCTGACTAAATACTTATTCACTCTATACATCTCAGCCTCCCTGACTCACTCTATACATCTCAGCCTCCCTGACTATATACGTATACATCTCAGCTCTGGTGAATGTAGATTCTGTGAACTCCGAGCTAACTGAGATGGTTTGATATTCGGTTGGTTTACATTTTGCTGAAGTATCATGGGATTGGCAGCAGGCGAGAGGAGAAATCAAAGAAAGGGAAATGTACAGATCATGATTATTGCCCAACCATTGTTTAGCTCAGTCCTTTTACGTAAAAAGGGTCCAGGTGAAGAGGCTGCAACACACACAGACCCTTCATACAACATATGGTGGGTGGGGGTTGGAGTCAGAGCCCTAAACTTTGCTGCTGACAGATGAACCAAAGAATAATTACTTGATGTCTTGATTCCTGGAAACCCCTTACATTAGATCAGATCGAGCAGGAACTTACTTTTTCATGGAAGATGAATTGTTATGGACCTTTATGGGGGGTGGAAGTCTCCCGCCCGGGGGCAGTGCACACGCCCCTTTGATTCTATGTTCCCTCTTTGTACATGGGTAAGTTATTTATATCCTGCTTTTTATTGTCCACCTTAAAGGACACAGAGCACTTAGGCCCCGACGCTTATACATGTCTCCTTTTTCTCCAATCTCTAAACGGTTCGATTTCCTTTCGCTAACAAATCTGCCATAAATCTCGGCGCTATCTGTCTAAATGGCCTGTAATGGTATTCTCACATCCGGACGGCGGACGAGCGATCATTAACATTTATACTTCTTACTGGTAAAGAGGCCGATGACATAAACGCTGCAAAATGATTCAGTAATTCAATTGCTGTCACATTAGGAATTTTTTATATTTCGGTCCGGGGGCCATAAATCCCCATTTCTTGGGCTGTCAGAACAGACTGAGCGCTGGGTCGTCTCTTTCAGTAGATATCCGCCGCCGCCGTCATCCACATTCGGGTTTTAATGATGTTAGTAATAAACCATTTTCCATACCTGGCGGCAGAGCTGGAAAATCTCCTGAACGGAGCCAACTCTAAAAACTGTCAATACAAGGCTTTTCTATGGGCAAAGGTTATAAAATCACAAAAATAGGTTTTAATAGTTTTTAGAATTGGGGCATCCGGCACGTTGGATGTAGTAAATTTGGCTAGCCGGAGCATCCACGTCCTGACCCCATTTGTTCCACACTTTTTCAAAAAGAATCTCATGTAGCGCAAAATGACCAAAAAGTTCTAATTTCTGTGGCGTTCAATTATTGTTCGAGACACGATACATCGACCCCCGGTAAGTTTTTTTTGCCAAATTTTAAAATTACAGATAAAACAAATTCCACAATATTTGAAAAGCCTAAATCTATATAGGAAACATTGGTAAAAATATAATAATTTAAACTCGGATGTACTTCGATGGGATTTTTTTGAGCATTTTTGTACAAAAAAGAACAAAAAAATTCCAAAAAAGTCAATTGCAACTCAAAATAGCACAGAAATGATCCCTTATCCTAAAAATGAGGTTTCCTACAGCTCTATAAGAAATCACACAGTTAATGGATACAAGTAGAGATGAGTGGACCCGAACTTTAAGTTCAAGTCTGGGGTTCGGGTGTGTCCCACGTGAACCGGAGATATTGCCCGTTTGGTGGCCATGCAGCCAATGCAACATATTGACGGCCCTACCTACTAGCCATAGCTGTGATTGACAAGGGGGTGGCGCTCCTAGCCAAACACAGCCATTGCTGGAAGGTAGGAGTGTCAACTGGAGCACTAGTTATGGCTTTGATAGCCCATTGCTGTGTCCCCCTGGCCCCTGGCTTCAATCTGACTGCATGTTCACCAATCCAGCATTATGCTTGGGCCGCACCGGATGCCCCCAAACCCTGGACCAGAACTAAAAAACAATCACGCTCATCTCTAGATACAAGAAATTCTATTATTTGTCCAAATATTTATTTTTTGAGCAATACAGGCATAGATTTGTTCTTAAGTTGAATTTGTATGTAAGTCGAAACTGTATATTTTATAATTGTAGATCCAGACAACATTTTTTTTTTTTGTCCCGGTGACAATTGAAGTTTCGAAATTTTTCTTCTGTAGTTGGACCAAGGATTATCAATAAAGCTTCATTACAGACACATTACAGCTGATCATTGCAGCCTGGGACTATAGTAACATCCAGAGAGGTCACAGGGGGCAGAGGGGTCTGTCTGTAACTAGGGGGTGTCTGTAAGTCGGGTGTCCTTAAGTAGGGGACCGCCTGTAGTTTGGATGAACTTGATGGACATGTGTCTTTTTTTCGACTGTATAAACTGTGATACAAAGGTGTTAAAACCAAAAAAGGAACACAAAAAAGTAACCATGTTATACATATGTCAGAATAAAAAAGGTCACATTAAATTAAATTCCATTATAATTACATTTAATGACATTTCCCCTCTACATGTGAGGCGTTGCTGTTGTCCCCCCCCCCCCCTTGTATATGGTGTATGTGAGGATGTTGTGGAAGAAGCTACAAAGCGCTGCGCCTCGTTCTCTATTTCTACTATTACAAGTCTCATTGGATTCTACCTAACGAATAAGCACAACCCCTGCGGTCCCCGGTCTCCACGTCATGAACCTTTGTGTATTGGACATTGATGTCCAGAGTCGTTAAGTAGCGCCGTCTGTTTTTCTCCTGAAAATTACATTCATTTTGCAAAAATAACTCCTTATCCATTGTTGAAAAAATTGTAAACTTCTATAACGAAAAAATTAGAAAATTCCTGCATTTTGAATGCAGTGACTTGAAGGGGTTAAATCTGCCGCGTTCTGCCGCCAGGACAATGTTATTAACACATAACCTTTATCTCGGAGCCGCTTTCCAAGTCTTTTGAGCAATCGGCTTAGTGGAGAAATCATCTGGAAAGTTTTTCTGTGTCTCCTTCCATCCGCGGTCTTTGTTCTATACTGTAGGTCGCGAGGCGTTATCTTTCGTGTTCAGTCTCCGCACTACAAGCGCCGCTGTCACCCGCTCCCTCCACCTGTCGCACATAATCCACTTCTATTTTCATCCATTTCTGAGCTGGCTGGACAATCAAGGTGACCTTACTGCGGGTGTAACCCTTCATGTGCCGCACCCTCCGCTCTCATTACTAATTCCGTTAATTTGGGATTTCCAGGCTTCATGTATTCCCCATATAGAATCTACATTCATTCTCCATCTCTCTGGACTCCGCTCTATTGTTCTACATCTAGAAAGTTAGATCAGAATTTCTAGGATCTGTGACTGGAAACATATGAAGGTCTTCATGAGGGACACAAGGAGTAACAGACATCTGGTTTCAGGTCTGTAAGTACAGGTCATAATAGGTTATATAAGGTCATCCAGGTCACTGGGCTTCCAGGTCACATAAGGTCATCCAGGTCGCTGGGCTTCCAGGTCACATAAGGTCATCCAGGTCGCTGGTCATCCAAGTCACATAAGGTCATCCAGGTCGCTGGACATCCAGGTCGCTGGACATCCAGGTCGCTGGACATCCAGGTCACATAAGGTCATCCAGGTCGCTGGACATCCAGGTCACATCAGGTCATCCAGGTTGCTGGACATCCAGGTCACATAAGGTCATCCAGGTTGCTTTACATCCAGGTCACATAAGGTCATCCAGGTCGCTTGACATCCAGGTCACATAAGGTTATCCAGGTCACATCAGGTCATCCAGGTCACATAAAGTCATCCAGGTCACATAAGGTCATCCAGGTCGCTGGACATCCAGGTCACATCAGGACATCCAGGTCACATAAGGTCATCCAGGTCGCTGGACATCCAGGTCACATAAGGTCATCCAGGTCACATAAGGTCATCCAGGTCGCTGGACATCTTTGCCTCCAGAGGTTTTCCCACCAAACAAGTTAGGCCTTATCCACAGGATAGGAACTAACTTGCTGATCGGTGGGGTCTCAGTAATGAGACCCCCACTGATCAGGAGAATGGGGGATCCTTGTCAGACTCCTCATTGCTCCCCAAGATAAGCGGAGCCGCCGGCCGTGCATTGCCGGGCTCCCCTATTCATCTTTATGGAGCTGAGATTGCCGAATGCCAAACTCTGCAACCTCCATCGGACATGGCATCCTGCTTCTCCGCTCATCTTGGGGAGCCAACTGGGGTACATCAGATTGTTCTAGTGATCTGTGATCTGGAGGGGTCCCATCACTGAGACCACCACCGTTCAGTAAGCTTGGCCCTAACCTGCGGATAACTTGTTTCGTGGGTAAACCCGTTTAACCTCTACAAAAATCATCCAAAAGAATAAATAAATCAATAAATAAAATGTTAGGACTTACCCTAAAATCTGCCTGAATACCTTTGGTAAGATGCAGAAGATTTTACTGTTGAAGGGAGAATGAATAGACGGCAGCTCCCGCCCCCGCTGATTGATTCCTCAGGGGTGGAGTCTGACTTTAAGAGGTAACTGATCAGTTCTTTTTGATATATGTTTAGTATATGATTAATATGGGATTAGTAGGGCAGATTTTTTTTTAAAGGGGCCACATTGCCCAGTGATGTCATATGCATCGTCACACGGCCAGTTCAGAGCTCAGTCCTGGTCAAGTCACTGCGAGAGACCTTTATGTTGAGTCTATGGGTGGAGTCAGGGTTTATTATTGATCACATATCGGTATAGTATAGTGATAGACTTGGGGTTACTCACGTTCTAACGCTCATCACAATGTTCCAATAATCACTTAGTCAATAATAATCAATAGCTGTGTAGTAATGTTGATTCTGCTGCTGTAGCTCCAGCCCATGATAGTTTTACGCTTTTACTACCACTACTTTACCACTTCCCAATCATAATATGGAAAATGAACATCATTTGGGACGGGGGACAAACAAAAATTGCCAGTCTGGGGCCCCACAATACCCGGGGGTGGCCCTGGATGAGTTTTTACCTACAGGAAACAGCAGATATTTTACTTATTATTTATTATGCCCCCCCCCCCTCCTGAAAGTGATGCATCTCCCATGTAAATGAGACAAGACTAAGCCGGGGATTGTCTCATTTACCTCCCACAAAGGATGCTGGGAGTGACAAATGGAGGTGATTACGGGTATATAAATACATACAAGTAATTGCTGCATGTAGTGTAATAAATGGTTGTATTACACTCGGCTCGGGGAGGGGGAGGGGCATATAATAAATCGATCCCGATGATTTCCGCCTCCTCAGTCCATGGTATCGCCTGGGTTGTTACATTATACAGTGTATTCCCTCATCTTCTCCTGAATATGAGCATTAAATCAGATCGATGGCAATGATATATTTACGCAGCTGACGATTATACAACCGCACCGAAGCGGGAGATGTCATTGGCCGGCACGAGAGTGAATTATGGGAAACCCGGATCGGTCTCCGCTAACAAACAAGACACAACGCGGGCTGACGGACTGTCAGTTCACATGTCAAGAAGCAATTGATATGTATTAATATAAAGTCAAGCTGGGGAGCAGAGAGCAAACAGCGTCTGTAATTCAGCCGCCCTCAATTCTGCCGCTATGATAAGACCTGACATATCTTAAATGAAAATGTACTAAGGAATAAAACTCCGGATGAGACACGGTGTCGGCGAGAGGATGGAGATGCATATTGCTTGCTCACCAGACAATAAAGTGTGTCATAGCCCAGGAAATCCATCCCCACATACAAACAGCGGATACACAAAGTACATGTCAATCAAAAAAAATGTAAAAAATCTAATAATAAAAAAGGGGGAAAACCAATAAAAAGTGATAAATCTGGAAAGAGGAGAACCCGCTCCCGGATGATATTAGCTTACTTCTTCTCATACACAGACACAGACTGTCACTATAGATCATTCTGAATATAAAAAGCGCTGGAGCAAGATGTGTAAGTGTAAAAAAATAAATAAAGCAAGTTATTGGGAGGTCAGGACTTGTCAGGGAGGATAGCAGAACAGTGAGGGCTAAAATAAGCCCCCAATTAATGGGCACCACCCTAAGCGACCAGTAGCTGGTCGGCAATGTGTGAGGGCACAAAACAAGAAACACAAAAGCGACGCCAGCCGTCATAACAAAAATAGCAAGAACGGTACAATATTGTAGTGCAAAAGGGAAAGTCAAAGAACAAAAGCCAAGATCAGAGAACCAAAAGTAAATAGCGAGCACAGAAAACAGAAGCTAAATTAGCTAATAACCAGCAAATTGTAATGGAATTTGGCAGATATATAAAGGAGTCCCTGGACGTGGCCCTAAGCAACTGACTGGTCTGCTGGCACAAAACAAGACCCACAAACAAGAAACACAAAAGCAACATGAGCGGTTACAACGAAAGTAACAGTACATTATTATAGTCCGAAAGGGAAAGTAAAAGAACAAAAGCCAAGATCAGAGAACCAAAAGTAAATAGTGAGCACAGAAAACCGAAGCTTAATTAGGGTATAAACAGCAAGTTGTAATGGAACTGGGCAGATATATAAAGGAGTCCCTAGATGTGGCCCTAAGCAGCTGACTGGACCGCTGGCACAAAACAAGACCCACAAACAAGAAACACAAAAGCGATGTGAGCAGTCACAAAAAAATAGAAAGGAACAGTACATTATCGTAGTCCAAAAATGAAAGTCAAAGAACAAAAGCCAAGATCAGAAAACCAAAGGTAAATAGTGAGCACAGAAAACAGAAGCTAAATTAGGGTATTACCAGCAAGGTGTAATGGAACTGAGCAGATATATAAAGGAGTCCCTGGACGTGGCCCTATGCAGCTGACTGGACCGCTGGCACAAAACAAGACCCACAAACAAGAAACACAAAAGCAATGTGAGCAGTCACAACAAAAATAGCAAGGAACAGTACATTATCGTAGTCCAAAAGGGAAAGTCAAAGAACAAAAGCCAAGATCAGAGAACCAAAAGTAAATAGTGAGCACAGAAAACAGAAGCTGGATTAGGGTATAACCAGCAAGTTGTAATGGAACTGGGAAAATATGTAAAGGAGTCCCTGGACGTGGCCCTAAGCAGCTGACTGGACCTCTGGCACAAAACTGGACCCACAAACAAGAAACACAAAAGCAACGTCATCAGTAACAATGAATATAGCAAGAACAGTACAAAATTGTAGTCCAAAAGGGAAAGTCAAAGAACAAAAGCCAAGATCAGAGAATCAAAAGTGAATAGCAAGCACAGAAAACAGAAGTTTAATTAGGGTATAACCAGCAAGGTGTAATGGAACTGAGCAGATATATAAAGGAGTCCCTGGACGTGGCCCTAAGCAGCTGACTGGCCCAGTTGTCTATTACTCAAGTTAACCATTTGCTGGACAGAACTGGGCTGCCGCAAACCAGATGTGATTAATCAGTCCCAATAAAGTCACAACCTAAGTCACAGCTCACACACAAAACACAGAGGAAAGTCAACTCCTTCTAAGTCACATTCTGCAGACAGAAGATGATGATGACACAGATGTTACAGCAATTTATAAAAAAAATTAAAAATATAAGTGGGACGATATCAAAGCACTAATCACTTTATTATATCATCCGAAATTGGGCTGCTAAGCACCTCTTTTTTACTGAGGTCAGTGATTGGCTGGGAGTCTCACCATTACGGACACAGCAGGAACAGGAAGCAGATGGAACAGGAGCAGTGGTGGTGGAACAGAGTGTGAGGGATAATTGGGTACATGGTTAGTAGTAATAGGGTGTAAAACAAACTACTGTAATGATGCTGTTTTATGGCTTATGTCCTAACGACTCCTCATCCTAACGACTTTATTCTCCGGGTCAGTTTGATCACTAGATTTATACAGTATTTGTCCTATTTAAACAATTTTTAAAAAAAATGTAAATCCTCGTAGATAAAAATTTCTCCGATACACCCATTAATTTTTCATACTTCAGTGTACGGAGCTGTCATTTCTTGCGGGACCGGCTGACATTCATATTGATATCATTTGGGGGAAATATTTCATCTTTTAAAAACTTTTTAATTTAAATTTTCACTGGCGGCGAAATGGGGGCAAACAAAGTTTTTTTTTTTTTTTTCCATAGGACAGATACACTTACGGGTGCAACCCCCATAGTGTATCGGCTAGGGGGCTTCCTATAGCACTTAAGCTGTGACTAATCATGAACCAGGAGGGTCAGGATGAGCATTGATCATTCCAATAGGATAATATTTGAATTGTTACAATGTAACTTTGTAACGTTTGATCTCGTGTTATCGGATCTCACCCGCAGTTCGTGACGGGAGACTTTGCAGATACCATCTTCAAAAATAGTGACTCTGTCCCTAGGGTTAATTAGGGACGTATTTACCTCTGCTGCTTAATTACCGTCTCCTCTTCTTACACCTCCGATCTGTAATTGCGCCTTGGCTTTTTGGTCGGTAGCGGTTACGGCGCCTGCTGTTTGTCAGGTGACAGCCGCTCTTGTTCTTCATTTAAAGTGAGTGGGATCTAATTAATCCTTCTTTATCCCCGAGCCGGCGCTTCCTCGTCTCCGAGCCGGGTGGGAAGTGAATAATGATTGTGTTCTCGATGATGTAAGAAAAACAGCCCGGTCTGTGCGGCGAGTGGCGGCATTGATTATATGTGACAGCTTCACTCCGGGCCGCGATGCAGATGTTACTGGCGCGGAGGGTCCGCGAAGACCTCGTGTTGTCAGAGGACTGACAGTTTGTGAAATTCTCTTCTCGGCTCCGATGTTGTGGTCTCCGAGCAGCAAAACGGAAGATAAGTTTGTGAAACTCGACACTTATTACATTATATAACATTTGTGTTATTGGACCCACAGTCTATGGTGGGACCCTCTGGGGGTGCAATGAAATGACTCACGGCATTGGGTAAATTGGAAACTTATTTACCTGCGCCCCTTAATTACTGCCCCCTCTCATTACAGCTCAGACACTTGCAGCCTGTAATTGCCCCTCGCTATTAAAAATTTCAGTAGATCCACATCACGTGGAATCCATGACGAATCGGCGTCTAATTTGTGGAGGATTGGTGTGGGCGCTGCGTTTGGTGACCGGACTATTCCTTGTTTCTGGGTTGTATCCTCTATTCACCTGGTTCTACCATAGGGACGGATGGTCTGGTAGCGTCGGGCGTTGGGGTCTTCTTCTTCTGTTGGGGCGGGGGGGGGGGGCTAAATAAGGTAAATAAAACTCTTGAATAAATTGTAAAACAAACAGTAGATGAAGGATTTTTCTTTTCTTTTTTCCTGTGGATGAACACAATTGGACCTTTTATTGAACTTCAGCAGAAAACAACTTTATTGGCTGCAATTTGGCATAAATATCGGAGATATGCGCGGTGCGAGGTCTCCCAGACGCGGTGCCCAGAGTTCAGGAGGTAACGGCGCCTCCGCCGCGCGCTCACTTTTTATATCTCCGCTATAATGTGTTCTGAAGACAACAATGGAGGTTGTGACCGCGCGGCGCGTTTAATATTCCGAATTCGGAGTCTGTCAACACTATTTAATTTCCTCTCCAGTCTGTTCCGACGTTGAGGCCATTTGCACTTGTTACTGTATTTGCTGACTGTAAGGATAAATGGGGGATTAATCGCCGCAGATTTTGCAATTTGTTAATTGACATCGCTGGAATGTAAAGAAAATTGTGTGTCGCATTGAGGACACGGGAAACGATTGAACCGTCTGCTACAATGTATAAATATTGTCCAGTAATGCAAATACGACTCATACTCAATGAAAGGGACACTTCGGCAAAACATATCACAGATCAGCTGATCAAGAAACTGCCCCACTCCCAAATAGACATCTTCATCTTGTCAATCCTCACATTAGAAACGTTTAAAGGGGTTATCCGGGTTTAGAAAATTTCTTATGGCCGGGCTGGGGAGGGATAGTTAAACATAATAAACATGGACTTACCTCCTCCGGCGCCGCTGATGTCCCGCGCCGCAGTCCCTTCAATCCGTGCCCCTGTTTGTTTACAGGGGCACGGAAGCCGCGCACAGGGAGCTTCCGGTCCGCGATGTGGACGGCTCCTCCCATCCGTCCCTATCTCTTAGCGTTGTAAGCGCTGGGAGATGGTGCGCATGGGAGCTTCCGGCCGTCCGGAAGCTCCCTGTGTGCCCCTGTAATGAAACCGGCGCACAGAGAAGACCGGCCGCGGCGCGGGACATCAGCAGCACCGCAGGAGGTAAGTCCATGTTTATTGTGTTTAAATAGCCCGCCCCAGCCCGGCCATAAAAAATCTTTTCAACCCGGATAACCCCTTTAAGGAAACCCGTCAGCAGATGTGACCATGCAGAATGCAGCCAGTATTGGGTATTGTCCCCGGAGATATGTGTAACTATACCGCTGTGTATATTGATAGTAGGAGTAGATACAGTTTTATAATCTAAGATTGTAGCTGGACACACGCGAGGTGTGTCCTCACGCTGCTGTGCTCTGTGCTCTCTGCAGCCAGTATTAGTTATTGTCCCTGGATGGATGTGTAATTAGACCTTTGTGTATGTTTTTAGTAGAAGCAGGACTGTGATATATGGATTTATATTCCAGGATTGTAACATATCCAAGTGCACTGGGGTGTATCATCACACTGTTGTTCTCTGTGCTCTCTGCAGCTAGCATTAGGTATTATCCCTATGTAATCAGACCTCTGTGTATGTTTTTAGTAGCAGCAGGACTGTGATATATCGATTTATATTCCAGGATTGTAACATATCCAAGTGCACTAGGGGTGTCCTCACACTGCTGTTCTCTATGCACTCTGCAGCTGATGTTAGGTATTGTCCCTGGAGAGATGTGTAATAAGACCCTTGTGTATGTTTTAAGAAGCATTAAAATTGTTATATATAGATTTATATTTCAGGAAGGGATTTATATTTAAGGATTGTAACTTCTCCATGTGCACAAGGGTGTATCCTCACACTGCTGTGCTCTGTGCTCTCTGCAGCTGGTGTTAGGTATTGTCCCTGGAGAGATGAGTGATAAGACCCTTGTGTATGTTGTGAGTAGAATTGTTATATATGGATTTATGTTTAAGGATTGTAATCCACGTGTACTAGGGACATGGCCTTTGCTCTGTGACTTCTCCAGGCAATGTTAGGTATTGTCCCTGTATGTGTAATCAGACCTGAACTGTAGAATATGGAGGAATATTCTGGATTGTAGCTTCTCCGAGTGTCCTCACACTGCTGTGCTCAGAGCAGAGGGGAAGAGATGTGGAACAGCTCAGTACAGAGACCTAAGAGTAAAGCAGTGTGAGGACATGTGCAGGATATCAACTTACAGTGATACAATGTTGCAAAGATGATGATCATGTGACCCATATCTGGACATGTCCTGGGAGTCCAAACACAAAATTCGTTCTTACTGGACACGTATCATCGCGGCTCACGTTCCCGGCTCTATAGACACATGATCTGTCAGATATTCCCACAATCCGTGCACATGGATCCTGGTTACGTTGTCGGACACTTTGCATCCGGTACATTTGTTATCAGATCTTATTCATAATCGTGACTTTAGACAAGATAATCTGCGGAGCATCTCTGTACCGGAGCGCGGGGTGAGGGGCCGCGGTGTGACAGGTCTTCTCCCCTCTCCCAGATAATCATCAATGGAAGATCCTGCACAAGGAATCAATCATTTCTATTCTACAGGAGAAGGCGCGGCCGCCCAGGGGTCCTCACGCTGAGGCCTCTATAATACTGACTGCTAAAGGGATTGATTACCCCAATGATAAGTCACCAATATCAGATTGGTGGGGGTCTAGCACCCAGCTCCCCCGCAGATCAGATGTGCTCAAGAGCTGAGAAATAGTGAGTGCAACAGGAAACAGACAGCGCTGTTCCCTGGTAGTGGCCGGACCGAGTTACTGCAGCTTAACCTTTCTAATAAATGGAAACTGATGTAGTATCCTGATTTTACCACTACAGCCAGACTGGCGCAGTCTACAAATGCATTTGCCTTGAAGGGGTTTTCCAGGAAAAGGGATCCTGGGCAATGGTGGCAAAAAGGAACGAAATGTACTTATTCACTTCCCGCATTGCACCAGTACTACCAGTATTCGGCCCCTTTGCCTGAAACTTTACTTGTGGAAAATGACATCTTTTCAGAGGTTACCACAGATTGACCGACGTGTCCCGTGACTTCTTGATTCTGGCCGGGCGCAGGTATTGAAGACCAGAGATACTGGCACCTTACAGGAAGGTAAGTACTTTGGGTTTTTTGCACCCTTTTTCTGGCCCCTTTAATATCAGTATCCCCAATTAATGGTCCAATAACATTTCCATACCCAATTCTCATTGTCTACAGTTACACGGTAAAAGCCTGTGCTATACAGTATATACAGTTCTATCCGTATTGTGCTTCACCTCTTCTATGAATATTCAAGGTTGCCTCCCCCCTGGTGACTGATGTGCCCCCCATGACCTCACAGCACGGTAACACTAAGGTAACAGGGAGGTGAGAGCTCATCCCTGGAAATAGTCAAATTATCGCGATCCCACGGTGTGTTGTCCGACGAGGATTCGGGTCCGGCGAGATTCACTAAGATCGTGCGCCCGATATCCAGCAGGTGTCCTTTCCTTAGCTGCACCCTCTAGTCTCACAGCAGACAGCTCAGTTATACAGCTGGTCCTGCTAAGGTGACAGGGAGGTGAGAGCTCATCCTTGGAAATAGTCAAATTACCATCAGTTTTGATTTTTAGTACAATGATTTGTCTATGGACCAATGGTTTGTGTGGAGGTAAATAGTAATTATAAACCTTCATGACTTAATAACAATAGATAAAACACTGGGGCTCATTTACTTACCCGGTCCTATCGCGATCCCGCGGTGCGTTGTCCGACGGGGATTTGGGTCCGGCGAGATTCACTAAGATCATGCGCCCGATATCCTGCATGTGTCGCTGCTGCGCCGAGGTCCGCCGGAGTTCACCTTCTTCTTCCCGGTGCATGTAAGTGCTGATCTTGCAACACAATTTTGTTTTTAAATTCCGCGGTCTGTCCGAATCCGTCGGGTTGCCTGACGGCCACACCCCCCTATTACTGTTGCATGCAAGCCAAAAACCCGGGGCAATTCAGCGCAAAAAGGAAATATTTGGGAAACCCGACAGATAATGGTCCGCGGACCCTCAGTCAATGTGCCCCATTGTGTCAGATCATGCCATCACTGACACCAGATATAAGAATTTCCTACCCTTTAGTAAGAACTTCATTGCTGAGCCTCTGCTATAAACACCAGCAAACCCAATAGCTCAGCCTCTTCCCCTCCCATCTCAGAGCAGACAGCTCAGTCTGATACAGTAAGTCCTGCTGCCCCCCTCCTATAGCCTCAACCTATCCACTCCCATCTCACAGCAGACAGCTCAGTCTGATACAGTAAGTCCTGCTGCTCCCCTCATTTAGCCTCAACCTCTCCACTCCCATCTCACAGTAGACGGCTCAGCATGTCCTGCTGCTCCCCGTCTTTGGCAACCTCCCTCTCTATTCCATCTCACAGCAGAAAGTTCAGTTATACAGTAAGTCCTGCTTCTTTCTTCCGTCAGTTCCACCTTCCCAACTCACAGTAGACGGTTCAGTCTAATGCAGAAAGTGTGGTAGCAGCACACAGCTCAGTTATACAGTAAGTCCTGCTGCTTCTTTTCCTTAGCTGCACCCTCTTGTCTCACAGCTAGCAGCTCAGTTATATAGCAGGTCCTGCTGCTTCCTTTCCCTAGCTGCACCCTCTTGTCTCACAGCAGACAGTTCAGTTACACAGCAGGTCCTGCTGCTTCCTTTCCGTAGCTGCACCCTCTTGTCAAGCAGAGCTCAGTTATAAACAGGCGTCGCTGCTGCTTCTCTTTCCTCCTTCCGAGCTCAGCACCCCTCCTTGTCTCATACAAATACATCAGATTATACACAGTCTGCGCTGGATATTCCTTTCCTTAGCAAGCGCACCCTCTTCGTTGCTCATACATCAACCGTTCAGGTCTACCAGCAGGTCCTTGCTGCTTCATCACTTCACCTTAGCTGCAATACACACCATCTTTGTCCACAAGCATACGCTTCAGTTTACAGCAGGTCCTGCTGCGAACCATCTTTCCTTCATCTGCACCCCTTGTCTTCACACAGCAGACAGTTTCCAGTTAATCAGACAGTGCCCTCTGCTTCCTTCCTTAGCTGCACCCTACTCTTTGTCTCACATGCAGACAGCTCAGATTATAAACTGCTCCCTGCTGCTTTGCTTTCCCTTAGCTGCATCCCTCTTGTCCTCACAGCAGACACTCAGTTATACAGCCGAGGCCTGCTGCTTCTCGCCTTCTTAACTGCACCACTCTTACTGTCTCACAGCAACAGTTTTCATCTATACAGCAGGCCTGCTGCTTTCCTTCTTCCTTAACTTCAATTCCGCTTGTCTCACAGCAGACGCTCAGTTATACAGCTTTCCTGCTGCTGCTTCCTTTCCTTACTGCCAACCGCTTGGCTCACAGCAGACAGCTTCAGTTTATACAGCAGTCCTGCTGCTTTCTCCTTGCCTTAGCTGCACCCTCTAGTCTCAAACAGCAAGGACGTTCGTCCTTACAGCGGGTCCCCCTGATATTCCCCAACCATGTCCCCTCCTCCCTATTAAGCAGACACATATTAAACATGATTCCTCCTGCTTTACCCCATTAATAACACCCTATACCTTGTTGTGTAACACTCACTCACTGCTCAGCCTTTCCTCTTCCATGTCTAGCAGTGTAAGAAAAGACAAAATCTTGCGGTAAATCTCTTTTTCTTCACCTCTGTATATAAATATAACACATGGAAGGGGAGAAGGAGACTTGTGTATTATTCTTTGTCATAAAGCTCAGTAAAATTTCCATGACAGCGCGCACTTAAAAAACCACGTATAGCCCAAATATACTGCATAACTTTGCTCAATAACCGAACCAAACTCTGCAGGACAAACTTACTGCCTAGAGGCCACTACAACTGGGACCATATTTTTGAACAAAGCCAGAACAAGTGTTCAATTCCCTGCAGTGCCCCCGCAGGTAAAGTGAGGTATTACACCATATTCTTTGTATTTATTGGATTTACTCATGGTCATTCCCCTGATTGATGGCTCCTTCCATATAGCTCTCACGTGTCGCTTCTCTCACAATATGTGTGGCATTACGGAGTTAAATTAATGACCACTCCATAGGTATCCGTATAATTGATGCTCCTCTGTCCACATTCAGCTCCAACCTGTATTATGGAATTATTTTACCTGGTTACCATGGAAACCCGGAGGGGATTAATCTTAAAAGATTTCTGGAGAAAGTGGAGGCAGCAAATTAATGAGACGGTTCTCTGGGGTCCGCGATGTCCGGGGATCCGGCAGCCTGGCAGTCATTAGAGGGAGCGGCTGACACCGGCCCCGGGGCCCGGAGCACAGAATTATCCAGACCCGGTCAAAGAGCAAGAAATATACAGAAATTGTATCACTTCTAAATATGTCATGAGATCTCAGCGAAGGCAGGAATCAGACCCTCCACATCCAGGCACAGGTATAATGAGCATCATAATAACCCAAAATCCACAACCTGATGACTCCAGCGCCGGAGGAAGGGAGAATAATCAGCCAAAGGACAAATAATCAGAGATAAAACTGCAGAAAGAGGGAAAAACTACAACATAATGAACAAATCATGAAACAAACGAGAAATGTAAATGATTTAGATAGATCGATAGGAGATAGATAGATAGGAAATAGATAATAGATAGGAGAAAGATAGCTAGATCTATCGATAGCTATATCGGGGTGCTAGCTAGCTTCTCGCTCTCTAGCTCGCTAGCTATGCCGCGGTCGCTCGCTAGCTCGATCGCTCGACTACTCGATAGATTGCGACAGATTCTAGCTCGCTCGCTCGCTCGCTCCTCGATCGGCGGTCGCTGCTCGCTCGCTCGCTCGCTCGCTCCTCGCTGCTCGTCGCCGATCGCTCCGCTAGCTCGCTCGGTCGCTTCGACTCGCATCGCTCGCTCGTCGCTCGCTCGGCTCCTGCTACGCTCGCTCCCTCGCTCGATCACGCTCGGCGCCCGCTCGCTCGCAATCGCTCGTCGCTCGCTCGCTCGCTCTCTCGCTCGGCCGTCGCTAGATAGATAGACACTTTAGGGCGCAACACGTGGACTAGTGCGCCACAACACGTGGATACAAAATCTGGCCATAGTGATCTGTTTGGATTCCTATCCCGGGTCAGGACCTGCAGGTTTTGCATCCCCTCTTTTTAGCAGTTTCCTCTGAGCTGCCTTGGACTTTCTCTTCTATAGACTCATAGATTCTAATAAGTTGATAGAGCAACATACTAACAGACCAAGGCGAGTACCTGCACACATGACGGGCAGGGGGCTGTGCGCTGTTTCTTCCAGACATTGGATCCTATTTGCTGTGAGCTGCTGTAATTATAGATAATCTAGAGGAAGATTTCCGGATATTTCCTGAATTACCAGGATGATGGATATAGAATGAGTGGCCCGTGTATCATGGAGAGGGATTGAACCGGGTTAATTCGGGCTTCTATAATGCCGGTTTACGAGGCCCCTCCAATCACGCGAGCAGAGTATTAAGGAGGGAGCCATTAATTGCGTCTCGTCCTTTAGTTTTATATCTTAATGACTGGAAGAACATTTCATTCCAAGTGTAAAACCTGGGATGATGGCGGCGCGTCCGAGTACATAATAACCGTTACACATCGTCTCTTCAGCGCACGCAATGAGACTGTAGCACTTACTTCAGGGAACTTATGGGCAGCATTTAAAGGGAATATTTTTGTATATTGGGTAAAAAATAAACCGTTGTCACATTGTGACTGCGGCCAATCCACAACCTCGATGGTAAGAGGGTCAGCGCTCTACTTCAGCTCTCCACGGGTGTCTGTACTCCATTTCCCAGTATTTTATGGGTGCCCCTGTGTCATATTCCCGTTTTTTATTGGGTGTTCCTGTACTCCATTGGGTGTCCCTGTCTCCATTCCCCAGTATTTAATTGGGTGTCCCTGTACTCCCATTTGGGTTTTCTTGACCTACTGTGGTCCCTGTAATACATTTTTTAGTCCCTTAAACCACATTGGGGGTCCTTGTATTCCAATGTGATTGTCCCTGGATCTCCATTTTGTGTTTTCCCATTTTCCATTTGTTTGCCCTACTTATTCGGTGTTCTTCCATGTAACCAACCCTGCATAAGACATAGTGACAACTGGGGCGACCGCTCCCTTCTTACACCAACGTGAAACATAAAAAAAAAGTTTTTTAACAAACACAAAGAGAGGGTTCTACTAATGGGGTCCAAAACAGGACTTGCCAAGAACGATAGAGAGTCAAATGGTGAGCAAAAAAACCAAACAACAAAAATAAAGCAATAAAGTATCTGCTAGTAAGACTTATAGCGAGCACCAGGAGATGAGGCAAATAACCTTTATGGGATGTCGAGTTCTGGGTCCGCTGTGTCATGGTGCAGCTCCCTAACATGGAACCCAAACAGAGACAAAGCAGCAGGGGAGTAATTGCCTGGAGAAATGCCGATCATCTCCATTAGCTTAAAGAGGTTGCGAGGGTATATAAAAAACCTCTTGGGTGCCGGAATGGGGCAGATAAAAAAAATAAACTCTACTTACCTCCGTGGGTCCCTCTACACTGGGTTCCGTGCCCCATGTAACAAAAACAGGAACAGTACCGCGGACACAGTACCCTGCTGCGCTCAGCTTCGTCTTACGCACCCTGCTGTCTGAAACTTCTCGGTGCCCCTGTTTGTTTAACCCGCCCCCCCTCTCCACACATGTTTCTTTTTATACCTTCGTACAACCCTTTATACCATCACACATAGAAACACATCATGCAGACGAGGGTTTGTGGTTCAGAACGGAATCAATAAGTTTCCATGTTTTTTTATTGCAAAGTCAGAGAGAAGAACCTGGGGCAGAAACATTAAAAATATTACACCAGGCAATTGGATGTGGGAGCTTGATTTGGGGGGCTGGGTGCAGGGGCCGGATTGCGGGGCTGGGATTCGAGTGCTGGATGCGAGGACTGGATGCGGTGGATGGATGCGGGGGCTGGTGCAGGGGCTGGGATGGGGGGGCTAAGGTGGGGGCTGGATGGCGGGGGCGGATGGGGGGCCGGATGAGGGGTTGGATGCGGGGGCCGGATGCAGGGGCTGGATGCGGGGGCTGGAATGCGAGGTGGCCGGATGCGGGGGCTGGGTCGGGGGCTGGGATGGGGGGGCTGGATGAGGGGTTGGATGCGGGGGTGCCGGATGCGAGAGGGCGGATGCGGGGCTGGATGCGGGGGGAGAGGGTCGGGTCTGATGCGGGGCCGGAGGCGGGGGCCGGATGCCGGGGCCGATGCTGGGGGGCCGGATGTGGGGTTTGGAAGCAGGGCTGGATTCAGGGGACTGTAATCGGGGGTGGAGCGGGGGCTGGATGCCGGGGCACTGTAGAGGAGGGCTGGATGATGGGATGGTAGGCGGGGGCGGAGCGGGGGTTGGATGCGAGGGCCTGATGAGGGGCTGGATTACAGGGGATTGGGTGCAGGGCTGGAGATGCGGGGGCTAGCAGGTGGGGGCTTGATGCAGGGGGATGGGATGCGGGGGCTAGAGGTGGGGACTGGATGCGGGGGCTGGATTCAGGGGCTGGATGCGGAGTGCGGGGGGGCTGGAGTCAAGGTGGATGCGGGGGCTAGTGGGCGGGGGCTGAATCGGGGGCTAGATGGTGGGGGCTGGATCAAGGGGGCTTGATGCAGGGATGGACTGATGCTGATGCGGGGGATGGGATCGAGGGCTGGAGGGGGGCTAGAGCGTGGGGCTGATCGGGGGTCTAGAGGTGGGGGCTGGATGCAGGGGCTGGATGCAGGGGCTGGATGCGGTGGCTGGATGCGAGGGCTGGATGCGGGGGCTGGATACGGGGGCTAGAGGTGGGGGCTGGATGCAGGGGGCTGGATGCGGGGGCTGGCAGTGATGCGTGGGAGCGGGGCTGGATGCGTGGGCGTTGGTGGCGGGCTGGATGAGGAGGGCTGGATGGGGCTGGATGCAGGGCTGGATGGCGGCCTTTGGATGCGGCTGATGAAGGGCTGGATGCAGGCTGGATGCAGGGCTGGATGCAGGGGCTGGATGCGTGGGCTGGATGCAGGGGCTGGATGCAGGGGCTGGATGCAGGGGCTGGATGCAGGGGTTGGATGCTGGATGTGGGGGCTGGAGGTGGGGGCTGGATGCAGGGGGGCTGGATGAGGGGCTGGATGCAGGGGCTTGATGCAGGGGCTGGATGTGGGGGCTGATGCGGGGGCTGGATGTGGGGGCTGGATGCGGGGGCTGGATGCGGGGGCTGGACGCAGGGGCTGGATGCGGATGTGGGGGGCCTGGAGGTGGGGCTGGATTCAGGGGCTGTGATGCTGGATGTGGGGGCGGAGGTTGGGGTGGATGAGGGCTGATGCAGGGGGGGATTAGGGCTGGATGTGGGGGCTGGATGCGGGGGCTGGAGGTGGGGGATGGATGCGGGGGCTGGAATGCGGGGGCTGGACGCAGGTGCTGGATGCTGGATGTGGGGGCTGGAGGTGGGGGCTGGATGCAGGGGCTGGATGCTGGATGTGGGGGCGGGAGGGGGGGGCTGGATGAGGGGCTGGATGCGGTGGGCTGGGGTGGGGGCTGTGATGCTGGCATGGGGGGTTGGGCGCAGGGCTGATTGCTGGATGGTGGGGGCTGGAGGGTGGGGGCTGGATGAGGGGCTGATGAGGGGCTGGATATGGAAGTGGGGGCTGGATGGTGGGGGCTGGATCGAGGGGCTGGATGCAGGGGCTGGATGCTGGATGTGGGGCTGCGGTGCATTGTAGAGGCGTGCGTGGGCGAGATGGGCTGGATGCGGTTTGGGTCTGGGGTGGGGGCTGGATTGAGTGGGGGCTGGAGATGCTGGGGGTGGATTCAGGGTGGGCTGGATGTCGGGGGCGGCATGATGGGGGACTGGATGCGGGCTAGGTGCTGGATGCGGTAGGGCTGGGATTAGGGGGCTGAAGAGGGGTGGTAGGGGTCTGGGATGCGGGGCCTAGATGCTGGGGGCTGGATATAGGGGGGGCTTGAATTTGCGACATCCCCTTTAATATGTAGTGTAAGGCTCATTATATATCAAGGATAAACAGTTTTCATGTGATATCGCAGCAAAACCGCACCCCCCCCCCCCCTCATTTTCTGTGTTGCGTCTGAGCTTTAATACGCGTTTATAACGCTCCGTGACGATGGCTGTCAGTGCTCGGGGACGTTAATACAATCTGTTGATGGGGTGAAAGTATTAAGTGTATTCAGCCATGAAAAAGAGGTGAATATATATACCTGCGCGGCTGCGCCACGTGCTGACCATGAGAGGAGACTAAGAGAAAATGAAGTGGATTAGGTCCCATGCGTACGAGCGGCCGAGGACGAATATATACCCCCCCCCCCACACTGTTATAGTATCAGAGCGAATATATACCCCCCCCCCGTTATCTATACAGAGCGATATATACCCCACCCCCACGTATAGTTAACAGGAGAGTAGCAATATATAACCCCCCCCGTATATTATACGGAGGAATTACCCCCCCCCCCGTTATATTATAACAGGAGCGAAATATATACCAACCCCCCCCCCGTATATATACCAGGAGTGAATATAAAAGCCCCCCCTGTCAGATTATACAGGCGCAGATTGTACAACGTCATACAGGGGATTATAACATTGTATATCTGCAGGAGCTCTGACACGTAGCCGCCATGACCGGGGGGAGGGGGGGGGGCACAAATGGTTCAGACCGAATATTATTGTTTGTCAACAATGTAATTACGTCATGTGATCACCAGGAGCCGATTATAGCGGCAGAAACATAAGATCAAATCAGGGAACGCTGCTTATTATAGACGATAACAAGGGCAACATAGAGGGCTGCCATCTTACCAGATCAGTGCTGTGTGTTCATCCTGAGCCACCTGGTTCATGAAAAGAGTACAGCAAGCACAGTTAGTTC
Organism: Engystomops pustulosus; assembly: GCA_019512145.1. Lineage (NCBI taxonomy): Eukaryota > Metazoa > Chordata > Amphibia > Anura > Leptodactylidae > Engystomops > Engystomops pustulosus. The sequence goes on along the minus strand of WNYA01000236.1, from coordinate 174,169 downwards.
AAATGCAACCGTGTATACACTAAAATAATATGTTCCGGATTTACATAAAGATGAATGATACATGAAGGGAAGGCTGCACCAATTCAGTGGTGGCAAACCTATGGCACGGGTGCCAGATGGGGCACTCAGACCATTACCCCAGGACAGAGTTCACCAAATAGGACCCAATCTACCTGTAGTCCCAGGCAACTTAAGTGACACTTCATTGGCTGTTTGGAACTCCGGGAAAAGTGAGAAGGTGCTGACAGAACCGCATGTGAAGCTCATCCTGCTGGAGCCGCCGTTCTTCCTGTACAGAGAGACCCTGGAGAGAAGCTACAATGAGAGTCTGATTCGCCCTCCTTCATTCAGCTGTATTGGTGGCCTCAGGGGCTGATACGATTGAAAAATATGGAAGAACAGAGAGCCGTGCACCCGTGTGACATCACATGACCAGGGATATAATGAGCCACGCACCTGTGTGACACCACGAGCCGTGCACCCGTGTGACATCACATGACCAGGGATATAACGAGCCGTGCACCTAGGATTCGAACCTTACTGGGTCTGCTCATCCCACACCACATGAAGTTTCCCATAGAATGACAGGAAGCAGAGATCTAGGAAACCGTGAGGAATTGATACAGAAAGTATATTGGAGATTTGTATAACCTATAACCTTATTTGCTGAAAGTGGACGAACCCTTTAAATTTTAATCCCAAAAACTATCCAGGACGCCCGAGGATATTGGACCTTTCCTAGAATAACACACGAGTATCATTAATAATAATATTCCCTTCCCACCAGCGTCCACCATCTCCCCGACCACTGAGCAGGTTATTAGATTTTTGTGTTTTTTTAGTTTTTTTTCCGTTTTCAGGTTGTTTTTCACTTTTCTATTCTACACTTTTCCCGAGTTCTAGACTTTTCTCTGATATTATTTCCATAATTACTACTGAACATTTAGGCTGATTCTAATTATTTCTCAACAAACTGAACAGAAATCTGAGTATGATGAGAAAACTCTAATAAGTTATTACCTCGTCTGCGCCGGAGGCCTAATTACCATTGATCAGCAGCAGAAATACCTGTGATAACAAGCCTGTGCCTCATCACCGGACGAGAGGTGAAGCCTCCGAGCCGCGCAGCTTCCACCTCGCTGTCTGATAATATCAGAAAAACAGGAGATTTTTTGGTATTTTAACTCATTGTTTAGTAACAGCTTCATGTGAATGGAGGGAATATGTGTCCCTGATCCCATGTAGCTGGAGAGGTGACACCCTAGACCCTGGTGCCCCAACCCCCTCTACCACCCTATAGTGATACTTACCTTTCCACAGGTCTCTCGGTTCCAGCACCAGATGATGTGACACTTATTGTTGAGCCATTGGCCGCCTCAGCGATCCCGAGTCACTGGTTTAGCAGTCACTTGCACTATGCTCGGACGTCATCCCTTCCAGTCTGATGGGTGCAGAATTCTTGGAGGCACCAAAAACAATGTGAAAACTCTGGAAACTTTTCCTCTTTTTGAGATAACACAGGATCCACCAATCACATGAGGTGATGTCACAACTCACCACCGATCCCCTTCCTGCACAATGACCTCTACACAGGACACAGAACTGTACCAGGTTCCTGGTACCAGACACCTTCTGGGTGGAGGTGAGAGGACCCAATGGTCGGGTTTGGTGTTGGGCTTTGGGTAGTAGCTAGGGGCATCATTTTGCTGGTTTGGCTGTTTGGCCGCCGATCCGGCAATATGTCCGGGTCCTGCAGTGGAACTCGAATGTTAAACCCAACCATCAGGTCCTAAATCTCTACTTAAAGGTAAAGGCAAATCCATGCGGTGAAGATTTTCATGGATTTGTCCACTTGCATGGAAAATGTACATAGCGTATATGCCCGGATTCTGATGTTATTGGACCCAAATGATTAATCTGGGCCTTTCATAGCCCTGGATTTTGTCCGGAATACAGGACATGTGTCTACTCTTTATTTCAGCTGGAGGTGAAGAGGGGTTTTGCCATAGATTTTACCCACAACACCATGGGTACATTTACTTACCCGGTCCTGTCGCTAACCCCGATCCGGACAGTCCGACGAAGACGAAGACCGGCACGATTCACCAAGATCGTGCGTCCCATATCCTGCATCTGTTGCTTCCCCGCTGAGGTCCGTGAGAGACCCACCATATGTGAGTGCAGGTCTTGCAACACAATTTGAGATGTTAAATCCTGTGCGTTGTCCGAATCCGTCAGATCGTCTGACGGCCCGGCCCTCTCCCCCCCCCATTTGTGTCGCGTGAAAGCCGGAGCCGATGTGCCAAAAACCCGAGTTAAGTGCGACACAAAACTGAAAAATTCGGAAACCCGATGGAAATGCGTTCCCCGGACCCTTAGTAAATGAGCCCCATATGTTATTCCCCGGACCCTTAGTAAATGAGCCCCATATGTTATTTCTATGGCTCCCGATTATCTGTAGTGATGGTCTGGAGTAAACGCACACATGTGCTCCATGTACACCAGGTTCTTCCTGGACCTATTCACCTTCCATACCGACCTCGCTTATAACTAGAGAGGAGCGGATCCGAACCTTAGTCTGTCGTCCTCTGTTCGGCAGCTTCGCCTAACTCGGACATGTTGCTTGATGGGCAGCAGAGTAGCCAATCAGGCAGATTTATGCCCTTAGCAACTAGGCATGGCTGTGATTGGCCACGTGTATCCGCCAGGTTTCCACCTGGCCAATCACAGCCTAGTTGCTTGGAGCGTAAAGCTGCCTGATTGGCTGCTCTTCTGTCCGGTTTTGGCGGAGCTGCCAAATGGAGGAAGCCGAACCTAAAGTTCAGGTCCAATGATTTCTACTTAGAACCAAGACAACCAAGTCCCTCGTCATGGGTGCACCACGGGGCATTGCATCCCACCACCAAGCCTAAATTCACCAGATAAACCTATATCCACCAGATCCACCATTGCAGATGTCCAGACCTATCGAGCTCCGAGCCGGGTCCTAATGATCACATAGAAGAGGAGAAGCTTTAAAAGACTCCATGATGCCCGCACCATGTCCATCCATGACATCTGCCCTTGGCCCCGATCTATCATGTCTTCTTCATAGTACTGGGGTCTACATATAGGGAGGAGACACCTTATGGACCCTCTTAGGCTCCTCAGCCTATTAACCATTGCACCACCTGCACCCCTGATGCTGAACCTCCGGGGTCCTCGCTCGCATCTTCCCCAGCAGTCCCAGGTTCTTGCCAGGACTCACCTACCTCGACCTCGTCTCTTATAACTATAATCCTAGTTATGGTGATGCCATAGAGCATTGGGTCCTACAGCACCTACGGCATCAGTTCTGCAGAACATTCTAGAATCACAGAAGTAGATACAAGACAATAGTGGAACTGCAGCGAGGAGCCGAGTGTCTGGTCCTTGTATAAGACCCTCAATTACCGCGTGAACTCTGTTCAGGGAAATCTGGGGCAGCGCGGTGTAAAATTGTCAGTGTGACTGGAAGCTGGCGGCGCCGCTCACGCGGGTTTCACACGATTTCATTGTAGAGTTTTCGAAAGCAAAACCGTTCGCAGCAGTCGGCTTGTGAGAGTAAAACCTCGGGGACTAGTAAAGATCTCGGATAAGTGAGAAGAACATTTAGAAAACAGAAACGGCTCCGGAGCGAGGCCACAAATTGGGTGTGAGAAGTTCTTAACCGACTTTGTGTACAGACGCATCTGCGAATGCAACGGCGCATTGTACAGTAACGTATTAACTCCGCGGGGACCGGGAGCCGCTGCTTAAAAAGCTGGAACACGATTTGTGGGATTTACTGTATTCTGCAAAATGAGGACACGGAGTCCCAGGATCCAGGACTAGGAAAGCGTCACCTGCCCCGTACTACACTAGGGTCCTATAGGCAACCGGATCCTTCATGGCTATATGGAAGTCATTATAATTGTTATTAAGTGAAAGAGCTAATAATTATTACCAACAATTCATTCAGTGAAAAGAATATAAATCTATACATATAAAAAATAATCATTAAAATAATTGTAATACGTAAAAGTAATAGCAATAACAATAAAAAATGTAATAAAGTATAATAAATAACTACAATAAAACTAATATACATTATACATATTATACAGTAAGATAAAGAATACAGATTATAACAATAATATTGTTCCATATGACTGTCTGTGCTCTGTAATGTAATATTATATTTGGATATGTCCCCTATGATTTGTAAAGCTACAGAATTTGATGGCACTAAATAAATAAGTTTATTATTATTATAAATAAAACAATTTCAAAACAACTTTAAATGGGCAGCAAAAGAAAAAGAGCAATAATTATAATAATGATAATAATAATAATAATAGGAGCAGCTTTAATAACGGCATCAATAGCAGCCGCTATAACAGTGATAAGAGTAAAGCAGCAGCTGCAGTTACACCCGGAGTGACAGCTCGGTGACATCTTAGTGACAGGTTCAACAAAATGAACCCTATCAATAAAAGCTACAAATATAACAACAATAATAACAGTAAGAAATGTAACATGAATTATTTGGGCTTCAATGTATAATCTGTCACTGGCCCCCAACTCCATTGTAATGTATATAGGACTGGTCTTATTGTATGGGGAGGAGACCCCCTATGGCGCTGCCCCCCCACCCCCAGCCCCCTAGGTGAGCCAGGACTTCACCCTCTGGGATCAGTGATAGCAGCAGGGACCTCAGCAATGACACAGAAGAGTCTGGGAGCTGGAGGCTGGGTCCTCGCTGCAGCTTCTGCCTCTTCCTTGGGGCGAGATTGACAGGTCTATCCCTATAGGCAAACTGGAGGAGTCTTGTCAATCAGCCTGACCCGGTGCGGAGAAGCGAGACCTTCCCTGGGCCCGGCCTCTCTGGCAGACATGAGGTCCAGATTTCATGCTCCCTGAACCTGATGACATGATGCTGATATATTACATCTCTGTGCAGCGGCTTCTATGTTACCTGTTACTGATCCCTCATGGACGTCCGCAGACTGGGAGCCTACACTTCCAATGAGTCCTGTGTATGGAGGGCAGGCAGGGGCACCCTGGGAGCAGTGAGGGCACCCCGGGAGTAGTGAGGGCACCACGGGAGCAGTGAGGGCCCCCCGGGAGCAGTGAGGGCGCCCTGGGAGTAGTGAGGGCGCCCCGGGAGCAGTGAGGGCCCCCTGGGAGCAGTGAGGGCACCCCGGGAGCAGTGAGGGCACCCCGGGAGTAGTGAGGGCGCCCCGGGAGCAGTGAGGGCACCCCAGGAGCAGTGAGGGCACCCCGGGAGTAGTGAGGGCGCCCCAGGAGCAGTGTGGGCACCCCGGGAGCAGTGAGGGTCCCCCGGGAGCAGTGAGGGCACCCAGGAGCAATAAGGGCCCCCTGGATTCAGGGGCTGGGGGCTCATCGAGCTCAGGAGTCATCAGCGAGTTGATCAGGTCTCGGCCAACAAGAATTACCATGTAACTTCAATACAAGTAAATATGTATAATAGAACATGGCCCAACATTTCATAGTATCATCGTGGATACTATAAAGTTCCACCTCTACTTCTATGTGTTGATCAAGAAGAAGAAAAACTCCAGAAGCCTCATCCCAAGATGCCCATATGAGGAGTAAACTTCCTGAAAGACTGTACAATAATTTCAGCTTTTTTCCCCTTCTCCATTTTCTTATATTTTAGTCCCTAGTTTTGCTGGTCTCTCCAGAGTCTCCTTGTGCTCGGTACCAGTCCAGCATCCATGAGACCGGAGGCATCTATGGAGTCAGCCCTACACTCTCCCTGCAGCACATCGGCCACATCAGTCACATGGACACTGTCTCCGGAGATTTGCCCGACGGCACATGAGACACCAAGAGAGCCTGTTGCATCCGTGTGTTCGACTCCATCCATTCCTCTTACAGTAAAGAAAACAGTTTTGAGAGGAAGGATGACCCATGTTTACAGGCCGAAATGTAAAACAAAAATGCATTTGAAAGATCCGTATACAGTTCTAGATTATAACATTATAATTAGTGGGGGTTGGCCTGGAATAATCACCGATATCCTTCCCCATGGATAAGGCACCAACAATGGGGAGACTACATAAGATGGGTGCCACAACACAGACACAGGATACTCCGCTCCTTGTGTTTATATGGTGCCACATACTGGAGCTTACTGAATGTTGTTCCCCAACCGGGAAACTATGAACAGAGTATCCTCTTAAATGCCATCAACCGTTGACCAGTGTGGCACCATAGACCTGAATTAGAAGCAGAACATTCCTTGACTAAATAACTATTCCCGATAATAGATAGGAACAGCAGTCACTGACAGCCGCTCCCTCTCATCCATCACATTACAGATCATAGATCAACAATTTTCACACCAAAATAGATGATGTGACCTCTTTTACATCCCTTGACCCTACCCTAAATCCTATAACCAAAGGCTTGTCCACTAGAGACACATTGATGAGCTTTACAACTACCAACATCCTCGCCTCGTATAGAAGTCATAGAAACCTTAATGCCCAGAACTGCGACGGCGACATTACCAAGCCGTAAAAATTAAAAGAGAGGATCAATTACTCCAACTCACCCTATGAGTCGAAAATGATTCTCTTAATATACGATATGACAGCGCCAGAGCTGTTTTCTTGGGTTTTACAGGAGGTAATGAACAGTAAACCGGCCAATTACTCAGACTCTTCACTAAATGTCAGTTTTTTTTTATGGCGCCACATTGTACGCAACGGGAAAAGATTCCGGCTAATAAAGGAAGGGCATTCAGGCCAATTTCATCCTTCAGGTGTTTCATTCTGGGAGGAAACGCCTGAATAATCTTATGTAGTTCTGAGATGTAGACAGAAGATCTTAACTATGCACTTAATTGAGCCGCGGCGCGTAATCTTATGCGCCAGTCCAGGACGCAAACACCTCCAACCAATGTATGGCGGAGAGCAATCATGTCAGCAGCGTCCATACAGATCTCTCGTCCAGAGAAGATGTCGCCGAGTCGTCCCTTCTGCCCTTGTGTCACTTTTTTTTACCTCTTTTTTCTTCCTACAAGAGAATCTCGGCTAATTGATAATTATGTCCATGTGTTTTGCGGATGAAAGCGAATTCAGGATCCGGCGGTGCTGAGAAATTTGATCAACCGACTTAAAAAAGAAGTGGAAAAAAAAAAAAGAAACTTGATATGTTAAACTTTTCTGAAGGAACCTGTTTAATCAGAAAATTCTTAATTAGTTTTATCCTCTTTTTTCTCTTTTTTCTTTTTTCGGCTCGCTGGTGTCATAGAAGATTTCAAAGAAAGTTTCTTTACTTAAGATGTGTGGAAAATTAAATGCAGGTGGATAAAAAAAAGTGGAGCTGGTGCTCAGAATTTATTCCATGACCAAGTCCAGTGCATTGTGATCGCTAGTTAAAGGGAACTTGTCATCAGGTTTTCACCATTAAACAGAAGTCTTTATACTGCGCCACCTGTTCTTTTGCACAAAAATCTGCAACTATCTAAAATTACTTGTAAAAAAGTTGCCGGCGTCTTGCCGGGAGACTCAAAAAGTCAAAAGGGTTGTGTTTTCTCTTCAGCAATGTTTTTCTTAGCTCCCTCATCTGCCTCCCTCAGGAATGAGGACCTTAACAGAGATGTTGGCTGTGTGTGACTCTCTGAAGAGAATTCCTAAAGGAGGGGGGAGTGAGGGAGTTGAGAGAGATGTTGGCTGTGTGTGACTCTCTGAAGAGAGATTTTTTTTTCAATTTGGTAAGAATCTGATCATTATCAGGCACCGATTCAAATTCCATTTTTTCTTTGGTTCGCTTTGGACAAACCGATGTTACTTTAATTGCCCTGGTTATTGGTATAAACTCCGCCTAGTCCTTTACAACACAGATTTTAATTTCACTCATTTTGTATGAATTTTTAAATTAAAGTTACAATTAAGACTTAGGGTTGCATTAAGGACGGTGTCATGGGTGCTCCAGTGATCCGATGCACGGCTGCACTCACCTCTCCTGGCTCCAACGGCGGTCTCTGTGGCTCCCGTGGTTCAGCGTACGCGTCCCTATCTTTTAGTACGTGCGAGCCGGCTCGCAAAGATTTAAAGGGCCAGCGCGGCAATAATTGGCCTGCCCCCTTCCCACATAAATTCCTGTCCCTTCCTGTGACCCTTGCCGGATCTTTGTGCCTCACAGCCTTAGAAAAAGCTCCCTAGCGATTATCCTTCGTTCCTGTGTCTCCTGTGTTCCTGCTCCTGTGTCTGGTGTGCCGTGCACATCTGCCTGGACCTCCCATTGCAGCCCCTGGATTTGACTTGGCCTGACCACGAGACTGTCTTCCGCTAAGGTACCTCGACCTCGGCTGCCACCGCAGGCTATTCGCAACTGTGGAACGACCTCTGGTGAAGACCAGGTGCCACTGAGACTCCAGTCCCAGGTGTTGGCTAGTACCACCCCCCGCGGTGGTCCAGGGGGTTCACACATACCAAATCCTGACATCGGGGCTATCACTGACCCGAAATGTAACCCTAATGCTAACCTCTCCACTAACCCTAATTTGTAGAGAATTAAAAGGATAAAAAAACAAGCAATTTTTATCAGAAAACTCTTTTTTGAGGGCTAGAAGAGTTATTATACCAATAACCAGGGCAATTGGAGCAAGAATTGTCAGAACTGTCTTCACTCCTCACGGCTGCACCGCACCCAGGTGCTTTGCTCTGCAGAGTGTTCATCTTGCTACTTCTCAGAGCTCAGTGTGTGTCTAAGGTGCAGTCAGAGCGCTGGACTGCAGAACTAATCAGCTACAGGGGCGGCATCCAGGAATTCCATATTAACTTGCTGCTCACTCCATTCAGTGCTGGTTAGACTAGTCACCAGGCTCTTGTAGGTTTACATTTTGCATTCTACTTTTGCTATGTTTTCTGACCCTTACTTGGACATTTGACAATTCTATTGCATTATGACTTTGTACCTTGCCGCCATCAGGGTTTTGACTTGTTTTTGTCTTTCTGTCTCTATCTGTTTATCTCTCCTGTGCACGTGCCCAGGGTAGGGACCTATATACAGTTGTCACCTATGAGTTAGTGTAGTGTGGACAAGTAGGCAGGGACAGAGGTTGTGAGAAGTGCAGGACTTGTACTTCTTCCTTGTCTTGCCAACATTGGGTTGGACCAAATCGATTTAGACCTGAACTGAATCTTTTAAAGTTTTAGTGAATCTTCACTCATCTGTGATCCTCACATAATCAGAATCCAGTCTGAGAGGTAAAGTCTAAGGTGATCCTGTGGTTTGTAGAATTTCCCTTTTTACCCTCCTCCAGGTCCTGGTTCCTTTGCTGCACTGGGATCTTTGACTTCTGCACCCATCCATAATTACTGAATGGGACAAGGGACCCACTTTTGGCCAAACTTTGGCCTTCTAGGACCACGGGACTTCACTTGTGATGTCAGAGGAAGTGACCCCCAGTGATCTGAGGAGACCAGGGATTGGCATAATTGGGTCCTGTCATTAGGGCAGTTTATATGTAATTTGTTGTAAAGGGCAAATCTCAAAATATTCACTCATGAAATGCCCCACTGCCTCCCCCTGTATAAGGGGTTCTCCAACACAATGCCCCCAATATATACTGACGTTACTTTAGCAAGGTACTGTATGTATCCAGCACACTGCCCCAGCATATATGTATCCAGCTCCCTACCTCAGTATATATGAAAGTGTATATGTATCCAGCTTTCCACCCCCACAGTATACAGCACACTGCCCCCAGTATATATGAAAGTATATATGTATCCAGAACACTGTCCCCAGTATATATGTATCCTGCTCCCTAACCCCATAGTATATAGGTATCCAGCACACTGCCCCCATTATTTATGTATCCAGCACACTGTCCCCAGTATATCTGTAACTAGCTCCCTGCCCCAACATATATGAAAGTATATATGTATCCACTACACTGCCCCAGTATATATGTATTCTGCTCTCCAACCCCACAATATACAGCACACTGTCCCCACACTTCTCTAGAAGGAGAAGAGGAGCCGCAGGGAACGCTGGAAGGTGAGTACTGAGTTTATTTTATTATGTGCTGGGGCCAGTGTCTGGTTGCCTGCATCCCCCTCCACCCCCCGTTTCCTCAGCAGGGTGGCACTTGAGGCCATCCCCACCCCATGAAATGGGTCTGCTTGTGAATGCATGGAAAGGGTGTGCCGGGCTGTACGTTCCTGCCCAAAGCCTGGCAGGCGCAGGCAATGTTGCGGTTTCATGGCAGGTCAGAACTGGTGTAGAAGTGACCGCTGGCCAAAGATTCCTGATAGATACGGCAAATTTCAGGGGACGGGGGAACCATCTTATCCTGGGGCACTTAGCGCCAGTATATGACAAATGTCCCCCGTTGTGTAAATGGAACACAAAGCAGGGAGCGCTGTTCTCTGTGTAGTGGCTGAACCAAGTCACTACAGCTCAGTCTCCTGCAGCAACCTGGTCTGGCCACTACACAAAGAACAGCGCTGTTCTATTCTATGTTTATCAGCTGCTGGTCTATGGGTGGGGGAAGGGTGCTGGACCCCCATCAATCTAATAGTAACGACCTATTCCATGGATACACTGTATCACCACTATTTTCAGTGAGACTCCCAGATCTGAGCACAGCGGTGCAGTGTATGAGCGCCTCGCCCAGACTATCACAGCCCTGGAGGACGCTCCGTTATCTTGTATGCTATATTACGCCGCATTCATTTTCTCTCCAATTAAAGTCGCCCCGGCACCAGGTGCAAGTTAATAGTTATTAAAAATCTCATTAGCCACCGAAATATAAGTGCCGTCTATCTGTCCCGGCCAAAATCATTACCAAGAAGAATCTCATTGCTGACTCCTCGGATGCCGGCTGCAAAATGTTATCATCAAAAAAAAAATAAAATTAAAATAAAAAAAAAATTGTTAAAAAAAATAATTAAATACCCCCCCCCCCCCCAGCCGTTTTGCGAGATCATAGCGGTGTGACCCGGCGGGGGGAACAGCCAGAACCATTCACTTAGCTTTTGTTTACTGTTTCCCGAAAAAATTTCAGGAATTTACAAAAAGAAAAGCGAAATTTCGGATCGATCGCGCTATTTTTTCCCCCCTTTATTTTTGGACATAAAGGAACGTGGCGGGAGGAATTTGTAGGACGCCATTTCGTTAAAAAATGATCCGTATTAGAGCGACGCAGACAGAAAAGCAATTAGTTCATGAGGTGCCAAACTAAGAAACTCCACGCGATCGATAACCACGGACGGCAGCGCCAGACGCCTCCGACTACAAGACAATGAGAAATGTAGCAAGATTTGCAAATTAAAAAGTTTCCTTCAAAGCCGCTTTAAAGATGTAATTTTTTTGTTTCTTCCAGAACATCGAGAGCTTTTTCTTTTCTTATTTTTTTTTTGATCAATTACTAGAAAAAAAAAAAAAAAAGATAAGAATCGTCTCCCCTGGAAACATTTCATTTATGTTTATACTTTATGGAAGGCAAATACATAAAGCGCAAAGAAAATCAATGTCCTCGAGAGGTTAAAATTCTTTTCAGCTTTTTTCTTAAAAGGGTTGAACAAGCTGTGAGGTTTTTTTTCTCATTTGTTTTTGTTATTTTTGATATTTATTAACTTTTATTTATTTATTTTGCTTAGATTTATTTATTTTATTACATTTTACTGTTTATTATTTTATTACATTTCTCGGCCGGTGTCTATTTTAGTGCCAAATTTGGTCTCGATTCCCCTCTAAATGTGCACAAAAAGCGTCACCTGAGCTTGTGCCGTGTGAATAGGACTCAATGGCGTAACTGGAAGCTGATGGGCCCCCAGTGCAAAGTCTGTATCAGGCCCCCGACTATAATGTCTGGTTTATAGGACAAGTCTTCTTATATAAGAAAGTGACACCTTGTGGCCCCCTAAGCCTCTTGGTCCTGGTTGCGACCGTAAACTCTACATCCCCTCAAGTTATGCCACTAGACAGTATTTAATACCCACTCAGCTCCTCCTGTGCTATAACATGCTGCCTGCCTATAGTGCACTAAATATAATCTGCTAATCTCCTCCGCTCCTCCTGCTCTATAACATGCTGCCTGCAGATAGGACACTATATACAATCTGCTCAGCTCCTCCTGCTCTATAACATGCAGCCTGCAGATACAACACTATGTACAATCTGCTCAGCTCCTCCTGCTCTATAACATGCTGCTTGCAGATAGAACACCTTGTACAATCTGCTCAGCTCCTTCTGCTCTATAACATTCAACCATCACCATATGCAACATGACACTGGAGAATGTCTTCAGTTTTCCCAGCATGAATGAACCCGGCTCACTGAATAATGGATGTGGGTTGGCGGCTTTGACTTCTTCAACATCACATTCTAAGAGAAAGACTTTTTGTTCTCAGGGAAGATAAGCAGCGACCAGAGGTGTCCCCCTCCCCATCTGAGGTACCTGCATGCTCAGCCGAGCGTGCATGTGTATGACGAGGTGGTTAGCTGTCAGCTGTCAGGTCTTCTGTAGAAGTATTTCCTCCTATTTGACCCCTTCACTGACGGCGCAGGGTACGCAGCGCGCGTCCGACTCCCATATCCCAATTATACAATCTCATCGTTATAATGGAATCAAATGTTGCCAATATAATTAACCATATCCACAGATAACTAGAGCGCGGAGGAAACCTGCGCCTCGGATCCGTCTGATTTGGCTTTGACCTTGACGGTGTCTGAGCCGGAGATGAAGGATTGATAAATAAATATTCCTGTTCATTAGTGTTTATTTACAATGTAAACTGCACATCCCTTTAACGAGGGGAGACGGCGAACAATGCAAATTATCCGCAGCCCGTTAGCTAATGATTCATAGCCGGGCGTCAATGGGTGACCAATGTTTAATGGATTATGTACTTAGCGCTGGGTAACGTCTCCGAGCCGCTCGCCTTTAAGAGATGGAGTTAAATAAGCAGAAAACTCCGCGCCCCCGGACTATTAATGAGCCGCTCCGCTCACATCTCGCTCCAGACTCTTCACTTTCTGGCAATCAGGGCTAATAGCTGTTTACCCACTTTGGCAAAGTTGCAGGAAGGCGCAAAGCTGCAGATGTTCGCATCTCGTGGTATTGACCTTCTTGTCTCTTTACGTAGCAAGAATATAGACGCCTACTGATCCGTATATCCTAATTATATCCTATGATGAAGACATTCAACATTACATTCTAATAATATGTGGATAAAAAGAGGAACAGCGCCACTTCGGGGCCTATGGCTGTGTCTGGTATCACATGTTAGTTTCATTTAAGTAAAGGCGACTGAGCTGCAACATCAGATAAAAATAAATAAATCGGGCTGAGCTGCAATACCGGACACAGCCAATGGACAAAGGGGGCAGTATAAAGCCAGCCGGGACAATAGTGAGGGGAGGCTGCTGGACATTTCATGATGAAGATTGCCATGTACGGCGCTTGGCAATCTCTCAGCTCTAGAGATGAATGGGGAAACCCGGCTGGCTCCTACACTCATGTCGGGGAGCAGAGAGGGGTCCGACTAGGGTCCTCTGGATAGGGCCTAACCTGTTTTGTGGGAAAACCCCTTTAAGAGGAGGCTCCTGGACTTTTAATTTGTGATGGTAGGCTGCTGGACATCTAAAGGGGAGGCTGCTGGACATCTAAAGGGGAGGCTGCTGGACATCTAAAGGGGACGCTGCTGGACATCTAAAGGGGAGGCTGCAGGACATCTAAAGGGGAGGCTGCTGGACATCTAAAGGGGAGGCTGCTGCTCTGGATGTCAGGGGATGGATGAGTGGGCTTGATGAGATGCGGTGGGATGGAGGTGAGGGGTGGCTGCGGATGCGGGGGTTGGGCGCAGGGGCTGGATGCTGGATGTGGGGGATGGAGTGGGGCTGGATGTACGTTTGGCTGGATGGTGGGGGCGGATGAGGGGCCTGGATGCAGGGGTGGAGGATTGCTGGATGTGGGGGCTGGAGGTGGGGGCTGGATGAGGGGGGATGCAGGGCGGTGCTGGATGTGGGGGATGTAGGGGGGGTGGATGACGGCTGGAGGGGGGGCTGGAGGTTGGGATGGATGCTGGAGGGTGGGGGGCTGGCTGGAGGTGGGCGGCTGGATGAAGGGGGCTGCGATCGGGGCTGGATGCAGGGGGCTGGATGCGGGGCCTAGATGTGGGGGCTGGATGCGGGGGCGGCTGGATTAGGGGGGTGGAGAGGGGGCTGGGATGATAGGGGCGGATGCGGGGGCCTAGATGCGGGGGCTGGATATAGGGGCTGAATTGCAGACATCCCCTTTAATATGAGTGTAAGGGCATCAGTAGATCAAGGAAACAGTTTTCAATTGTGATATCGGAGCCAAATGAGCCGCCCCCCCCCCTCTCTATTTTCTGGTGTGTCTGAGCTTTTATAGCGTATAACGCTCCCGTACGATGGCGGTCAGTGAGTCGGGGGACGTTTACTACATCTGTGGTGAGTGAAAGTATAAGTGTATTCAGCCCTGAAAACAAAAGATGATGATTAGAATATACCTCGCGGCGGCGCAACGTGTGACCATGACGAGAAAGGAATAAGGGCAAATGCATGTGATTAGGTCCAGATGCGGGAACGATGCGTAGGAGAGCGAATTATACCCCCCCCCAGTATATATACAGGATGCGAATAATATATACCCCACCCCGGATATTATACAGGGTGGGGATGACGAATATATACCACCCCCCACCGTATATCTATACAGGAGTGAATATATACACCCCCATGTATATATAAGGAGCGCCGTGGACCGCATTACGGGACTTTATAACATTGTAAATATCTGCAGAGCTCTGACACTTCGCCGCCCCATGACCGGGGGGAGGGGGGGGGGCACAAATGGTTTTCAGGACCGAATATTCTTGTTGCAACAAGTAATACGGCATGTGATCACCAGGAGCCGATGATAGCGGCAGATAACATAAGATCAAATCAGGGAACGCTGTTATTATAGCGATAAACAAGGGAACATAGACGGCTGCCACTACCAGATCATGTGCGGTGTATGTTCATCCTGAGCACCTGGTCATGACAAAGAGTACAGCAGCCCAGTGTTCACTCTGCAACGTGATACACTACTAATATGTGCCGGATACAAAAGTGAATGATACATGAAGGGAAGGGAAGGGATGCACCAATTCAGTGGTGGCGAACCTATGGCACGGGTGCCAGCGGGGGCACTCACACATTACCCCAGGACAGCGTTACAAAAATAGACCCACCCAATCTACCTGTAGTCCCAGGAACTTAAGTGACCCTATTGGCTGTTGGAACTCCGGGAAAAGTTGAGAGGTGCTGGACAGAACCGATGTGAAGCTAGCCTTGCTGGAGCGCCGTTCTTCCTGTACAGAGAGACCCTGGAGAGAAGCTACACTAAGCGTCTATTCGACTTCCTTCATTCAGCGTATTGGTGCTCAGGGGCCCTGATAGATTGGAAAATATATGGAAGAACAGAGGAGAAGTGCACCTGTGTGACATCAATAGGACAGGGATAGAATGAAGCCCATGCTTGCACCTGTGTGACATCACTATGACCAGGGACCTGTTTAACGAGCGTGCACTGGTGACATCAATGACAGGGATAGAACAAGCCGCGCACCTGTGTGAATAAAATGGACCTGGATTGATAACGAGCCGTGCATCCTGTGTGGAATCATCACATGACCAGGGATTATAAACGAGCCGTGCACCTGTGTGACATCACATGACCAGGGATATAAACGCGCCGGGCAACTGCGTGATCAGCACATGACCCGGGATATATAACGAGCCGTGCACCGGGTGACACACATGACCAAGGATTATAATGAGTGTGCACCTTGTGTGACATCACATGACCAGGGATATATTGGGCCATGCACCTGGTGACTTCACATGACCAGGGATTAACGAAGCCGTCTACCTGGGTGATATCACAATGACCAGGATATAAAGCGCCGTGCACCTGTGTGACATCGCATGACCAGGGATTAACGAGCAGTGCACTGTGTGACATCACATTGACAAGGGAGATAACGAGCCGTGAACCTGTGTGACCATCACATGACCATGGGAGTAACGAGCCATGCACCTATGTGCACATCACATGAAGGGATATAACGAGCCGTGCACCTGTGTGACATACATGACCAGGGATATAAAACGAGCGCTGCACTGTGTGAATCACATGACCAGGGATATAACGAGCCCAGACCTGTGTGACATCACGATGATCAGGGATAGAAAGCGAGCCGTGCACCTGGGTGATATCACATGACCAGGGATAACACGAGCCTGCACTGTGTGACATCGCATGGACCAGGGTATAAAGGAGCGTGCACGCTGTGGACATCACATGACCAGGGCTTATATAACGAGCCGTTGCACCTGGGTGCCATTACATGACAGGGATATAACGAGCCATGCACTATGTGACCATTTAACATGACAGGGAATCTAATCGTAGCCGTGCACCTGTTGTGGACTCACATGACCAGCGGAGTATAACGAGCCGGGCACTTGTGTGGACATCACATGACCCGGGATAAACGAGCCTGCACCTGTTTGTGACCTCACATGGACCAGGATTATAACGAGCCGCGCACCTTGTGTGTGACAGAAATGACCAGGGATGATAGAACGAGCCGTGCACTTGGTGAATCACTGACCAAGGCTATAATGCAGGTGCACCGTGTGACATCACATGACCAGGGATATATTGGGACATGAACCTGTGTGACATCACATGACCCGGGATTATAACGAGCCGTGTGCACTGTGTGACATACACATACCAGGGATTATAACGAGCCGTGCACCTGTTGTGACATCGCATTACCAGGGATATAACGAGCGCGGCCACCTTGTGTGACATCACAGACCAGGGATATAACGAGCCGTGCACCTGTGTGACATCACCTGACAGGGATATAACGAGCCGGGCACCTGTGTGACATCACATGACCAGGGGTATTACGAGCCCATGCACCTGTGTGACATCACTATGACCAAGGGAAGATAACAGAGACGTTGCACCTGTTGTGACATCACATGACCAGGGAGTAACGAGCCGTGCACTGTGTGACATCACAGACCAGGGAATTTATAACGAGCCGTGCACCGTGTGACTCACAGGACCAGGGAGTATACGAGCGTGCACCTGTGTGACATCACAGGACAGGGATATAAGCAGCCGTGCACCTGTGTGACATCAACATGACCAGGGAATATAAGAGCCGTGCACTGTGTGAATTCACATGACCGGGGTACACGAAAGCCATGCACCTGTGGACATCACATGACAGGATATAACAAGCCGTGCACCGGTGGTGACATAACATGACCAGGATATAACCGAAGCCGTGGCACCTGTGTGACATCCACATGCCAGGGACTTATAACGAGCCGATGCACCTGTGTACATACAGGACCAGGGATAGAAACGAAGCTTGTGCACCTGTGTGGACATCACGAGGACCAGGGATATCTGGAGACGTGCACTGTGTGACCTCACATGACCAGGGATAGATGGAAGACGTGCACTGCGGGGGAATAACCATGACCAGGGATATTTGGAAAACAGCCGTCATGACCTGTGGACCTCACATGACCAGGGACTAACGAGGTGCACCTGGGTGGACATTCACCATGACCAGGGATATAACGAGCCGTGCACCTGTGTGAACATCACATTGACCAGGGATATAAACGAGCCGTGCACTGTGTGACATCACGATGACGTAGGGATATAACGAGCCGTGCACCTGCTGGTTGACCATCACATGACCAGGGATTAGAACGGAGCGTGCACCGAGGATTCGAAAAAACCTTACGTGTTTGCTCATCCCACAACCACATGAAGGTTCCTTAGATGACCAGCAAGCAGAGAGCTAGGAAAACTGTGAGGAATTGATACAGAAACGTCTTTGGAGATTTGTATAACCTTTCATTACACAGAAAATGTGCAATTATGCTGAAAAGTGGACGACCCCTTTAATTTTATCCCAAAAACATCCAGGAGCCCGAGGATATGGGCCCTTCCTAGAATAACACAGAGTATATGATATAATAATATTCCTTCCCACCAGGTCCACCATCTCCCCGGACACTGAGCAGGTTAGAGTTTTGATGTTTATTAAGTTTTTTCAGTTTTCAGGTTGTTTTTCCCTTTTCTATTATACGTTTTTCCAGAGTTCTTAGGACTTTCTCTGATACTTATTTCCATAATTAATTATACTGAAAAATTTAGGCTCATCAATTATTTCTCAACCAACTGACAGAAATCTGAGTATGATGAGAAAACAACTCTAATAAGTTATTACAGCGTTCTGCGCCGGAGGACATAATACCATCTGATCAGCAGCAGCTAATACTGTAATACGAGCCTGCTGGGCCTCATCACCGGCCGAGAGGTGAAAGCCTCCGAGACGCGCAAGTTTACACCTCGCCTGTCTGATAAATAGCAGAAAACAGGAGATATTTGTGTGACTTTTAACGCATTGTTTAGTAACAGCTTCCAATGGGTGGAATGGAGGGAAATGTGTCCCTGATCCCGATTTGTAGCTGGAGAGGTTGGGGGGGGGGAAAAACACACAGACCCTGGGGCCCAACCCCTCTACCACCCTATAGTTGATTACCTTTCACAGGTCTCGCGGTTCCGCAGATGATGTTGGAAACTTATTGTTGAGCATTGGCCGCCTCAGCGATACCGAGCACGGGTTTAGCGTACTTGTCACTATGCTCGGACGTCAGCCCTTCAGTATGATGGGTGCAGAATTATGGAGGCACCAAAAACAATGTTGAACACTCTGGAAACTTTTCCTATTTTGAGAAAACACAGGATACCCACCAATCACATGGGTGATGTCACACTCACCACCGATCCCTACCCCTTCGCACAAATGACCTCTAACAGGAACAGAACTGTACAGTTCCTGAGTACCAGAAACATTCTGGGTGGAGGTGAGAGGCACACACTGCCGGCGAAGGCGCCACAATCCGAGGCGTGCGCCAAAATCCGGGGCAATTCAGGGGATATCGGCGCAAAACGGAAATATTGGGTGGTAATCACGTCAGGAAAAACGTGGTGTGAATCGAGCCATAGTAAATGACCCCGTATGTTAGATTATGGCTCCCGATTACCTGTCGTTTGATGGTCTGGCTAAACGCACCATCTGCTCCATGTACACGTGGTTCTTCTGGACCTGTTCACCTGCCATACCGAACTAGCTTATAACTAGAGAGGAGCGGATCGAAACTTTCGTCTGACGTCCTCTGTCGCAGCTCCGCCTAACTGGACATGGAGCTTGATGGGCAGCAGATAGCCAATCGGCAGATTTATGCCCTTAGGCAAACTAGGCCATAGGCTGTGATTGGCCAGTGTATACGCAGATTTCACCACCTGGCCAATACAGCCTAGTTGCTGGAGGTAAAGCTGTCTGATTGGTGCTCATTCTGTCGGGTTTGGGGAGCTGCCAAACGGAGGAAGCCGAACTAAAGTTCAGGTCAATGAGTTTACTAGAACAACGACAACCAGTCCCTCGTCATGGGTGCACCACGGGGCATTGCATCCCACCACAAATCTAAAACTAACCAGATAAAAACTATATACCACCAGATCCACACATTGCAGATGTCCAGACCTATCGAGCTCCGAGCCGGGTCCCAGGATCACATGAAGAGGGAAGCTATAAAGACTCCCTGATGCCCGCACCATGTCCACATATTGACATCGCCATTGGCCCTGACCATCATGTCGTCTTCATAGGTACTGGGGCTCTTATATATAGGGAGGAGATACCCTTATGGAACCCTTTAGGCTCCTCGGCCTATAACCATTGGCACCACATGCACCCCTGATGAACGAACCTCCGGGGGGTGTTCGGTCCCCGCTACGCATTCCGGCCTTCCAGGTTCTTGCCAGGGACTCACCTTACACGACCTCGTCTCTATAACTATAATCTAGTTATGGGATTGGGCATTGGGTCAACAGCACCTAACGGCATCAGTTCTGCAGAATATTCTAGAACACAGAAGAGATAAAGACAACGATGGAACTTGCAGCGAGGAGCGAGGTATGGTCCTTGTGTCAAGACCCTCAATTTCCGCGTGAAATCTGTTCAGGGAAATCTGGGGCAGCTCGGTGTAAAATTGTCAGTGTGACTGGGAAGCTGGCGGCGCCGCTCACGCGGGTTTCACACGATTTATTGAGAGTTTGCGAAAGCAAAACAACCTTGGCAGCAAGGTCGGTTGTGAGGTAAAACCTCGGGGAAGTAAGATCTCGGATAAGTGAGAAGAAACATTTAGAAAACAGACAACGGCTCCGGGGAGCGAGGACACAAAATTGGGTGTGAGAAGTTCTTAACCGCCTTTGTGTATAGACGCCATCTGCGAAGGCAACGGCGCATTGTACCGTAACGTCTAAACTCGCGGGGACGGGAGACGCTAGGCATAAAAAAAGCTGGAAACACGATTGGTGGGATTTTACTGTCTCTGCAAAATGAGGACACGGAGTCCCAGGGATCAGGACTAGGAAGCGTCACCCTGGCCCCGGACAACTAGGGTTTCCTAGAGGCAACCGGATTCCTTAATGGCTATATGGAAGTCATATAATGTTATTAAAGTGAAAGAGCTAATAATTATTACCAACAATTCATTAAGTTGAAAAGCATATAAATCTTATCATGTAAAAAATAATCATTAAAATAATTGTTTGGACTACGTAAAAGTATAGCAATAAACAATAAAAAATGATAATAAAGTATAATAATAACACAATAAATACTATACATTTACGGATTATACCGTAAGATAAAAGGAATACAGATTATAACAATAACTATTGTTCCATATGACTGTCTGCTGCTCGTGTAATGTAATATATATTTGGCTATCGTCCCCTATGATTGTAAAGCTACAGAAGTTGATGGCAACTTACAAATAAATAAAGTTTTATTATTAATTATAACTCAAACAATTCAAAACAACTTCAGGGCAGCAAAAGAAAAAGGAGCATTATGATAATACTAATAATAATGTGATTAATAATAACAGGAGCAGCGTTAATAACCGGCATCAATAGCAGCAGCTATAACAGTGATAAGAGTAAGCAGGCAGCTGCCGTTACACCCGGAGTAGTGAACAGCGCGGGACAGCTCCGAAAAGTTACACCAAAATTAAACCCTATCATAACAGCTACAAAAATAACACAATAATAACGTAAGAAAATGTAACATGATTTTTTGCTCCAGTGCATAACTGTCCCCCGGCCCAACTCCATGTACTGTGGATAGGACTGGTACTATTGTATGGGAGGAGGACCCCGTATGGCGTGCACCCCCCACCCCCACGCCCCGGGTAAGGCAGGACTTCACCCTATGGGCTCAGTGATAGGCAGCAGGGACCTAGCAATGACACAGAAGAGTCTGGGAGTGGGCTGGGTCCGCGCTGCAGCTTCTGCCTCTTCCTTGGGGCGAGATTGAAGGTCATCCCTATAGGACAAAAACGGGAGGAGTCTTGTCAATCAGCTGACCCGGTGCGGAAAGAAGGAGGAACCTTCCCTGGGCCCGGCCTCTCTGGCAGACATGAGGTCCGGATTTCATGCCCTGAACTGATGATGATGCTGATATATTACATACCTGTGCTGCGGCTTCTATGTTCTGTTTACTGATCCCCTCATGGAATCCGCAGACGGTAGAACACTTCAAATGATCATGTGTATGATGGCTAGCAGGGGCACCAGGGATGCAGTTCGAGGGCACCCAGGGAGTAGTGATGGGCACCAGGGAGCATGTGAGTGGCACCCCGGAGAGTTTTCAGTGAGGGGGCCCCCGGGAGTAGTGAGGGCCCCACAGGAGCAGTGAGGCACACGTGGAGCAGTGAGGGCCCACGGGGCAGTGAGGGCACCCCGGGAGTTAGTGAGGGCGACCCGTGGGAGCAGTGAGGCCCCCGGGAGCATGAGGGCCCCCCGGGAGCAGTGAGGGACCCCGGGAGCAGTTGAGGGACCCCGGGGAGAGTGAGGGCGCCCCGGGAGCAGTGGGGCACCCCGGAGCAGTAGTGAGGGCAGCCCGGGAGTAGTGAGGGCACCCAAGGAGCAGTGAGGGCACCCGGGAGCAGTGAGGGCCCACCCCGCGGAGCAGTGAGGGCACACATGGGAGTATGAGGCGCGCCCTGGAGCCGTGTAGGGCAACCATGGAGCAGTGAGGGCCCCCCGGGAGCAGTGAGGGCACACCGGAGCAGTGCATGGGCCCCCGGGGAGCGTGAGGGGCACCCAGGAGCAATGAGGCCCATGGATTTCAGGGGGGCTGGGGGCTCAGAGAGCTCAGGAGTCATCGGCGAGTGATCAGGCTCGCGCCAACAAGAATTATCATGTCACTTCCCTACAAGTAAATATGTATAATAGACCAGGGCCCAACATTTACATGGTATTGCATCGTGGATATATCAAGTTCCCACCTCTATTCTATGTGTTGATCAAGCAGGACGAAAACTCCAGATAGAAGCCTCATTCCCAAGATGCCATAGGAGGGGTGGTAAAATTCCTGAAAAGATGTCTGTACAGTAATTTCAGGCTTTTTTCCTTCGCATTTCTATTTTGTAGTCCCAGTTTGCTGGTCTCTCCAAAGTCTCCTTGTTGCCGGTAACCAGTCCAGCGTCCTGAGACGGAGGCATCTATGGATCCGCCCTACCATCTCCTGCAAGACATCAAACGGCCACTACAGTCAAGGACACTGTTCCGGAGATTTGCCCGACGGAATGAAGACGCCAAGAGCGCCATTGCAATCGTTGTGTGCGGCTCCATCCATTCCTCTTACAGTAAAGACCAACAGTTTTGAGAGGAAGGATGCCCCAATTCTTATGTTACAAGCCTGACGTACAACAAAACATGCATTTGAAAGCTACATATACAGTTCTCGCTATCAATTATAATTAGTGGGGGGGGCTGGATAATCACCGTATCTTCCCATGGATAATGCACCAACAAGGGTGGAGACACATAAGATGGTGCAACAAACACGACACAGGATAGTCTTCTGTGTATAGTGCACATACTGGAGCTTTACGAAGGTGTTCCCCAAAGGGAAACTAGGAAACTATGAATCAGCGAGTATCCTCTTAAATGCCATCAACCGTTGGACCAGTGTGGAAATAGCAATGACTTCGAGCAGAACATTCCGTGACTAAATAATGTCCCCGATTAATAGATAGGAACAGCTGGCATGATATGCCACTCCCTCTATCCCTACATACAGATCAAGATCATCCAATTTTAACCAAATAGAGATGTGACCTTACATCCCTCGGTCCTCGACCCCAATACTACGCTCTTCACTAAAACAGTCAGTTTTTTTTATGGCGCCACAGTGTACGCAACGGAAAAAGATTTCCGGCTATAAGAAAGGGCATTCAGGCCAATTTCATCCTCAGGTGTTTCATTTTATGGGAAGGGGAAAGGACACGCCTGAATAATCTTATGGGTCTAGATGTAGACAGAAGATCTTACTACTGCACTTAATTGAGCCGCGGCGCGGAATCTGATGCGCCAGTCCCCGGCGCAAACCTACCTCCAACCACTGCATGGGGCGCGCAATCATGTAAAGCAGCGTCCATACAGATCTCTCGTCCAGAGAAGAGCCGCGAGTTGTCCCTTCTGCTCTTGTGTCACTTTTTTTTACCTTTTTTCTTCCTACCAGAGAATCCGGCTAATTGTAATTATGTCCTGGTGTTTGCGGATGAAAGCGAATTCGGATCCGGGCGGTGCTGCGAAATTTGATAAAATCCGACCTTAAAACGAAGCGGAAAAAAAAAAAAGAAAACTTGAATGTTAAACTTTTTGAAGGAACCCGTTTAATCAGAAAATTCTTAATAGTTATCCTCTTTTTCCTTTTCTCTTTTTTCTTTTTTTAGGCGCGCTGGTGTAGAGAGATTTCAAAGAAAGGTCCTTACTTAGATGTGCGGAAAATTAAATGCAGGTGGAAAAAAAAAAGTGGAGCTGTGTCAGAAATTATCCAGGACCAAGTCCAGGCATTTGTGATCGCTATGTTAAAGGGAATGTCCATCAGAGTTTTCCATTAAAGCAGAAGTAGTTATACTGCGCCGCTGTTTCTTTGCACCAACACATCACTGCAACTATCTAAAATTACTTGTAAAAAAGTGCCGGACGTTTTGCCCGGGAGACTAAAAAAAGTCAAAAGGGTTGTGTGTTCTATTAAGCAATGTTTTCTTAGGCCCTTGCCTCCATCTGCCTCCCTCTGGACTGAGGACCTAAACAGAGATGGGTGGTGTGACTCTCTGAAGAGAATCCTAAAGAGGGGGGGAGTGATGGAGTTGAGAGATGAGGTGGCTTGGGTGTGTGACTCTTGACGAAGAATTCCTAAAGGAGGGGGGGGGGGGAGGGGAGTTGAGGGGAGTGAGAGAGAGTGGCTGTGTGTTACTCTCTGAAGAGGAATTCTAAAAGGAGGGGGGGGAGGTGAGGGAGTGAGAGAGATGTTGGGCCGTGTGTGACTCTCTGAAGAGAATTCCTAAAGGGAGGGGGGGGGAGTGAAGGACGTTGAGAGAGATGTTGGGCTGTGTGTGACTATCTGAAGAGTAATTACTAAAGGAGGGGAAGTGAGGGAGTTAGAGAGAGGTTGCTGATGTGTGACTCTCTGAAGAGAATTTCTGAGAGAGGGGGAAATGAGAAAGCTGAGCTGAGTAGTAAAGGAATACCCCCAGTGAAAAATGCAAGTTGCAGCCACTTTTGAAAAGCGGATTTAGCTATGAAAACTTCTGTGGGAACCTGTCATTAGGTGTAATGGTGAAAACATGATGACAGGTTCTCTCTAAGTAATTCGAACATCCCAATGTTAAGCATTTTCTCCAAAAACTACTAGAGACTAATAGAACTAAGCCACACACAAAAGAAGTTTTTTCGAGATTTTTTTTCAATCGGTAAGAATCATCATTATCAGGCCACGATCCAATTATATTTTTGTGGTTCGCTTTGGAATTGTATATATGTATCCGCACACTGCCCCCAGTATATACGTATCCAGCCTCCCACCTCCACGTTACAGCCACTGCCCCCAGTAGATTATGTCTCAGCTCCCTACTCCCACGCAGTATTACAGCACACTGCCCCCCCAGTTTATATAGTATCCAGACTCCTACACCACAGTATCCCAGCACACTGCCCCGTATAGAGGTATCAGCACACTGCGTCCAGTATTCAGGCACACTGCTCCCGTGGTATAAAGCACAATTACCCCATATACAGCACATGAACCACATATACAGCCCATTTGCTCCCCACAGTATACGCCACTATGCCCCAATGGCTCCTCTTCTCGGCAGCAGTAGTGCTCTGGCCCACATGCACAACATGGCTGCACTATAGTACGTGCAATGCTACTGCGAAGGAGAAGAGGTGCGCGGGGAGCACTGGAAGGGAGACGGTGCGTTTATTTTCATTATTGCGCTGGGGCCAATGTTGGTTGCCGGCACACCCCGGTTCCTCAACAAGGGTGGCACTTGAGGCCATCGCCGCCCCCATGAAACAGGTAGGCTGTGAATGCATTGGCAGGGGCGGTGGGCCTGCGTGCGATCTGACCCAGGCCTAGGGGCAGTTTCATGGCAGGTCAGAAACTGTTTGGTAGAAGTGACCGCCTGGCCAAAGATTCCTGATAGATAGCAAAAATGTTCAGGTGGAGAGCGGGGAACCAACCTTTCGCTGGGGCATTAGCGCACAGTATATGACAAATATCCCCATAGTGTAAATGGAACCCAAGCAGGAGAGCGCTGTTCTCGTGTAGTGGTGAACCAAGTCACTCGCTCAAAGTCTCCTGCAGCACGGTCTGGCCACTACACAAAGGAACAGGCGCTTGTCCTGTCTATTCTAGTGTTATCAGCTGCTGGGTCTAGGGTGGGGAAAGGGTGACTGGCACCCACCAAATCTAATAGTAACGGACTATTCATGGATTACCACTGTTCACCACTATTTTCGTGAGACCCCAGATCTGAGCACAGCGTGCAGGTGTATGATGGCTGCCCAGGCTATACAGCCCTGGAGGGACGCGCCGTTATCTTTGTATGCTATATTACGCGCAGTCATTTCTCTCCAATTAAAGAGCGCCCGGCACCAGTTGTCGCAAGTTAATAGTTATTAAAAAATCTCATTAGCACCGGAAATATAAAGTGCCGTCTACTCTGTCCCGGCCAAATCTTACAGAACGAATTCTCATTGCTGATCCTCGGATGCCGGCCCTGCCAAAATGTTATCATCAAAAAAATAAAATAAAATTAAAAAAAAATAATTAAATACAACACCAAACCCCCCCCAAACAAAAAAACCATGCCATTTTGCGGAGATCATGCGGGTGTGTGACCGGCGGGGGGGAACAGCACCAGAACCAGTCACAGCTTTGTTTACTGTTTCCCGAAAAATTCGGGAATTACAAAAAGAAAAGTGAAATTTGGATATCGAGCGCGTATTTTTCCCACCTTATTTTTGGACATAAAGAGGAACGTGGCGGGAGAATTTTAGGACGCGATTCGTCTTTAAAATGATCCGTTTAGAGCGACGCAGGACAAAAGAATAGTTTCATGAGGGTGCCAAACTAAGAATCCACGCGATCGATAACCACGGACTGCGCAGCGCCAGACGCCTTCAGACTACACGCAATGAGAATGTAGCAAAGATTTGCCAAATTAAAAAGTTTCCTTCAAGCCGTTTAAAGATGTAATTTTTGTTGTTTCTTCCAGAACATCGAGAGCTTTTTTTTCTTATTTTTTTTTTGATCAATTACTGAAAAAAACAAAAAAAGATAAGAATCGTCTCCCCTGGAAACATCTCATTTTATGTTTATACTTTATGGAAGGCAAAAAACCAAGCGCAAAGAAACAATAGTCCTCGCAGAGGTTAATGTCTTTTCCTTTTTCTTAAAAAGTGTTTTTTGAACACAGCATGTGAGGTTTATTTTTTTTTCTCATTTGTTTTGTTATTTTTGAGATTTTATAACTTTATTTATTTATTGTTGCTTAGATTTATTAACTTTTTGTATTATTATTATACATTTCTCGCGTGTCTTTTATCGTGCCAAAATTTGGTCTCGATTCCCTCAAATGTGCAACAAAAGCGTCAATGGTTGATGCCGGTCCGTGAGAGATAGGCCTCAAGGCGTAACTGGAAGCTGATGGGCCCCCAGTGACAAGTCTGTATCAGCGCCCCCGTACTAGAGTTGTTCGTTTAAGGACAGTCTTCTCAATAGAAAGTGAACCCTTGTCGGCTCCCAGCATCTTGCGTACGTGGTTGCGACTGTACACTCCCAAATCCCCTTAAGTAGCCACTTAGACAGTATTTAATACCCACTCAGTCCTCCTGTTGCTTATTAACTCGGCCTGCCTATAGTGCATAAATATAATCTGCAACCCCCCCCGACTCTATAACATACTTCCTGCTGACAGGGAAACTACACTATGTACAATCTGCTCGATTCTGATCATAACAGTGTATGGACTTTTGTCACTGTAGCTCTCTAAGCTCTATAGCTGCTTGCAGATGGACACAGTATGTACAAATTTTTCTGCTCAGCTCCTCCTGCTGCTATAACATGCAGCCTGCAGATACGAAAACCACTATGTACAATTGCTCAAGCTGCCTCCTGCCAAACATATGCCTGCGAGGACACCTATGTACAATGATCTAGCTCAGCTCCTGCTCTATAACATGCTGCTCGCAGATAGGACACATTGTACAATCTGCTCAGCTCCTCCTGATCTAAACAGAACTGCTGCAGATAGAAAACCTTGTACAAGATGCTCCGCTCATCCTGCTTATCACATACTGCCTGCAGATAGGACACTCTGTACAATCTGCTCAGCTCCTCCTTGCTCTATAAATGGCTGCCTGAAGATAGGAACACTATGTCCAATCGCTCAGCTCCTCCTGATATATAACATGCTGCTTGCAGATAGGTACACTATGTACAATTGATCAGCTCCATCTGCTCTATAACATGTGCCTGAGAGATAGGACACTATGTCACAATTTGCTCGCTCCTCCTGCTCTATAACTGTGCTTGCAGCTAGAAATTTGTACAATTCTGCTCAGCTCCTCTGCTCTATAAAAGGTGCCTGCAGAGTAGGAAGATGTAAAACTGCTCAGCTCCTCCGCTCTATAACATGCTACCATCAGAGAGGTCACCATAGGCAACATGCCACGGGAGAATTTCTCAGTTTTCCCAGACAGATGATACCCGGCTCACTGAATAATGCGGGTGGCGGCTTTGACTGTCAACATCAACATTCCTAAGGAAAGACTTTTTGTCTCAGGGAGATAAGCAGCGACCAGAGGTTCCCACTCCCCATCTGAGGTACTGCATTGCTCAGTGAGCGTGACATGTGTATGACGACGTGGTTAGCTGTCAGATGTCAGGTCTTCTGTAGAAGTATTTCCTCCTATTGACCCTTCACTGACGGAGAAGGGTACGCAGCGCGCGTCGACTCCCATACACCAATAACAACTCATCGTTATAATGGAATCAAATGTTGCAATATAATTAACAAATATCCACAGATAATAGAGCGCGAGGAAACCTTCGCCCTAGGATCCGTATGAATTTGGCTTGCCTTGACGATGTCTGCAGCCGGAGATGACGAGTGAATCATAAATAGCCTGTTCATTAGGTTATTACAATGTAAACTGCACACCCTTACGCACGGGTGAGACGGCGAACAATGCCAACTTATCCGCAGCCCGTTAGATAATGAGTATAGGGCGTCAACGGGTGACCAATGTTTAATGGATTATGTAATTAGCGATGTGGGTAAGTCTCCGCGACCGATCGCCTTAAGATGATGAGTTAAAATACGCAGAAAACTTGCGCCCCGGCATTAATGAGCGCTCCGTCACATCTCGCTCCAGGTGTCTTCACTTTTGGCAATCTGGCAATAGCTGTTACCACTTGCAAAGTTGAACAGGGAAGGCGAAAGATGAGATGTTAACATTGTTGTATTGACCTTCTTGTCGCTTTTACGTAGCAAGAATATAGACGACCTTAAGATCCGTATAGTCCTAATTAGCTCCTATGATGAGACATTCACCATTCTTCTAATGATATGTGGATTAAAAAGAGGAACAGCGCCACTCGGGGCTATGGCTGTGTCTGGATCAATGTTAGTTTCATTACGTAACGGACGCTGAGCTGCAAATCAGAGAAAAATAAATAAACGGGGCTGACTTGCAAGACCGGCCACAGCAATGGACAAAGGGGGCAGTATGAAAGCAGCGGGACAATAGTGAGGGGAGGTGTGGGAATGTAATGATGAAAGATTGCCATGTACCGGCGCTTGCGCAAGTCTCAGCCCTAGAGATGAATGGGGAAACCCGGCTGGTCCAACTCATGTCGGGGAGCAGAAGAGGGGTCCGACAGTCCTCGGGATAGGACTAACTGTTTGTCGGAAAACCCTTAAAGAGGAGGGCTCCTGGATTTAATTTGGGAGGGGTAGGCTGGGGACATAGAAAGGGGAGGCTGCTGGACATCTAAAGGGGAGGCTGCTGGACCTTTGTATTTGTGAGGGAATGCTGCTGCTGGACTTTGATGAGGCTGATATTTGTGTGCGGTGCTATGAGTATATGTCTGTGTATCATATATATCTATATTATCAGGTATAATGTACAGGATGGGGGTGGCAGCCAGAGCTTTGTTTCTTCTATACCTAGAGATCAGTCACTTACAAATAATTGATGTGTATATTGAATCTGATTGACCCAATGGTGAATGCCACAGATGAATTGTCAGAGTGGATGACAGGAAGTGTTGTCATAGGGACACTGGAGTAGAAACACTGCAGGTGTAATGTTTTATAGTGTCATTTTGCACAGCCCGTCCTCCTATGATGTCACCTTTTTTTCCTACGCTGCGGAGCTGACGATTTATCCCGTCCCTGACACGTTGTGGTTTTTACCCGTCATTACAGAGCCTCCTGTTTCACGTCTTCTCTGTTCATACATTCAGATGTAACGTTTCCAATCGATATCAAAAACTGCCGATCCCCAACTTCTCGAGACAAATGTTCCTTTGTAATTAGATCAGGACGAGACTGCGACTTCCCATCCTCCCCCACGTGTCAGTTCTGTATCTTTTCCTTTACATTGGAGTCTAATGATCTGGCGGTATTATTAATAATCCGGCACAGCAGAGCTGAGGACGCGGCGCTGGCGGGGGCCTCGCACCTTTTCATCATGAAAGCCATTTATTACAGACCATTTCGTCGAAAGTAAAACACGTCCACGAGCTTTCAAGTAAAGTGCGATTAATGCGCTTAAACATCAACGCGGCCATTAAATTATTACACGAAACGTCGCTTTGTCCGCGGCGCGGGCGGAATTATTCAAAGTTTTGGAGATTTTTGGAATTTTTGTGACTTCATTTTAACAGAATTAAAATTGTTACTTTTGTATATGATTTTTTCTGATTGATTCTTGGGAAATGCGTGGAATACATAAAATACTGCACATACAATCCAGAGTAATACGAGGATTACATTCAATGGTTAATATTAGTAACTATATATATACACACTATATATTCTGTTTATAATTATCTTGTGTTGTCCCCTGGTCATAAGTTGATACCAGGATATGTTACTGATAAGATCAGCGATCAGCTGTAACATGTACTGTATATGTATCCGTTCAGCACCCCCGCAGGTGGAATGAAGTATTACACTCATTGAACTTCAGGGGTTTTCAATATTAATATGTTGGGTCCTCCAAAGCCTCAATTCTGATCTGTAAATCCTAATTGGGTATAGCAGAGCTGCGTTCACTCTTCCGGTACAGAGATGCACCAGCCATGAGGCGATTTGAGCCTCTTGCCTCAGGCAGCACCACCTGCAGTAAGATAGGGGGCGGCATCAGGGGTGCAGTAATTTGCTACAATGCAGGAGCCATTTGTATCCGCTGGCATCTACTTATCTCTCTTAACACACAGATTAATGGAGTGCAACGTAGTAGAAATATTTCCTTCCTTTATCCAGAAAAAACTCTTCCGGATGTCTCTGCAGAACTCTTTTTTTGCTTTTCCTAATGTTCCCCGCTGGTAAGTGGAGAGTGAAATAATATTTCAATAAATAGATATTGGCCTGATACACGTTTCGAAGCCGCGCTCCACGGAACAGCACATGATTTTGTTACTTTCATTGCCTGAACAATACTATTTTATACAATGTTGCGTCTCCTCCCAGTTCCCACGAGAGGCAAGAGACCCAAACACTGCTGTCTGCAGATTTCTGTCTCTGACGGATATAAGTTAATTTGAATACTTTTTTCCCATAGAGCATTACCTTAGTAAATAATACCCAGCTTGCACTGCATTTAACCATATGAAAATCCTGTTTTGTATTGATGAAAGGAAAGAACCCAGAAACCATGCTCTTTTCTACACTGATGAGCGGCAAAAAACTTGAAACAGTGCTTGGCTGGTAGGTTATCCTTTATACAACACTCAGTGTCCTCAGTGAGAAACTGTACTCCTCTGACATGCACCTAAGGATATTAACCAGTATGTCTGCTCTGTACTGATGAGGGGCAAGAAGTTTGGAACAGGACTGCCTCACAGATGAGACTTCATCCACCCCCAGTCTCCGCAGATGCACCTAAGTATTCATCTACTGACTCTACTCTGTACTGATGAGAGGCATTGACTCTGGAACAGCCTTGTTTCCAGATTCATTCTAAGCTTTGACACGTGTGTAGATATCTCCAGACTGCAATGAGTTAATCTGCATCCTTATGTTATTTCTTGGGAATATCCTTGAGGTCACTTATTGCATAAAGCAAATGTCAAATTATGGCAAGTGCTGCAATGTTATTTTATTGTGGTTTAAAGGGAAAGTATTGAAAATGTTATTTGCTCAGAATATAACAGGTTGAGCTTGGCGGTTATATGTGCGGCTCCTTCATTATGTGATGCTATATTAATAAGTAGCTTCTTGCTCCGGTCCAGTAATAAACCCACACTACTAAACCTGCCACAGTCATCGGCAATAAACTGTAATGTATCCAGAATGGTTTCATGGCGCTTAATAATTCTGTGGCTCATGAAGCCGCTCGCTGTCCTCTGGAATCAGCCCAGGCCGAGGGTTACTGCTATCCCAGGGTATTAGAGGAACTCGTTTTCTTTCCGTTTCATTTCATTTTCTTTCTCTTCTTTCTCTTCTTTCTTCTTTCTTTCTTATTCGAATTCTTTTCTTCTTTCTTTTTTGTGATGTATGTATGTAGTGATGTAATGTGATGTATGTGATGCAATTTGATGTATGTGATGTATATGATGCATATTATGCTAGATGTATGTGATGTATGTGATGTATATGATGTAATGTGATGTATGTGATGGATGTGATGTATGTGATGTATATGATGTGTGATGTATGTGATTGTATATGATGTTATAGGTATGTATTTATGTGATTTATGCTGTAATGCCTGTTTTCTGTCTGTGCTGTCTCTCCTGTCTCGGCTGTCTCTGCAGCATGTGCTCTCTATTATTTATTGATGTATATGATTTTATGACTGTATATGATGTATATGATGCATATGATGTATATTGATGTATGGGATGTATATGATGTATATGCTTATGTAAGGTGCTGTCATGTGACCTGTATGTGATGTAATGATGTCTATATTGTAATGTGATTCTATGATTTTTTGCTGTATATGATGTATCTTATTGTCTGTGCTGTTGTTATGTCTCTAATGTCATCTGGCCTTTCTATGCTCCTTTTATGTATCTTACTTTATTTGCTTTATCGGCTTTCTGTTCTGTCTTTATGTTTTTGCTGTCATACTTATTTATATTCTTCTCTGATTTATTTTCGTATACTTCCTGTCTGTTCTGTCTCCTTATGTCCTTTTTCTTTCTCTGCTTTCTCTTCTTTCTTTTTTCTTTCTTTTCTTTATATGCTTTCTGTTTCTTGTCGCGTTTCTTTCTTTTCTGTTCTTTCCTTTATCTATTCACCTTTCTTTTCTTTATTAGATGTATGTGATGGATGATGTATGTGATGTCTGTGGATGCATGTGATTTAAATGATGTGATTATATGATGTATATGATGTCTGTGATGTCTTGATGTATGTGTGTATATTGATGTATATGAATGTATATGATTTATGTGATGTCTGTGATTTTTGATGTATAGATGTTGTGATGTATGTGATGCATGTGATGTAAATGATGTGGAATGTATATGAATGTAATATGATGTATGTTATGTATATGATTGTATATGATGTATATGATGTATATGATGTATGTGATGTGTATATGTATGTGATGTATATGATGTATGTGATGTCATGTGGTGTATTGATGTATGTATGTATTGATGTATGTGATGTATGTGATGCATGTGATGTATGTAGGGTATAATGATGTATGTGATGTTGTGATTTTTTTTTTTCATGTGATGTATATGATGTGATGTATATGCTGTATATGATGTACGAATGTGATGTATGTGATGTCGTATGTATATGATTTAATATTATGGTATATGATGTATGTTGATGTCTTGATGTGGGGATTTATATGTGCGTGTGATAGTGGATGTTGGATGTTAGTTTATTGGTGGGGATTTATTTGTATTTATTATGATTTATATTATTTCTATGATTTATTTCGATTTCTTTTCTTTAATGTTATGTATAATTGATTTAATTTTATTTCTTTGCTGTATCCGCCTTGTCTCCTGCTGTATGTGCTGTCTGTCTGTCTCTGCTGCCTCTGCTGTCTGTGCTGTCTGTGCTGTCTGTGCCTGTCTACTGCTGTCGCTGCTGTCTGTGCTTCTGTGGCTGTTCTGTGCTGTTCTCTGCTGTCTCGCTGCTCTGCTGTCTGTTGCCTGTCGGTGCTGTCTCTGCTGTCTCTGCTGTCTGTCCTGTTTTGCTGCATGATTCTGTCTCTGCTGTCTGTGCTGTCTTTGCTGTCTGTGCTTTCTCTGCTGTCTCTGCCTGTCTGTGCTGTCTGTTATGGTCTCTTCCTGTCTGTCTGTCTGTGCTGTCTCCTGCGTCTCTGCTTCTCTGCTGTCCCTGTTCTGTCATCTGCTGTCTGTGCGTACTGTGCTTCTGTGTGTTCTGCTGTCGCTGCCTTTCTGTTCTGGTCCTGCCTGTCTCGTCTGTCTCTGCTGGCTCTGCTTTCTGTGCTGGTCCTTGCTTCCTGTGCTGCCTCTGTTCTGTGCTGTCGGTGCTGTCTGTGCTGATCTCTGCTTTCTTTTCTGTCCTGCAGGCTTGTCGTGCTGTCTGTGCTGTCCTGCTGTCTCCTCTGTCCTACTTCTTATGTGATGCAATATGCTTTGTGACTGTCTGTGCTGTCTGTGATGTATATGACTGTTATGCATGGCTGTTGCCTGTCTCTGCATTTCTCCCTATGCTGTCGCTGCTGTCTCTGCCTGGTCCTCTGCTGTCTGTGATGCCAATATGATGTATGTGAGTATGTGGATGTATGTGATGTAATGTGACTGCATTGATGTCGTGCTTCTATGCTGTCTGTGCTGTCTCTGCCTTTATCTGCGGTTCTGTGCTTTCTGCTTGTCCTCTGCTGTCTCGACTGTCTGTGATTTAATGTTTTATCTGCTGTCTGTGATGTATGTGATGCATGTGCTGCTATGCTGTATGTGATTGTCTGTGATGTATGTGTGTATATGACTGTATGTGATTTAGTGATGTATATGATGTCTGTATGTCATATGTATGTCTGTGATGTATAATGCTGCATCTGAAATGCAATATGATGTATGTGCAATGTATAGGATGTATATGATGTATCTGATGTATTGATGTAAATAGTTATTGGAATGTTAATGTGATGCATGTGATGTAATATGATGGTATATGATTTAATCATGATGTTATGGATGTATATTATGTATATGATTGTATGGTGTATTGATAATATACTGCTGTATCAGCTGTGTGTGGCCTGTATGTGATGTATATGATGTCATCTGCTAGTATCGCTGTGTGTCGCTATGTCATGTAGAGTATCTCGCCTTTATCAATGCTGTCTGTGATGTCTGTGATGTATATGATGTATCTGCTGTATGTGTGTAGGTGACTGTCTGTGCTGTCCTCATGCCTCTGCTGTCTCTGCTTTCTGTGCTGTCTCTGCTGTCTCTGCCTTTCTGTTGCTGTCTCTGCTCTCTCTCTGTCTCTGCTGTGTCGTGCTTGCTTGTTGTGACCTGTCTCTGCTGGTCTCTGCTGTGTGTGCTGTCTGTGCATGTCTCTGCTGTACTCTGCTGTCTGTGGCTATGTCTCTGCTTCTCTGCGGATCTTTTCTGTCTCTGCCTGTCTACTGCTGTCTCCCATTCTTGATCTGTGGCGCTTGCTTTTTGCTTATTTGCGGTTCGTGCTGTCTATGCTGTTCTGTGCTTTCTCTGCTGCCTCTGCTGCTCGGTCTTTCTGTTCTTTGTTCTTTCTCCTTCTTTCCTTTGCTGTTCTTCTGTCTCTGCTGTCCTGGTTCTGTCTTTGCTGTCTCTTCTTTCTCTTCTTTCTTTGCTTTTCATCTTTCTTTCTTTTCTTCTTTTTCTTTCTCTGATGTATATATGTATGTGAATGTACTGATGTTCTATATTATGTGATGTATGTGATGCATGTGATGCATAGGATGTAATGTGATGTATGTGATGTATATGATGTAATGTGATGTATGTGAATTGTTTGTGATTTATATGAATGTATATGATGTATGGGATGTTATATCGATGTATGTCGATGTATACTGATGTTCGATGTATGTGCATGTCTGTGATGTATATGCTGTAATTGATGTATATGCTGTATCTGATTTCTATGATGTATGTGATGTATGTGATGGGCATATGAGTTAATGTGATGTATGTGATGTATATGATGTTATGTGATGTATATGATGTAATGTGTGTATGTGAGTATTGATGCATGTGATGTATGTGATGTATTGCCTGCATGTGATGTATGTGATGTCTGTATCGTCATATGATGTATGTGATGTATGTGATGTATATGATGTATGTGATTATATATGTAGTGATGTATGTGATGTATGTATGTA
Source organism: Engystomops pustulosus (assembly GCA_019512145.1). Taxonomy (NCBI): domain Eukaryota; kingdom Metazoa; phylum Chordata; class Amphibia; order Anura; family Leptodactylidae; genus Engystomops; species Engystomops pustulosus. The sequence goes on along the minus strand of WNYA01000236.1, from coordinate 138,108 downwards.
ATGTGATGGCATTTGATGTAGTGATGTTATGTGATGCATGTGATGTAATATGAACAAAACATGCATATGATGTTGTGATGGTATGTGAATGTAATGTGATGTAATGTGCTGTTGTATGTATGTGTGTAATGTGTATGTGATGTATGTTCTATGCATGTGAGTATATATGTATGTGATGTATGTTGGATGTTATGATGTATATGCTTTATTGCTTCTGTGGATGTCTATGATGTATGTGAGTAATTGTGATGTCATGATGTATATGCATGTTATGAATGATGTGATGTATACTGCTGTATATGATTTTGTGATGTTGTGATTATATAGAGTATGTGCTGTCTGTGCTGTCTGTGATGTCTGTGAATAGTATCATGCTGTATGGCTGTATGTGATGTATGTGATGTAATATGATGTATATGATGTATGTGACATGTGATGTACAGTATATGATGTATGTGATGTATAGTTGATGTTGTATGTATATATTGTATATGATGTATATTATGTAATGTGATGTATGTGAGTATATATGTATGTGATGTATATAATGTATATGATGTATATGATGTATGTGCTTTATGGTGAATGTCTATGATGTAGTGATGTATGGCTTGTCTCTGCGTGTCTGTGCTGTCTCTGCTGTCCTAGCTGTCTCATGCTGTCTGTGCTGTCCTGTGCTGTCTGTGCTGTATGTTATGCTGAGGAGTCATGTGGATGTCTCATGCTGCTATGATGCTATGCATGTCTGTGCTGTAAAATGTGCTTATGTGATGCCTGTGCTGTCGATGCTGTCTGTGCGTCTGGTGCGTCTATGCTATCTGTGACTTGTATGGTGCTGTCTTTGGCTGTCTATGATTTCTGTGCTTATGTGCTGGTATCTGCTGTCTGTGCGTCCTGTGATGTATGTGCTGTCTAGGCTGTATCTGAGTATATATTATGTTATGTATGTGATGTATGTGATTGCAGTGATGTATGTGATTTAATGTGAATGTAATGTGAATGCATGTGATGTGTATGTGATGTATATATGTATATGATGTCTCTGATGCATGTGATTGTTATGATGTTATGTGATTTATATGATGTAGATGATGTCTATGATGTATGTTTATTTGGTGATGTATATGATGTATGTGATGTATGTGATGTATGTGATGCATGTGATGTATATGATTATGTGATGTATATGATTATGTGCTGTATGGATGTATATGATGTTGTGATGTATATTATTTAGGTGATGTATGTGATTGTATATGATGTATAGGATGTAATGTGATGTATGTGATTTAGTGATTTATAATTATTTATATGATGTATTTACCATTATATTGATGGTATCATGATGTCTTTGATGTATAGATGTTATATGATGTATATGATGTAATTTGATGCATTTGATGTATGTGAATGTTAGGATGCCATATGATGTAATTGATGTATGTGATGTATATGTATGTATATATGTCATATGAGTGTATGTGATGTATGGTGATGTACATGATTGTATTGCTGTATGTGATGTATGTGATGCATGTGATTGTATATGATGTTGTTATGTATATGATTATGTGATGTATGTTGATGTAATGTGATGCAATGTGATGTATATGAGGTATGTGGGATGTAATAGATGTATGTGATGTATGAATGTATTGATGTATGTGAATGTAATGTTGATGCTGTGATGTATTTGATGTATGTGATGTGTTAGGTGATGCATTGATGTATGTGATGTATATAATGTATAGGTGTAGATGATGCATGTGATGTAATATGATTTGTGATTGTTATGATGTATATGATGTTATGAATGTATGTTATGTTATGTGGATGTATTGAATGTAATGTGGATGTATGTGATGTATGTGGATGTAATGTGATGCATTTGATGTATATGATGTTACATGTGCTGTATATGATTTATGTTATGTATTGCTGTAATATGATGTATGTGATTGTATAATGATGTATATGATGTCTTGTATTTTCTTCACTTTATATTCATTTATGTTATGTATTTTGCTGTCTTTGATGTATCTGAATGTACTGCCTGTATATTATTGTATGTTATTTCTCTTCTGTTATCTTATTTATGTTTATTTAATCTTGCTTTATTTACTTAATATTATTTATTTGTATGTCGTGTGATTCTTTATGTGCCTGTGCTGTCTGGCTGTCCTGTTCTGATCTGTGCCTGTATGTTGCCTGGTCTACTGCTGTCTCTGCCTTATGTGCTGTCTCTTCTGTCCTTTGCCTCGCGTGCTGCGGCTGTTCTCCTGCTCGGGTCTGTGCTGTCTCTGCTGTCTGATGCTGTCTCTGCTGTATATGATTATATGATTGTATGTTATGTATATGATGTATGTGATGTGTTGCTGTATGTTATGCATTGTGGATGCATGGGATGTATATGATTATATGATGTATCTGATGTATTGAATTCATATGCTGCAAAAAAAAATATGAATTATGTGATGTCTGTGATTGCTAATGTGATGTATATGATGTATTGATGTAATGTGATGTTGTTATTCATGTGATGCATGTGATGTAAATGATGTATATGATGTCTGTGATGTATGTGATGTGTAGTGATGTATTTGATGTATGTGATCTGTGATGCATATGATTATATGATGTATATTAATGTATATGAATTGCATATGAATGCATATGATGTAGTGATTTATGTGATGTATTGAGGTAATATGATGTATATGATTATTATGTGATTGTGATGCCTTGTGATGTATATGAATGTATATGATTATATGAATGCATATTATTATATGAATGTATATTATGTATGTGATGTATGTGACTGTATCTAATAGGCATATGATGTATTTATGGTTGTGTGTATATTGATGTATATGATGTATGTTATGTAATGTGATGTATATGATGTATGTGATTATATGAAGTGTTGATAAATGATGTATATTATGGGTTATATGATGTTGTGATTTATATGATGTTATAAGGTATTGATTTATGGATTTATATGATGTAATTTTATTTCTGTTCTTTATATGATTTTATGTGCTGTTATGATGTTTATGATGTATATTATGTATGTTATTTATAATGCACTTTAATTTTATTTCTCCTATTTTTACAATTTGTATTCTTCTGTAATCTTACTGTATCTGTTTTCTCCTGCCTGTCTCCTCCCTGTCCTGTGCTGCTGTGCTGTCTCGGCTGTCCCTGCTGTCTGGCCTTGTCCTCTGCTGTCTCTGCCTGTCTCTGCCTGTCTGTGGCTGTCTTCCTTCCTTCTCTCGTCTGTGCCCTGTCCCTTTGCTGTCTCCTGATTTCTCTGCTGTCCTTTGGCTGTCCTCTGCACTGTTCATGCTGTCCTTTTCTGTCTCTGCTGTCTTTTGCTGTCCGGTGCTGTCCTCTGCCCCCCCCACCCCCACCCACTTTCTTGTGCTTTCATGTGCTTTCTCTGCTTTCTCTTCTTTCTGTGCTTTCGGTTGCTGGTCTCTGCTGTCTTTTCCTTTCTTTTCTTTCTCTGTCTTTCTCTTCTTTCTTTAGCTTTCATCTATCTTGTCTTTTCTTTTCTCATTCTTTCTCTTCTTTCTCTTCCTTTCTATGTTCTTTCTTTCTTTCTCGCCACTTATCTTTCTTTTCTTATCTTTTCTTTCTCTTCCTTTCTCTTTTGTTCCTTTTCTTTCTTTTCTTTCCTCGTTGCGATTTTCTTTTTCTTTCTTTTCTTTTCTCTTCTTTCTCTTCTTCTTATTCTTATCGATCTGCTTGTCTTTCTTTCTCTTTCTTATCCCTCTCTTCTCTTCTTTATTTTTCTTTCCTATTTCCTTTCTCTTCCTTTTCTTTTCTTTCTTTTCCTGTTATATATGTGATTGAATGTATATGATGTATATGAAGGCCCAGGAATTATAGGGCCTTAACCTTTAAGAAGGAATTCAACGATTGCACATATTAGATAATAAAGGTAAGAGCAGAAGTTCTGGATGATATCTGACCGGCAGAGATAATGAGATATTACTAAAAAAAACTAATAAAGCTGATGTTAATGTTAACTGCGGCTGGCGCTCCCCGCTCCCCTCGTCTCCGCGCTCCCTACTCCCCTCCCCCTCTCCCGCTTCGCTGTGGTATGGAAATAGAACCACTTAAAATTCACAATGTTAAACAGGGATGTTTCTCTCTCCGGAAAGTAATTAAAAGCTGTCTTTCATCGTCTTGTATGTTTCTCTCTCATCTTCAAAGGAGAACAATACTGGTGCAACGGGATGACGTCCGTGTGAGGGTCAATCCTGCTTAATGACGCGCCCCATGCCCTATCCGCATGGGAGTCGGCCCCTCCGCACCGATATATTCCGACTGGGCAGAAGATCTTCACTGGAAGCAATTCTCTAATCTACATCGTATTATAGGCCATTAGATTGAGAGAACCCAAACCAAAAAGAACGGTGCTATTACTTATACACATGGTTTCCCTATAACTGGAGGGATCAGAGTACAATAAGGAAGAATTGAAATACGAACCCAGAATCCGAAAACAGTGCATTCAAAATAAGGTGAAAATCCCCTTCACACCTAAGATATTAGACATAATGCCAGGAGATTCTTCCTTATCCTCCATGTTATACTGATCTACTGATCTATATACAGGGAACGGTGAAAATATTTAGCTGACTGAGTGAGCTGTCTGCTTGGTGAGACAGGAGGGAGATGGCCCCCCCCTGTGGCTGGGGGAGTTAGTAGCCTGATTGTTTCTGTATCGACTGAGCTTTGTGTGCTGTGAGACAGTAGGGATAGGCTGTGGCTAAGGAGGTGAGTAGCAGGATTGTGCTGTAATCAGACTGAGCGGTTCTGGCTGTGAGACAGAGGGATAAGGCTGTGGCTTGGGGAGGTGAGTACCTAAGATTGTTCTGTATCAGACTGAGCTGTCTGCTGTGAGACAGAAGTGGATGGCTGTGGTCTGGTGGAGGTGAGTACCTGGATGTGCTGTTCAGACGAGCGGTCTGCTGTGGACAGGAGGGTGTCCTGTGGCTGAGGGAGGTGGAGTAGCAGGACATTCTGTATCAGACTGAGCTGTCTGCTGTGTAGACCTTGGGGAGTGGCTGTGTCTAAGGAGGTGAGTCGCCGGATTGTGCTGTATCAGACGCGCTTTGTCTGCTTTGAGACCGAGGGAGATGGATTGGCTGGGGAGGTGAGTAGCAGGATTGTGCTGTATCATACTGAGTTGTCTGCTGTGAGACTGGAGGGAGAAGGGCTGTGGCTAAGGGAGGTAGTATCTGGATTGTGGCTGTATCAGACTGAGCTATCTGCTGTGATACCGGAGGAATGGCTGTGGTAAGGAAGGTGACTATCCGGACTGTGTCTGTATCAGAACTGATCGGTCTGCTGTGGACAGGATGGAGATGGCTGTGTGGCTGAGGGATGTGAGTAGCAGGACTATGCTGTATCCGACTGAGCTGTCCTGCTGTTAGACGGAGGGAGATGGCTGTGGCTGACGGGAGGTAGTAGCAGGATTGTGCGGTATCAGACTGATCTTTCCTTCTGATGAGACAGGAGGGAGATGGATGGTGGCTAAGGGAGGTGAGTAGCAGGTTGTGCTGTATCAACTGAGTTTGTCTGCTGTGATACTGTAGGGAGATGGTGTGGCTAGGGAGTGAGTATCTGAATTGTGCTGTAATCAGACTGAGCTATCTGCTGTGAGACAGGATGGAGAGGGCTTGGTAAGGAAGGTGACTATCCGGACTGTGCTGTATCAGAACTGAGCTGTCTCCTGTGAGCCAGGAGGGAGATGAAACTGTGTTGTTGGGGGATGGTGAGTAGCAGGACTTATGCTGTATCAAGACTTGGGGAGGCTGTCTGCTTTGAGACTGGAGGGAGGATGGTTGTGGCTTAGGAAGAGAGTAAGCAGGGACTGTGCTGGTATCATACTGAGCTTTCTTCTGGAGACTGGAGAGTGATGCTGTGGCTGAGGGGATGTGATCTGGATTGGTGCTGTATCCCAAGGAAAAAAAACCTGAGCTGTCTGCTGTTGAGACTGATGGAGCTGGCTGTGGGCTTGAGGGAGGAGAGTAGCAGGACTGTGCTTTTTTGGGGGTTTCAGATTGAGCTGTCTTGCTTGTATACTGGGGGATATGCTGTGGCTGTGGGAGTTTGAGTATCTGGATTTTGTGCTTTATCAGACTTGAGCGGTCTGCTGTGAGAACTGAGGGATATGGCTTTGCTGGGGAGGTGAGTATCTTGAATTTTGCTGTACAGACTGAGCTGTCTGCTGGAGATAGGAGGAGAGGCTGTTGGCTGGGGGAGGTGAGTATCTGAATTGTTGCTGTATCAGACTGAGCTGTCTGCTGTGAGGTTTCAATAAAGAACAAAAGCAGGCAATGTTGTCCTTATTTTTTACCTAGGATCCTCGATCCTGTTGCACCCACCTTTGGTATGTTCTTCTTATCGTTTTGCGGCCAAAATTGTATACAATATATTCTAGACATTTGTGGTGTGTTAGTGATTGTAGAGGCATTAAAATTTGTCTTATCATCATCTTTGCTAATCCTTCATACATCCCAATTTCAGTTGCCTTTGTGCAGCTAGCTTCCTTGAGTCCAGGACAAGGCGATTGGTCATTTATGTCACACTTGGATTCGGTCCACTTCCCGTTCCCCCGTCCTGCAATTGTGCCCATTTCTTCTCCTGATATGTTCCACACTAGACTTGGTCTCCATGCTGTCCTGGAGGTCTGACATATGGAGAAGACGGACTGGGGGCAATTTCTATGAGGGGGTGAAATCTTACTGCCCCCTGGAGAGTGGAAATACTGACAAGCAGTGACCCCGTGATACAGACGGAGCGGATTCAGGTGCTACAGTGATGGCATCCGCCCCAATGTCTTCTAATCATTACTGAGGCTGCGATCATTTATGTTTTCTATCACTTAAGCTTCTGTTAACAACAGCGGATAACCATTGGGGCACATTTACTTACCCGATCCAGTCTCGCTATCCATCTCGTGTTCTCCGCGCTGATTCGGGTTCTGCAGGGATTCACTAGTCCGTGCGCCGATCTTTCCCCCGGTTCCGCGCTGCGTCCGCGGTCCGCTGGAGTTCACTCTTGCTTTTTTCCTCTGGTGTAGTGAGTGCTTGATCTTTGCGACACAATGGCTTTTAAAATTCTGCTGCGGTTTTTTCCGAATCCCTTCGGGTTGTCTGGTGGGCCACGCCCCCTATTTCTGTCGCGCGAAAGTCGGCGCCAAAAATCGATCTCGTGCTGCCACAATTCCGTGAAACTACAGCGCAAAAGGACAAAAAAAATTATTCGGGAAAAACCAGACGGATTCGCGCTGCGGACCCTTAGTAATGTGCCCCATTGTAAACATTCATTGAGAACCTTCTATTGTCATTACAAATCATGTTTGCAAAGATTCATTAAATGTCGCGGTTTTCTTGGGGTATTATCCTTAGATTCTGGTTGGCACAACACTCATCAACCCCCATAGATCAATGTCTTTAGGCACCTTCTACACAATGGAACAGGAACAAACAGTGCCATTCTCTGTGTAGTGGTCAGATCTGATACTACATCTTTTTTCATGTGAAATGGGTGTCAGTGCCCTTTTAGCCACTTCAAACATGAAATAGCGCTGTCTGCTTCCTCTTCCATTTCCTATTTGTGAGCCAGGAGAACAGTTCTGTGCAGGTTGCTGGGGTTGATTACCTATGGGAGCCCAGTCCAACGTAGCTTTGACTTTCTTCTTCATACAGGGCAGTCCTCTCATCCCTCTTGACCCTCAATCCATTCCCACCAGGGATATCCTCTATCCGCTTGAATCCTCATCCATCCCATCAGGGCAAATACCCCTAATCCCTCCATGACCCTCAATCCATCCCCCCAGGGCAGATCCTCCCTCTAATGCCCTTCATGACCCTCATCCATCCCATCCAGGTTGCAAATCCCTAATCCCCTCATGACCCTCATCCATCCCCCAGGGGCAGATCCTCTAACCCTCATGACCCTCATCCATCCCACCAGGGCAAATCCTCTAATCCCTTCTGACCCTCAGCCATCCCCCAGGGGCAGATCCTCTAATCCCTCATGAGCCCTCATCCATCCCTCCAGGCAAATCCTCTATCCCTCATGACCCTCATCCTCCCACCAGGGGCAGATCCTCTAATCCCTCATGACCCTCATCCATCCGCACCAGGGCAATCCTCTAATCGCTCATGACCCTCATCCATCCCACCCAGGGCAACTCGTTAGGGGGCTTTTCCTATTAAGTTGGGCTCCTTTGAACCGTCTTGAACCCCCTTTTATCACCATTAAAATCCTGAGAAATTAGGAATCCTCCAAACCTTAACGATGACTATATCTCTATGGGTGGCATGAGCTTGCGGCCTGTGTACTAGTTGCTCCTCAGGGTTTTAGTTATCCTCTGTAGTTACCACAAGATATGGAGACGTCATAGCTTACTTACAAGTAAATGAACTCCCTCACCACTTATCAAATTCTCATTTTCCCTGTGTCATGTACAAGCATCGAGGAGCAAAGGGGGAATATTTCATGTAACTCTCCAGAGATTTCTCAGCCATAAAGGGTTTTCCCTAAGTAATCCCAAAGAAAATGATAAAAACAGGAGCGGAGCCGGCGCCAGAAGCCGGGAAACATTGGACCTTCATCACAAGACTTGGTAGAACTTGGCATTATCCTGAGACCCATTAGACAGCGTAGATTCTGGTTTTTTTGGGGATACCTTTGTTATCTTATTGTTGGCCAATTAAGATTTTTGGCTTATTATCAAGGGGATTCTCAAGTTTATCCAGTTCCATAATTAACCCCTTCCCAATTTGACATCATCGTACGGGCATCGACGGGAGGTGCGTTCCCTATTTGCAGTAACTATGACGTCAAGCATCTTCTGGCACTGGCAACCGGGTCTAGAACAGAGCGGCCAACCGTATAGAAGCCTTGCGGTTGCCGCTGTATATTATAGCACCCACATCAAGATTTCCTCCGACTGTTGTTTCAGCAGTTTTTGGAGTCAATCAATCAACTAAGTAATTTTTTTTTCCCAGGAGGACATCGGACTGATGCTACATCACGGAACTAGTTAGCTCCTTGGAAGACCTGGCGCTCAGTTTGCACAGCCCCCAGAGAATATAGACTATGGGGCTTCATTTACTAAGTGGGCCCCCGCTGACCGCACTTTCGTCGGACCTCCGATGATTTTCTGATTGTGACGCACGCAATCGGATTTGGTGCAATCCGCTCCAACTTTTCATCACACAAATCGGGGGCGGCGCCATCTGACGATCCGACAAATACGGACAAACCATATGATTTAACTTCAAATTTGTCGCAAGCCATGCCTTACATACACCGGGAATAAGAGGAAAACTCCGTGGACCTAGCGGGGAAGTGACAGATGCAGGAATCATGGCACACAAGTAAGTGATTGCGGCAGAGTGCATTCCCGGACAGACAATTGCACTTTCGGTCACTTTAAGGCTTGGGTAAGTAGTGTGCCCCAATGTATATAATGGGGCTTATTTACTAGGGTCCCACGCAACCTAAAGACCAATCTCGTTTGTTTCTGACTTGTTGGGATTGTGGTCAACACCATTCGGCGGAGCGATCCGTCGGGGCTATCCGACAGATGCAGACTACGCGTGGGATTTAACTATTCAATTTGTGTCGAACGCGATGCACTTACATACAAAACACACCCCGGGAGGAATATGGTGAACTCCGGCGACCTTATTGGTGAAGTGACATCATTCAGGATATCAGGCGCACATCTTCGATGAATCGCATCAAGGATGTCATTGCGGCGTACACTCCCGTTGGGGTTTGGCGGCATGGACCGTTTTAATTAATGTGCCCCTGTAGCACATCCTTCTCCTGGTCTCCACCTCTGTCTTTCATTGGGAACCTGCTGCAAATTTAGTAAAATATTTGTAAAATCCGACCTGATATTCGACGCGAGAAGAAGCCCAGGCCGAGGGTTACTGCTATCCCAGGGTATTAGAGGAACTCGCCTTCTCGCTTTGAAATCAGGTCTGGATTTTGCTAATATTTGACTAAATTTGCAGCAGGTTCAATGATAACACAGAGGTGGAGACCAGGAGAAGGATGTGATACATTGGGGCACATTTACTTACCCGTCCCGTTGACGCCGCCGATCTGGAATGTCCGTCGAGGATTCGGAGCTGCCACCATTCACTAAGATCGTGCGTCCAATTTCCTGCATGTGTCGCTTCTGCGCCGAGGTCCGCCGGAGTTCAACATCTTCTTCCCGATGCATGTAAGTGCTGATCTTGCGACACAATTTGAATTTTAAATTCCACGGTTTGTCCGAATTAGTCGGGTTGTCCAACAGCCAAGTCCCCGAATTGTGTCCCATGAAAGCCGGCGCCGATGCGCCACAATCCGATCGCATGCGCCAAAAACTCGGGGCAATTCACCGCGAATGAGAAATAGTCGGGAAACCCGACAGAAATGCGTCCAACGGACCCTTAGTAAATGAGCCCCATTGTATATTATTCTCCGGTGCTTGTGCAAACTGAAGGTCCAGTCTCCAAGTTCTGTGATGTAGCATCAGTCCGATGTCCTCCGGGAAAAAATAACCTAGTGCTGCATTCACTACAAAACTACAAGTATAACTGCTGAAAGAACGTGATCGGAGGAATCTTTAATTGTGGGTGTTAGAGGTGGGTGTCGGCTGTAATATACAGCCGACACCCACAGCTTCTGGTGCCGGCTGCTTTCAGGAGCCAGTGCCAGATGCTTGACGTAATAGTACTGCAAAATGCGGGAAAGCACCTCCTGTCATGCAGTACTATTATGTCGGGAAGGGGTTAATGATGGAACTGGATAAACTTGAGACATCCCCTGTAATAAACCACAACACTCTAAGTGGCAACAATAAAATATGAAAGTATCCCCCAAAAAACAAACATCTAACGCTGTCTAATGCTGTCTCAGATAATGGCCAAGTTCTACCAAGTCTTGAGGATGAAGGTTCATTGAGGCAGATTTACTTACCCGGTCCATTCGTGATCCAGCGGCGCGTTCTCTGCGCTGGATTCGGGGCCGGCCGGGATTCATTAAGGCAGTTCCTCCGACGTCCACCAGGTGGCGCTGCTGCGCTGAAGTTCCCCGGATGCCCTGGTGGGATGGATGAGGGTCATGAGGGATTAGAGGATTTGCCCTGGTGGGCTGGATGAGGGTCATGAGGGATTAGAGGATTTGCCCTGCTGGGATGGATGAGGGTCATGAGGTATTAGAGGATCTGTCCTGGTGGGATGGATGAGGGTCATGAGGGATTAGAGGATCTGCCCTGGTGGGATGGATGAGGGTCATGAGGGATTAGAGGATCTGCCCTGGTGGGATGGATGAGGGTCATGAGGGATTAGAGGATCTGCCCTGGTGGGATGGATGAGGGTCATGAGGGATTAGAGGATGTGCCCTGGTGGGATGGATGAGGGTCATGAGGGATTAGAGGATTTGCCCTGGTGGGATGGATGAGGGTCATGAGGGATTAGAGGATGTGCCCTGGTGGGATGGATGAGGGTCATGAGGGATTAGAGGAT
>WNYA01000236.1:0-123862 GCA_019512145.1 Engystomops pustulosus | reverse complement strand
ACATCATATACATCACATACATCACATACATCACATACATCACATACATCAAATGCATCATATACATCATATACATCACATACATCACATACATCATATACATCATATACATCATATACATCACATACATCACATACATCACATACATCATATACATCATATACATCATATACATCACATACATCATATACATCACATACATCATATACATCATATACATCATATACATCACATACATCATATACAATGCAGAAAGTTAGAATAATAATTGCAGATGTAAAGCCATTGCCTCCATGCACTGACTTCAGGACCTTCACAGAATGGTCATGTGACATATATATATATATTTCTTTCTTTAGCTCTCTGCAGTAAGCTCCAAGATAACTTGTGTGAGACTAAGATATATGAAAGAGCTCCCATCAGCAGGAAAGACATTTTTAGCTGGTGACAGGTTCCGATAGCCGATGCTATGCTGATATTAAAAATGCCTTTGTCGGCATTCTGAATAATTTCAGTACTTGATAAAACATTACCTGGCTCCCTGTCAGCAGTGAGTGGTGAGTGCCTAGGGAAGGGGGCAGGGGCGTAACTACAGTGATAACAGCCATAGCAGCCGCTATGGGGCCCACAGTATCAGGGGGCCCCGTCATCCAACCTGACAATAAAGAATGGAGGATATATCTACATATAGCTGCACATTGTACAGCATAATATGTATATACCATATATGTGTGTGTATTTATCATGTATGTGAGTATATGCTCTATATGTGTGTGAATGAGTAAAGAACTGTATGTTTATGTATATAGGTATTTAAGTGTATATAAATGTATATATGTGAGGGTAATATGCATATTTGAAATTAGGAAGGGGGGCCCCATTCAAAAGTCTGCTATGGGGCCTTGCTTCTACTAGTTACGCCCCTGGAAGGGGGCAGCTGTAACAGTCTGTCTCATTCTCCTTGATACATTCTGCCTCTCCCCCTTACTCATGCAGCTCCCTTAGACCCCCTCCCCCACTCCTCAGCTCACCACCACAAGCTTCCTCTTCCTCTTATGTTCGTAGAAGCTGGATGAGTGTAAAGTAGAGGAAGAAGGAATCAGGAGACTGAGACAAAGGCACACAGGCTGCAGCTGCCCCTCCCCCCGGAACTTATCTTAAGCTGCTGGCAGGGAGCCAGGTAAAGGGAAATAAAGTTTTATAAAGTACTGAAATGATTCAGAATGCTGACAAGGCATAGTATAGGCTATTGGAACCTGTCACCAGCTAAAGATGACATTCCTGGTGACAGGTTCCCAACCTTTCTATACAATCAGAGAGTGCCCCACCTAATCTGCACATTGATAGACCCCAATCATGGTAAATCAGGTGGTCAGAACTTCAGACTGGAAGGGGAACGTCTGTACATCCTTGTCCTGGTGTAATATACGACGGTGTCGCCTTCTCTAGATTTTATTATTCACTATTTTACTATTCATTATTGTTTACTACATTGAAACATTTTTTATATTTTTCATGTCTGTTTGGACTATTTCCGTTCCTTCCGCTTTGTAGCTGTCATGTTGTCTAATCCTATCTTGTCCCTTTCATTCTTCTCTGATCACATCTATTCATTTACCCAGTAATGGGAAAACTCCCACCAGATTTTATAACTCTAAACTACCATCCCCTCAGCTCGGGTATAAAGTGTCCTTTCTAGAATCCCCTCTTTTATGCAAAATCTCGGTAATCCATTTACCGATTAAAAAAACCCTCCAAAGTCATATTCAAAACAGCAGAGAGCAGAGCTTTTTTGCTGAAATGAGTCACTACTAGAGGCTTCAGGGGTAGCATCACTTCAGACACCACTATTTGGGCTTTATAGCAGCTAGAACAATTTTACTGGTATAATTTGATGAAAATTTTGTCTTTTAAAATATTTCCTTTCTGTGTGTTACAGAATGAAGATAAAGGTAGTTAAAGACATATTTAGGAATTAGATCTTTTTTTTTGTAATTTGCACTCATTTGCAATCATGTCTGTATCTTTAGTTTGGTCGCACACAGAACCACTATGATGGAGCCATATAGCTCATGATAGAATTGCTGGAAGTGACTCATCCAGGGGAAAAAAGTGACTCTTCTCATATTATTTGCATATGACACTGGAGGATATCTTAGATAAGAGTGAAAGCTTCCACATTAAAGTGGGAATACTAGAAAGGATATTTCCTAATCGAGCTGCTAATACCGACCGTTTATGCCAATCAAGTTATTCGCTTGACTCGCGCTTACCTGCACCCAGGATAGGACGGTGAACTTCAGTGCATTCCGATGAACTTCAGCGAAGCAGCGCCACCTGAGATCAGGGGAACTACCTTAGTGAATCACCGGAAGACCCGAATCCTCCGCACAGAACGCGCCGCTGGATCGCGAACGGACCGGGTAAGTAAATCTGCCACATTGGGGGTCATTTATTTACCCGGTCCGTTCGCGTTCCAGCAGCGGCTTTTCCGACGAGCGTTCGGGTCTTCCGGCGATTCATGAAGGTCCTGTGCCCAATGTCCACCAGGTGTCCCTGCTGCGCCGAGGTCCGCCGAGTTGCGTCGGAGTTCACTGATCTCTTCCTGGTGCATGTAAGTATGGCGCGTGCGACCAATTCTTTTTTAAAATGTGGCGGTTTTTCTGAATCTGTCAGGTTTTCGTTCGGCCAGGCCCCCCGATTTCCGTCGCGTGCATGCCAGCACCGATGCGCCACAATCCGATCGCGTGCGCCAAAATCCCGGGGCAATTCAGGGGAAATCGGCGCAAATCAGAAATATTCGGGTAACACGTCGGGAAAACGTGAATCGGGCCCTTAGTAAATGACCCCCACTGTGTTTTATGCAAACATAAACAATTAAAGCAGCAGAAGATAAGTGATCTGACCTTGTGGCGGAAAGTGACCTCTGCGTGATAATTGCTGTGTGTTTCATGCTGTGATCTGATAATATCATCTACATGATCCACTCATTTGTTTACTTGCTCTTTAAGGATCCAAGTTACAATCAGCATAAAATGATTATAAGTTTAGATATTTACAAAGTGATTGTATTCATGTACTAATTAGTTTAATGAATTTGTCTGAAATGTGGGCAGAATTCTATAGATTGTTTAAAAGAAAACTTAAAAATCGAATAAATTGAAAAGCTTAAAGTTTTTTTTAAACCTTCATTTTACAAAAGCGTCTGGAAAGGCAATTAAGTGACGAAACAATCGAGCAGCGAGATTTTACCTAAGGTCGGAATGATAGAATAAAATATATAAAAAGAGTCTGGTTATAACATGGGGAATATTCCTTCTCACAAACATTGCTGAAAGGTTATTTCTTCATTTACATGGACTCAGAACAGGGGCGCAGAACCTCAACAATGAGCTGCCCCAAAGAAACCAATGAGCTGCCCCAAAGAGACCAATGAGCTGCCCCAAAGAGACCGATGAGCTGCCCCAAAGAGACCAATGAGCTGCCCCAAAGAAACCAATAAGCTGCCCCAAAGAGACCGATGAGCTGCCCCAAAGAGACCAATGAGCTGCCCCAAAGAGACCAATGAGCTGCCCCAAAGAGACCAATAAACTGCCCCCAAGAGACCAATAAACTGCCCAAAAGACACCAATAAGCTGCCCCAAAGAGACCAATGAGCTGCCCCAAAGAGACCAATAAACTGCCCAAAAGAGACCAATAAGCTGCCCCAAAGAGACCAATGAGCTGCCCCAAAGAAACCAATGAGCTGCCCCAAAGAAACCAATGAGCTGCCCCAAAGAGACCAATGAGCTGCCCCAAAGAGACCAATGAGCTGCCCCAAAGAGACCAATAAGCTGCCCCAAAGAGACCAATGAGCTGCCCCAAAGAGAACAATGAGCTGCCCCGAAGAGAACAATGAGCTGCCCCAAAGAGTCCAATGAGCTGCCCCAAAGAGATCAATAAGCTGCCCCAAAGAGACCAATAATCTGCCCCAAAGAGACCAATGAGCTGCCCCAAAGAAACCAATGAGCTGCCCCAAAGAGACCAATGAGCTGAACCAAAGAAACCAATGAGCTGCCCCAAAGAAACCAATGAGCTGCCCCAAAGAAACCAATGAGCTGCCCCAAAGAAATCAATGAGCTGCCCCAAAGAAACCAATGAGCTGCCACAAAGAAACCAATGAGCTGCCCCAAAGAGACCAATGAGCTGCCACAAAGAGACCAATGAGCTGCCCCAAAGAGACCTATAAGCTGCCCCAAAGAAACCAATGAGCTGCCCCAAAGAGACCAATGAGCTGCCCCAAAGAGACCAATGAGCTGCCCCAAAGAGACCAATAAGCTGCCCCAAAGAGATCAATGAGCTGCCCCAAAGAGACCAATAAGCTGCCCCAAAGAAACCAATGAGCTGCCCCAAAGAAACCAATGAGCAAGGAGTTTTGCACTAGGCTGCCAGTCCAAAGACGACCAATGAGCTCGCCCCAAGAAGACCAATGATAGATGCCCCAAAGAATGAGTACCAATAAACTGACCAAAGAGACCAATAAGCTGCCCCCAAATAGACCAATGAGCTGCCCCAAAGAGACCAATGAGTCTGCCCCCAAAGAGACCAATGAGCTCCCACGAGACCAATAAACTGCCCAATGGAGACCAATAAGCTGCCCCAAGAGCCGTCTGCCCAAGAGAATGCGCTGCCCCAGAGAGCCACTAGGATGCCCAAAAAGACTGCGACATGTAAAGTGGACCATATAGCTGCCCAAAAGATAACTCAATGAGCTTCCCCAATAGAGACCACATAAGCGCCCCAAAGAGACCAATTGAGCTGCCCCAAGCAAATGAGGCCAATAGACATATGGCCCCAAGAGAACAATAGCTGCCCAGAGAAACCAATAGCTGCCCAAAAGAGACCAATAAGCTTCCCCAAAGGAGAACCAATGAGCACTGCCACAAAGAAAACCACTGAGCTGCCCCCAGAGCCTATGAGTCCAAAGATAGAACCCATGAGCTGCCCAACTGAGAACCAATGAGCTGCTCCCAAAGAGACCATAGATGCCAAAGTACAACTAGCGCCAAAAGTCATAACCCAAAAGACCATAGCTGCTCCCAAAGAGACCAATGGACTGCCCACACAGAAACAATGAGCGTTTCCCCAAAGAAACCAAATGACTTGCCCAAAAGAGACCAATAGGTGCCCCAAAGAACTCAATGAGCTGCCCAGAAAGCGCCAAAGGATGCGCTGCCCCAAAAGAACAAACTGCCCCAAAGAGAAACTCCCAAGGAATAAGCTGGCCCCAAAGAGACCAATGAGCTGCCCCAAGGAGACCATGTAGGACGTGCCCCAAAGAGAACCAAGTAACTGTCCCAAACAGACCAAGTAAGCTGCCCAAAAGAAACATGAGCGATACCCAGAACGCGACATAAGCGTGCCCCAAGAAGAGGACCCAATGAGCTGCCCCAAGAGACCAATGGAGCTGCCCCCCACAATTGAGAAAATGAGCTTGCCCTAAAGAGAGATAACTCCAACATAAACAATAGCGCCCAAGAGACAATAGCTGCCCCAAAGGTACAACATGCTTGCCCACGAAAAAAGAAACCAATGAGCTGCCCAAAAACAAAGAGCGACCCCAAGAAATTGAGTGCTCCTTCAAAGGAGACTCAATGAGCTTGCCCCAAAGAAGACCCATGAGTGCCCCCAAGGACCAATAATGCAAAGAGACCAATAAGCTGCCCCAAAGAGACCATGAGCTACCCCCCAAAAGACCAATGAGCTGCCCCAAAGAAACAATGAGCTGCCCAAAGTAGACCATGAGCGCCCAAAGAGACAATGAGCTGCCCCACAAAGGACCAATGAGCTGCCCAAAGTAAACCAATGAGCGCCCCCAAAGAGACCACTAAACTGCCCTAAACAGAGAACAATAACTGCCCAAAGACCAATGCGATCGCCCCAAAAAACAATGAGCGGGGCCCCAAAGAGGACCAATGAGCTGCCCCCCCCAAGACCAATGAGTCTGCCCCAAAGGACCCAAAATAACGGCCCAAAAGAGACCAATAAGCTGCCGCCAAGAAAGAGACCCAATTGAGACTCCCAATAGAAACCACTGAACGCACCCTAAGAGTGCCACCATAGAGACAATGCTTCCCCAAAGAGACCAAAACGTCCAAAGAAGCCACATAAGCTGCCCCAATAGAACCCGATGCCCGAAGACCATGGCCCCCAAAGAAACCTATGAGCGTCCCGCCAAAAGAAACCAATGAGCCTCCCCAAAGAACATGATCCAATCGAATAGCTGCCCCAAAGAGAACCAAGCTGCCAATGCCATGCTGGCCCCAAGAACCACTGAAGCTGCCCAAGAAACAAATGAGCTTCACCCCCAAAGATACCAATAATCTGCCCCAAAGAAACGCCAATAGAGTCCAAAGAGACGTTACCCCAAAGAGACCAATAAGCTGCCCAAAGGACCAATGAGCCTCGAGGCAATAGCTCCCAAAGAGACCAATTGAGCTATCCCCAAAGAGCAAATGAGCTCCCCAAAAGATCCAATTAGCTCCCCAAAGTAAACAATAGCTTCCCCAGAAAAACCAATGAGCTGCCCAAGATAACCAATGACGTCAAAGACCAGCTGCCCCATAAGAGACCAAGAGCTGCCCCAAAGAGACCAATGAGCGCCCCAAAGAACAATTAGCTGCCCCAAAGAAACATGAGCTGCAGAAGTGGCTCCCAAAGAAACCAATGCGCTGCCCCAAAGAGACACATTAGCTGCCCCAAAGAGACCATGAGCGCCCCACAGAAACCAATAGCTGCCCAAAGAGACCAATAAAACTGCCCAAAAGAGACCAATAAAGCTAACCCAAAGAGAGACCAATGAGAGCTGTGACCCCAAAGAGACAATGAGCCTGCCCTCCAAAGAGACCATAACTGCCCATCAAGACCAATAAGCTGACCCCAACGGAGACCAATTGAGCTGCTCCAAGGTCCCTGACTGCTGCTCTGCTTGTGTTCGACGATGGTTTTATGAGTGATGGGAAAGACTGTAAGTATTGTCAGATGCCACTTACCTCTCCTGGGTCCCTCTGTGCTTCCAGGTGCAGCTCTGCTCAGCCAACCAGCAGCAGGACACAGAGCGGCGGAAGGTACGAGAAGAAGCTCATTGTGGTGTAGATGAGGAGCAAGCAAGATGAAGATTTTTACTTTTTTTGTTGTGTGCTCTGGAGGTCTCGCATGTGGCCTCCTATGGGGTCTCCTGGATTGGCCGCTCTGGGTCTCCAGCTTTGACTATTCTGGTGGGGGGGGGGGTCTAGAATATATGGTCTTCTGGGGATCAAGTTATTGTCTGCTCCGCTTTTATTTTTGGCTGCTCGGGGGTCTCTGTTATTATTGTCTTCCCTGAGGTCACCTCTGTCATTAATCTCTGCTCTAGGGTCTCTAGTTTTATTGTTTGCTCTATTGTATGCATTATTATTTTCTGCCATGGGGTCTCCAGAGTATTATTATTGTCTCCTGGGTCTCCAGTATGATTTTGCTGCTCTAGTCTCAGTAGATATTGGTGTTCGGGGTCTCCAGTTGATTTGCTGCTCGGGTCCGATTATTAATTGTTGCTCTGGGGTCTCCAGGATTATTATTGTCCTTCTGGGTCTCCATGTTATTATTGGCTGTCTCTGGGCGCTCTAATTATTATGTATTTCTGGGGTCTCCAGTAATTATGTATTCTCTTCTCTGAAATCTCTGGTTTTTAGCATTTATTATTTTCTGCTCTGAGGTCTCCAGTATTATATTCTTCTGGGTTTAGTTATTTTTCAATCTCTGGAGCTCTCCAGTATTTTTTTCTTATCTCGTGGTGTTTTCCATTATTACTATTATCAGCTCTGGGTCTCTCCATTACTTTTATTGTCTGCTTTGGGGTCTCTGTTATTTATTGCCTGGTTGTGGGGTTTCCAGTATTATTATTCTCTGCTCTGGGTCTCCAGTGTTATTTTCTCTGCTCTGAAATCTCTAGTCTTAGCATTTTCGCTTATGGTATAGTATTATTCTCTGCTCTGGGGTCTCCAGTGTTATTTCTCTGCTCTGGGTCTCCAGTATAACTTATGTCTCTGCTTGGGTCTCCAGTATTATTATGTGCTTTGGGGTCTTTATTATCTGCTCTGGGTCTACAGTATTATTATTCTCTGCTCTGGGCTCCAGTGTTTTAATGTATCTCTCTCTGAAATCTCTACTTGCAGTTTTCTCTGTATGCTCGACCGTATGATTCTCTGCTCTGGGGTCCGCCGTGTATCTTGCTCTGGGTCTCCAGTATAAGTATTTCTGCTCGTCTCCCAGTATATTCTCCCTGCTCTAGCGGGTCTAGTATATATATTGCTGGGGTCTCCAGTATATTATTCTCTGCTGCTGGTCTCCAGTATTATTACTGCCATCTGCTCTGGGGTCTATGTAATTATTCTCTGCGGGGTTCCAGTATATTATTCTCTGCTCTGGGTCTCCAGTGATATTTATTCTCTGCTCTGGGGTCTCCATGGTCATTATTATCTTGCTCTGGGTCTCCAGTATATTTAACAGTCTCTGTATGGGTCGCCAGCATGATTATCTCGCTTGGGGCTCCGCTTATTATTTTGCTTTGGGTTCCAGTATATTATCTGCTCTGTGGTCGCAGTATTATTATTTCTCTGCTTGGGGTCTCCAGTAGATTATTATTCTCTGCTCTGGGTCTCTAGTATGTTATCCTGCTCTGGGTCCCATTATTATATCTGTCTGGGTCTCCGTATTATTTTCTCACGCCTTGGGGTCTCAGTATTATTATTCTCTGCTTTGGGAGGTCTCAGTATTTATCTGCTCTGGGGTCTCCAGTATTATTATCTGCTCTGGGTCTCCAGTATTATTCTGCTCTCTCTTGGGGTTCTGTCTATGCTAGTATTATTCCTGCCTCTGGGGTCTCCAGTATTATTATTATCTATCTTGCTCGGGTCTCCGTATTATTATGACTCTTGTCTGGGTCTCCAGTATTATTATTATCTGCTCTTGGGTCTCCAGTATGTATTATCTCTGCTCTGGGGTCTCTAGTATTATTTTATCTCTACTCTGGGGTCTCCAGTATTATTTCTCTACTCTGGGGTCTCTAGTATTATTTCTACTGCGTCTGGGGTCTCAGTATTATTATATCTGCTCTGGGGGTCTCCAGTATTATTATCTCTCTGGGCGTCTCAAGTTATATACTGCTCGTGTTCCAGTATTATATTATCTGCTCTGGGGTTGATCTCCGATGCTTAGTTCTGCTCTCGGGTCTCCAGTATTATTTCGCTGCTCTGGGGTCCATATATTATTCTACTTGTTTGGTACTTTTTCTCACTATGTTCGGGGGTTCCTAGTACGTCTCTAGGGGGTCTCGTAATTATCTCTGCTTTGGGGGTTTCCAGTATATTCTTGTGCTCTTGGGTCTCCAGTATTATTATTCTTGCTTGGGTCTCCAGTATTATATTCTCTGCTCTGGGTCTCCAGTTATTATTCTCTGCTGGGTCTCCCGTACTTATTATTCTACTGCTCTGGTGTTCTGTATTATATCTGCTACTGGGGGTCTCCGTATTATTTTTTCTCTGGGTCGCCGTTTTTTCTTGCTGTGGGTCTCCAGTATTTATTCTCTGCTCTGGGGTCTCCAGTAATATTATATCTCTGCTCTGGGGTCCCAGTATATTTTATATCTGCTCGGGGGTCCAGTATTATTCTCTGCTTGGGGTCTCCAGTATTATTATTCCTGCCTCTGGGATCCAGTATTATTATTTCTGCTCTGGGTCTCTGTATTATTGCCTGGTGTGGGGTCGTATTAGCTATGTCCTGAATGCTGTACTTGGCTGCTGGGTCGTATTTTGGTGCTTTATTATCGGTTGTTGGTGCCATTATTAGTACTTCCCTTGAAACGGGTGATTTGAGAGATGACGCGTTCTCTTCCAGTGAATTTGTTATTTATTGAATTTTCTCTTATGTAAATGAGTGGGTGGCGGGCCCGCTTTGGTGTCGTCTGAGACTGAGCCCTCCGTTACACAATCCACCTATAACACAATGATGCCTATTTTACATTGAAATGAATTTGCATTTATACAATCGAGAACTGAGGCCTCCGAGAATATGAGCGATTTCCACTGATATAATATTCATATTGTTACATTATAAATAATAATTCCCATAAGGATTAACCCTGTTCTATATATTATTCTGTGCTATTATATTTATTATTATGAAACGTTATTTTGCTCTATATATTTTTATGCTTTTGTGTTTATTCTTGCTTACCTCCTATTAGATTTAATTATTATACTACTATTTTTATGTTTTTTCCGGTTTTGTCTCCGATGAGAACACACAAACACCTTTGCTTGTTACAGTTTGTTCTTTGGCTCTTTGGCTCGCTCCTTGCGTTTCCAGGCCAGGTTTCCAGTGTTCAGACGTGATGCTCGGGGCTCTGCACTGTATGGAGAGCTGTGGTTTATACAGTGACTCCGCTCTAGTCTCCGTGATGGATGTGATGGATCCACAATAAAACCAAATGATATTTTTGTGTATCTGGTAGACAGACTCACCGAGTTCTTCTTAGAGTATTTTTAGGACAGCACATAACTCACTTCCACTTATACTGCAAATCCTATGGCTCCATTATGTGGATGTAAAATGATTTGGGGGTAGGGGGCTCTGTGTACTCACTAACCCTCACTAACTCTTTCTGCACGCACTGCTTACACTTCTGAGAGCACAGAAACTGTGGAAGCACATTAGCCAAGATGGATGAGAGAATAAGATAATATATTGGGGCACGTTTATCAAGAGCATGCAGTGTGTACCATGTGCAGTGTGTACCATGTGCAGTGTGTACTATGTGCAGTGTGTACCATGTGCAGTGTGTACCATGTGCAGTGTGTACTATGTGCAGTGTGTACTATGTGCTGGGTGTGTGTACTATGTGCAGGTTCTACTATGTGCAGGTGTGTACTATGTCATGTGCAGGGTTCCTGTGTACTTGGCAGGGTGTGTACTACTGTGCAGTGTGTAACTATGTGCAGGGTCTGTGATATGTGAAGGGAGGTGTACTATGTGCGTGATGTCGTGGTGTGCAGGGAGGTATGTACTATTGCAGTGTGTACTAGTGGTGCAGTGTGTGCCAGTGGTATGCAGGGTGTGTACTATGTGCGGGTAGGTGTAATTGTACATGTGTGTGTGTACGTATGGTGGTGTACTATGTGCACTATGTGAGTGGTTACTATGGTCCGTGTGTACTCTTGTGGATGTGTACTAAGTGCATATTTCTGACTATGTGGGTGTGTGTACTATAGTGCAGGGGGTTTGTACTAAGTGCAGAGTGTGTACTATGCAGCATGTACTATGGTGTGTGACTAGTGTTGAGTGTTATGTACTAGCATGTTGCTGTACTATGTGGCAGTGTTACTATGTGCAGTAGTGTACTGTAGTGCATGGGCAGGGGGTGTACTATGTGCAGGGTGTCTAGGTATACTGTGCAGGATGGTGTACTAGCTGTGTAGTGGTGACTAGTGCAGTGGTCTATATGTGCGGTGTGTCTGTACTATGTGTGTGCAGGGGTGTACTATGTGCAGTTGTAATATGCAGAGCTGGTGTACTACGCATGTTAATGCGTGTGTTACTAGTGCAGGGTGTATATGTGCATAGGGGCTGTTGTACTATGTGCTAGTGTTTTACTATGTGAGGTTGTACTATGTGGCATGGTGTACATGTGCAAGGGGTGTACTATGTGCAGTTGTACTATGTGCAGGGTGTACTATGTGTAGTGGGTACTATGATGCTTGTGTATTGTGCATTGTACATGTGTAGTTGTTACTATGTGTGTTAGTACGATGTGATGTGTTACTATGTGCAGTATGTATGTATGTGCAGTGCAGTTGTACGATGTGCAGTGTGTGTACTAGTGTGCTACAGGGGTGTACTATGTGTCGGTTGGTACTATGGCAGTGTGTACTATGTGCAGTGTCCTTGTAGCATGATGCCAGTGTGTACTATGTGCAGGGGGTACTTGTGTGCAGGTCCTGTGTACTATGTGCAGTGTGTACTATGTGTGCTATATGTATGGTACTATGTGCAGGTTGTACTTGTGCATGTGTGCAGTGTGTACTATGTGCAGGGTGTACTATGTGCAGTGTTGGACTATGTGCAGTCGGTCGCTGTGTACTATGTGCATTGTGCTAGTGCAGTGTGTACTATGTGAGTGGTACTAGTGCCCAGTTTGTGACAGGATGTATGGGTCTGTGTACTATGGGAGTGTGTCCTATGTGTAGTGGTACTATGTGGCAGGTGTTACTATGTGCAGTGCTGTGCTATGTGCAGTGTGTCTATGGGCAGGTTTGTGTACAGGTGCAGGGGGTTCTGTGTGTAGGGTTGATATGGCAGGGGCCTGTGTACTATGTGCAGAGCAGTGTACTATGTGCAGGGGGTCTGTGTACTATGTGCAGTGTGACTAGTGCAGTTTATATGTGAGTGTGTATATGTGAGGGTCGGTCAATAGTGTCCTGTTGTCATGTGCTATGTGCATGGCGTGTGTACTATGTGCAGTGTTGTATCGTGCAGGGGGATGTACTATGTGCAGGTACTAGTGACAGTGCAGTGGTACTATGGAGGGCGTGTATATGTGCAGTGTCGTGTACTATGTGCAGTGTGTCTAGTGCAGGGGC
Organism: Engystomops pustulosus; assembly: GCA_019512145.1. Classification (NCBI taxonomy): domain Eukaryota; kingdom Metazoa; phylum Chordata; class Amphibia; order Anura; family Leptodactylidae; genus Engystomops; species Engystomops pustulosus. The sequence goes on along the minus strand of WNYA01000236.1, from coordinate 111,209 downwards.
TGTGTACTATGTGCGAGTGTGTACTATGTGCAGTGTACTATGTGCAGGTCTGTGTACTAGTGCAGTGTTCTGTATCATGTGTGAACTATTTGCATGGACTATGTGCGTTACTGGTGTAGTGTGCAGGGGGGCCCCAGATTCAGGAATGGGGCCCACATTCTTCATGAATGCACAGAGTGCACCAACTTTGGTGCAACTTTAACATAGGGTTGAGAATTAGCTAGTAATGTGACCCATTATAGACAGAGGATTTGTGAACTGTAGGAAAGTCACTCGGCCAGCACATTTTAATCAGCATAGTGGTAGTTCCCGTAAGAGCTTCTTGACTAAAATGTCACCCTTCTTTTAGCAACATTTTGGATCACATCTCTATAAATTAACTTTGTTATCTACCTGGCCATACAACCAGATCTAGCAGGAGTTGTAGGGGCGTGTCTCTGCTCAGCTCCTCCCCATGTCTCCTTACCATTCAGCATTAAATGTCATGTGACGTGGTTGCCATCTAAGTCCTTTAACCACTAACAATTTGCCAAATCTACCAATTGTATGTATCTGATCACATGAAATCACATGAGGAGGGGAGGAGAAAAAGTAATGAAGATTGTGGGGAGAGTCGAAGTTTATGGAGGCATGCTGTGATTTCATGTGATCAGATGTATACATGAGGGAAGATTAATTGCATCCACAACCCCCCTTGTTTCGCCGCCGGTATTGTGGCGGGGAAAAACTACAACAGGTCTGCAAGTTTGCGGGTTTTTCAAAATAAGTAGAAAGGATCAGGAATGCCTCGTGCCTTACCCCCTCTAGTCCCCAAACTCCCCTGCCACCTCCTCACTCACATGGCGTGGAGGTGATGTATGTGTCCTGTGCTCCCTTTCAAAAACATCAGAAAATATCAAGCGCTAGTGCTCAAGCAATTTCTGACCACTTAGTGATTCAACGGGAACACATGCCCCATTCTTATTAATGCGATTTAAGTGGACCTAGAACAAAGAGTCGGTTGCAGTGCCCGAACCCCAAGCAACCCACGCGTAACACATGGTGTGTAACTTAATGCCCCCGGCAGATCTGCTCCATCAGTAGTAAACACCCCCGATTCCAGCACCGATCACGTAGTTTAAGCTTTACAAGCCACTGGCAAATCGTTGTCGGGGGAGAGAAGATTTCCCAGGGGGAAAATGGTGGCACTGGGGGTAGGCCTGAACCAAACCTAACTCTCACTGAATCCCAAGTTCGGGAACCCAAACCCGAACAAGCACCGACCCCCAAACATTGGGGTTCAGGTCAGCACCATACTCAATGCAAACTGCAGGGCCCGCCTCCATGTGAAGGAGAGTCCCCGCACGCCGGACCCCAATGTTAATCCTCATACGATTGATAGGGATTGACATCAATGTGGTTCCGATGAGCAGAGACCGGCAGTGAAATGAGTTATCTTTTGCGTGCCGGGAGGAACACGAGAGTATTTCGCTTTGATTACAAATATAAGTGCATTGTCCGTGTATAATGTGCTGTGCGGGGAGTCACTAAGATTCTGCATCCGATATCCTGCATGTGTCGCTTCCCCGCTCAGGTCCCCGGAGTTCACCTTCTTCCTGGTGCATGTAAGTGTATTGTCCGTGTATAATGCGCTGTGCGGGGAGTCACTAAGATTCTGCGTCCGATATCCTGCATGTGTCGCTTCCCCGCTCAGGTCCCCGGAGTTCACCTTCTTCCTGGTGCATGTAAGTGCATTGTCCGTGTATAATGTGCTGTGCGGGGAGTCACTAAGATCCTGCGCCCGATATCCTGCATGTGTCGCTTCCCTGCTCAGGTCCCCGGAGTTCACCTTCTTCTTCCTGGTGCATGTAAGTGCATTGTCCGTGTATAATGCGCTGTGCAGGGAGACACTAAGATCCTGCCCCCGATATCCTGCATGTGTCGCTACCCCGCTCAGGTCCTCAGAGTTCACCTTCTTCTTCCTGGTGCATGTAAGTGCTTGGCTTGCGACACAAATTTGAATGTTAAATCCCGCGCTCAGTTTGAATCAGTTGTATTGTCCTTTGGATGTGTCGCGTGAAAGCGTTTGCAACACAATCTGATCGCATGCGACACAAAACCTGACGAAAATGTGGCCGCAGGACCCTTAGTAAATAAGCCCCAATATTCTGCAATGAAGGGGGCGTCTGGTGCGCAGTCGGATTGTGCGGCACATTTAACATAATGGGGCTCATTTATTAAGGGTCCGTGGACAACCCGACGGATTCGGACTACACGCGTAGATTGTGAAGGAGTCCAGGACACAGGAAGCCAATAGGTCGCCATAAAGTTTCGTGCCGCTCCCGTCTCTTCTGCGCGACATTGTGATTTATTTTATGTTATTTCATGATGAAGCGACACATAGAAAACATTTACTGCTTTGATTGATTACAAAGGGAATTGAGGAGGAATTTTAAAACCTTGGAGATTGTTGTGTAAATCAATGAAGAAGTCCTGGGGGCTCGTCTGAGTGCGGAGGGTCTCATCTGTGTAATGACAACATTACTGCGGCTGTACATATACAGATGGGAGGCGCTGGGGGGGACAGATGGCAATGAATTATTAGGGACATTGGTAATTGCTAACCTTACAGATGGACAAGTGCAACCTCAGGCTACCCCCCATCCAGGTCCCCCACCCAGGGAGCTCCATCCAGGCCGCACTATCCAGGAAGCCCCCATCCAGGGAGCCCTCATCCAGGCCGCCCCAACCAGGACCCCCATCCAGGGGCACAGCAGTGTGAGGTCTGATTATACATCTCTCCAGGGACATTGCATAACACTGGCTGCAGAGATCACAGAGCACAGCAGTGTGAGGACACATCTTCAGTGCACTTGGAGCAGCTGCAATCCTGGTATATAAATCCATATATCAAAGTCCTGCTGCAATTAAAACCATACACAAAGGTCTGATTACACAACTTACCAGGGACAATACCTGATGACTCCTACAATGTTCCCTTTACATTTTTGTGTGCTGAGCAGTAAAGGACTGAGTTTTTTGAACCCACAACATACAATGTCTCTGGTGGCGGACCCTCTATCATTCCTAGAACATAGACCGGACGATGTCCCATGAGAGTGTAAGATTACAGACTGCGGCCCAGATTTACTAAAGCCCCTGCACCAATTTTCTGTTGGACTTTGCAGGTTCTTTCATGTGCACACTGCTTGGTCCCTTACTTAAGAACACTCGACTTACATACGACCCCTAGTTACAAACGGACCTCTGGATATTGGTAATTTATCGTGCTTTAGTCCTAGGCTACAATAATCAGCTGTAACAGTTATCACCGGTGTCTGTAATGAAGATTTAGTGTTAATCCTGGTTCTTATGACAACCCAACATTTTTAAAATCCAATTGTCACAGAGACCAAAAAAGTTCTGTCTGGGTTTACAATGATAAAATATACAGTTCCGACTTACATACAAATTCAACTTAAGAACAAACCTACAGAACCTATCTTGTATGTAACCCGGGGACTGCCTGTATTAATAAAGCATTTGCGACACATTTGTATTGCGGCTGCACTATGCCCAACGCGACACAATGGGGCACATTCACTTACCGGTCCAAGTCACGATCCCCGATCCAGAATGTCCGCCGGAATGCACATCTGCCACAATCCACGTAGATCCTGCGCCCGATATCCTGCATCATGTGTCGCTCAGGTCTGCCGGAGTTCGCCTTCTTCTTCCTGGTGCATGTAAGTACTTGGGCTTGCGACACAAATTTGAATGTTAAATCCCGCGCTCAGTCTGAATCAGTCGTATTGTCCTTCGGATGTGTCGCGTGAAACCCGGTGCGTTTGCAACACAATCTGATCGCATGCGACACAAAACCTGGCGAAAATGCGGTCGCAGGACCCTTAGTAAATAAGCCCCAATATTCTGCAATGTAGGGGGCGTCTGGTGCGCAGTCGGATTGTGCGGCACATTTAACATAATGGGGCTCATTTATTAAGGGTCCGTGGACAACCCGACGGATTCGGACTACACGCGTAGATTGTGAAGGAGTCCAGTACACAGGAAGCCAATAGGTCGCCATAAAGTTTTGTGCCGCTCCCGTCTCTTCTGCGCGACATTGTGATTTATTTTATGTTATTTCATGATGAAGCGACACATAGAAAACATTTACTGCTTTGATTGATTACAAAGGGAATTGAGGAGGAATTTTAAAACCTTGGAGATTGTTGTGTAAATCAATGAAGAAGTCCTGGGGGCTCGTCTGAGTGCAGAGGGGCTCATCTGTGTAATGACAACATTACTGCGCCTGTACATATACAGATGGGAGGCGCTGGGGGGACAGATGGCAATGAATTATTAGGGACATTGGTAATTGCTAACCTTACAGATGGACAAGTGCAACCTCTGGCTACCCCCATCCAGGTCCCCCCACCCAGCTTTATCCAGGCCGCACTATCCAGGAAGCCCACATACAGGGAGCCCTCATCCAGGCCGCCCCAACCAGGACCCCCATCCAGGGAGACCCCATCCAGGCCCCCCACCCAGGAGACCCCATCCAGGCCACCCCCATCCAGGGAGATCCATCCAGGGAGCCCCCATCCAGGCCGCACCATCCAGGCCCCCCCATCCAGTGAGCCCCATCCAGGGAGCTCTTCATGCTGCCCCATCCCGGCCACCCCCATCCAGGCTTCATCCCGGCCACCCCATCCAGGGAGCCCTCATCCAGGGAGCCTTCAACCAGGCTATCCCCATCCGGGCCGACCCGATACACAGAGCCATTACCAAGGCTGATCCCACCCAGGGAGCCCCCACCCAGGGAGCCCTGCCTGCTATAATTTCACACAGTGAGGGGGAAATGCTCCTCCAGAGTGTAACATCCCCAGAGCCCTCCTGGCTGTCACTGGTGTCCCTGTAACCCACATCTCGGGTCGTGGACACACCTGTGCTTTGCTCCGGTCCCCAGCTCCCCCCACTATCTTACCTTTCCACGCTTTCGCTCTGGATCCAGCAGCGCCGATTGCGTGCGCCAGCGCTTGAAGATTTAAAGGGCCAGCACACCACTGAATGGGCTGGCCAGTTCCAGCAATTTTATAAAAGCTGGCCACTTCCTGCATTCCCCGACCACAATTTTGCCTCATGACTTTGTACCACGCCTTGACCACCACCATGGACAAAGTTGTCCCTGTGGAGCGACCTGGTGGCACCCTGCCGCAGCAAGTCCATCCCACTTTGCGGCGGCTCTGGTGAAAACCAGGTGCCACTTAAACCCCGCTCCCAGACGTCGGCTTATACCATTGCATGCGGTGGTCCAGAGGATCCACTACCACTGATCCTGACACCGGCTCATTAGAAGATCTTAGAGGAAAGGAGGACACGGATAACACATATTAGAAGATCCCACAGTCCCGGTGCCTGGATCTATGAGTAATGTCCCTGGTTTATCAGGATGGATTTAGATGGTAAATTTTCATTAAGGACCCAGCAAAATGGTCATGTGACCACAGGTCCTGCACACATATAACACACTCCAGGGATCGCCACCATATTCCAGCGACTCAATAGATCTACGACACAGTAAATTAACTCAAAATAAACTAAAATGAAAGACATTACAAAATTATTGGCAAGGAATAAAAATAAAATTCACAGAAGGCACAGAACATGATTGTGCAGCAATAGAAGACGATGATAAGCATAAAATATACTCAGGTGCACCCAAGGGTCCCATAACTTACAGAACAAAAGGGAACAAAACTTGGTAACTTTTCCTTCTCTTGTTGTTACATTGTGCAGCTATAGGTCGTAGCCGCTCTCCAGCCGAGAGCCCGAGGGGCCCCTGAGGCTGCTGTGCCACATAGGAATAGACCAGTATTAGACACACGGCAGGACGGGCTCTGTCACTGCTCTTGCTGTGGGGTCCTGGAGCATTAGGCTAAACCTCTGTCTGTATGAACCTGATGTCCACCCTGAATGTCAAAACTGTGAAAACTAGAAAGACCGGAAAAGCCAAATCCTTGAAGGGGATAAGAGAAGAAAACTCAAAAGGTCACAAAACTTTCTGTACAACTTTGCAAACGTTTAGAACTTAGATTCCTTGAGATACATCAGAACAATAAGACTGAGGTCCCTGCTAATCGTAAGGTCCTTCATCTATACATGGGACGGGTCTTCATTACATTTTTTACAATAATAATAATAATAATAATAATAATATCACATCTTTGTAATTATTATTTCTGTACACACAGGGAAGGTCATCAGGGGCAACTTGTGATCATCCCATATGGAATAGGTTATAGAGTCAGCTGCAAGTCAGGTTGTCTTCTGCCAGACCTTAGGCTTCATTCACATGGATGTGCGCTCCCCCAGCCATAGCCCGGACGTGTGGGCGCGCTGCAGGGGAGGAGGGATACGGAGCTGCTCACCCCTCCCCTCTGCAGAGGAGATCGCACCGCACAGCCGCTCTTATGTGTGGGCACGGAACGGTGACCCCACGCTGTTCCGAGCCTGAGCACCTTAGCCATCTATGGGGACGTATATCTGGCCACACATTGGTCTTATTTAAAAAAGTAAAAACCAGATGTTCCATTTTTTATGAGAATAATAAAAAAGTTTCTTTATATTATCGAAGAACAACAAGAACCCAAGAAAGTGCATTTAAAAAAGGAAGAAAAAAATGCTAAAAATAAAGGAATTAAACACAAAGTAGTATTTATGAAAGTGAACCTGGCACCAGGAATGTCATTTTTAGCTGGTGACAGGTTCCAATAGCCCATCATATGCTGAGTGTAAAAATGCCTCTGAATACTTCAACTACTTTATAAAACTTTTTTTTCCGCTGAATCAGGTTCCCTGCAAGCAGCGTGTAGTGAGTCCCGGTGGGAGAGCCGCAGCAGCCTGTGTGTGCCTGTGTCTCAGTCTCCTCCTGCATTGTTCCTCCCTCCCCTGCCTGCTCAAAGCACATGACAGGAAGAGGGGAGTGGAGAGGGAGGAGCATGCTGTGGAGGAGAAGGAAGAATGCATGAGGAGACTGAGACACAGGATACAGCTGCCTCCTCTCTCCGGCCAGGACTCACCACACGTGGCTCAGGTAATGAGAAATAAAGTTTTATACTGTAATAAAGTTAAAACTGAATCAGAAAACTCTTACAACTATGCATCAAAAATGGACAAAAATGGGATGGCACGGTGGGTCAGTGATTAGCACTATAGCCTTGCAGTGCTGAGGACCTGGGTTCAAGTCTCAGGGTGAACATCTGCAAAGAGTTTGTATATTCTCTCCGTGTTTGTGTGGGTTTCCTCCGGGTCCTCCAGTTTCCTCCCACACTCCAAAACATACTGGTAGGTGATTAGATTGTGAGCCCCATGGGGACAGGGACTGATTGGCAAGTTCTGTGCAGCGCTGCGGAATCTGTATGCGCTATATACATAAAGGTTATTATTATTATTATACTGAAAGGATGCAGAATACTGACAAAGGCATTTTTAAAAGCAGCGCAGCATTGGCTATCGGAACCCGTCACCAGCTAAAATGATATTCCTGCTGACGGGTTTGCTGTAAAAAATTTAAAAACAATACAAATAAATGATCATTTCAAAACCAAAATAAACAATACTAAAAATGCTACAATAAGTATGTCTGGCCATAAAACATGGTAAACGTCTTGGTCATGAACTGGTTAATAATATAACAGGGAGATTTATTTATAAACATTACAGCTGAAATCTCAGTAATATGTAAATTCTCGTTTGATGGTTTTTGTCATTTTTGTGTTTCTTTAGTTGTTATCTGCGCTGAGGTCCCCGTCACAATCCTCCGACTATTCTTATGTCCCGTTTCCTTTCATGTTGGGAGGAATTACAATGCGGCTCCGACTGTTTGATCTGAAGCAGAAGGAGCAGAAGGAGCAGAAGGAGCGATTGCTACAAAGTGCGGCCGTGATAATGGTAAATGTAGAATTAATCCTCGCCCATCGCTCATTGCTCCTTATCTATTAGGAGAAACCTTTACATTGTGCAGCGTCGGGCGGATGGAGCCGGATGATGGGAGATATGTGACCTTCAGGTGGCCTTCGCTTTCCCTCATGTCCCGCAAGACAAAGCCAATGGACTATATATAGAGATCAGAAACACTTGTATCTATGGTTAAAGGGATATACGTACAGGATGACGGGAATCATCGGGGGACGGCTCAAGGGCAGAGTCATAACTGACACTTATAGGGTCTCCATTTAAAGAAATGTAACACCTGACGTAAAAGTTGTTACCGGAGACCACACCCAACAGCATCTGCATAGGTATCAGGGGCGTAACTACAGCGGTATCAGCCATAGCAGCTGCTATGGGGCCCACAGTGTCAGGGGGCCCGGCATCTGACCTGACACACAAAAAAATGGAGGACGTGCACCAGTATATACATATTGGGGCTCATTTACTTACCTGGTCCAGTTGTGATCCAGCGGCGCGTTCTCCAACAAGGATTCGAGTTCTGCCGGGAATCACTAAGGTCGTGCGCTCGATACCCACCAGGTGTCGCTGCTGCGCCGAGGTCCGCCAGAGTTCACCTTCTTCTTCCCGGTGCATGTAAGTGCTGATCCTGCGACACAAATTCTTTTTTTTCTGAATCCGTCGGGTTGTCCAACGGCCACGCCCCCCGATTTCTGTCACGTGAAAGCTGGCGCCGATACACCACAATCCAATTGTGTGCGCCAAAAACCCGGGGCAATTCGGCACAAACCGGAAATCGTCAGGAAACCCGACGAACGTGCGCGATTCGGACCCTTAGTAAATGAGCCCCATTATACTGCACATTGTACAATATAATGGGAATCATTTACTAAGGGTCCGCGGACCCCACTATCGTCAGAATATCCCAGGAGTTCCGATGTGTGCCGCATTTAGAAGGGTTTTTTTGGCGCATGTGACGGGATTTTGGCACATCGGCGTCGGCTTTCATGCGACAGAAATTGGGGCCATGCCGTCGGACGAACCGGCGGATTCGGACTATGGGCGGGATTTAGCAATTCAAATTGTGTTGCAAGACACGCACTCACATACACCGGGAAGAAGAAGGTGAACTCTGGCGGACCTGATCGGGGAAGTGACACATGCAGGAAATCGGGTGCACAATCTTGTTGAATTGCGGCAGACTCCTTCCTCGTCGGACAACACACCTCGGGGATCGCACAGGGACCAGGTAAGTAAATGTGCCCCATAATCTTGCTTGGTATCTATGCATCTTTGGAGCGATTTGAGGGGTGTTGCCTAATGTCATGTGACCAGGGTGACATCATCAAAGGTCCTATAGCTACTTAACATTAGCAAACTGTACCCCATGTACATATCTGACCACATAAAACAATCACAGGAGCCTCCATGGACTTCTACTCTTCTCCCTGCAGGCTGCTGTGATTTCATGTGATACAATGGAGCTCATTTACTTACCCGGTCCTGTCGCCATCCCGTGGTGTATTTTACGCCGCTGATTCAAGTCTGCCGGGATTCACTAAGGTCGTGCGCCCGATGTCCAGCAGGTGTCGCTGCTACGCCGAGGTCCGCCGGAGTTCACCTTCTTCTCTTCGGTGCATGTATGCGCGTGTCAAGCGTCACAAATTATTTTTTAAATACCGCGCTTTTTCCGAATCCGTTGGGTTTTCCGATGGCCACACCCCCCATTTCCGTTGCGTGCAAGCCGGCGCCGATGCACCAAAATCCGATTCGTGCGCCAATAACCCAGGGCAATTCAGGGAAAAATGTCGCAAATCAGTGATATTTGGGAAACCCGGCGATTCGGCCCCTTAGTAATTGAGCCCCAATATGCTGTGATTTCTTGAGATATATGCTGGGTGTACAGTTTTCTAATGCTCAAAATCTAAAGAGACCTGTGATGATGTCACCCTGGCCACATGCCAATACTGCTGGATACAGAGCTAGGAAGGGGAGGAGCTGCTGAAATCAGGCCACGCCCACCTCGGCTTGCTGTAGCCAATCTGTAGACAAAAGGTAAAACTATAAAGTTGATTCTCAGGGGAATAATCTTTAGCTAAAAGAAAGGTGTCAGATAGTTACTAGGGCTCTATGGGAACCTGCCACTACCTGTATTTGTGAAATATGTGCTGACGGGTTCCCTTTGAAGACAGAAGCTGCAGAAAATTCTTATCCTGAAAATGAAACTAAAATGTAGTCAAGTTCCGAAAAAGTGAAATGGATTTTTTTTTCTCAATTTCTCCTGTTTCCACTCCACCTTGTAGACTTTTTGGTTCTATTTCATATTTGATTGGCATAAGAGTGAGACTGCGGTGGTTTATTCTCGCTATTATGTAGAATTCTTCAGAAACGCTCAACATTTGTCAATAACATAATGAGCCTCATGGTGTCGCTTTATTCTGCCCGTAATGTTCCCCCATCTGCCTAAAAGGTCATTTTGACATCCCGAGCTCCGAGCAGACGGCTTCAAGTACAGACAAATTATATGGAAATGGTTTGGGGTTTTTTTTTTTTTTTGGTTTTTTTTTCTTACTTTTTTTTTATAACACAAATCAAATTTCATGTCGGGTGCAAAAAGGAAAAGAAGAAACTCTGCATCTACAGAATTTAGACCCCTTCCGAGTTCTCATCTCAGATGTCAAATTGAATTTCCGTCAAAACAATTTCTGTCTGAAAAAAAAATATATATAAAAAAAATTCCTCTGTGCCTGAACCTAAGAGCTGTAACGCTTCTTTAGCTCCGTTATATCAGCTGATTCCTGGGGTTTATTGTAGAATTTTTTTTATATCAATTAGTATCCAAATTTTAAACTCAGAGGAGGTTCTAAGAACCAATTTCTACCTAATAAAGGTAAAGCAATGTCCCAAACCGCGATGTACAAGTCTGTGCCAAACATTTTGGGTCCCCTAATCCAGACTTCAGACAGAAGTTGAGTTCGGTGTTTGCGGTGATGCCCTCACCAGTAACACCCAACAGTCACGGGTGCTCCAGCGACCCATGTCTCGGGCTTACCCATGATCCTCCGTGTGCCCCAGCGCTACTTTCCTCTCCCCGCTCCTGACTCCCATCTGGTGGGCTAGGAGACGCGCGCCGGCTTCCAAAGATTTAAAGGGGCAGTGCACCGCTGATTGGTGCTCGCCCTTTTCAGGTAATGGTTAAAAGCTGGCATTTCCCATCATTCTCTACTGGATCTTCGTGCTGTATGCCTAAGAGGAAGCTTACTCCTTCGCCTTGTGCCTGTGATTGGATTCCCCGGACTTGTTCCCGTTTACGATCCTCCTCTGCCAGCCCTGACCTTCTGCTCTGCCTCTGACCCTGAACCTCTGCTGCCTGTCTTGACCTCCTGCCTGTCCCCGACCACGAACCTGCCTTCTGACTCTGTACCTCGCCTTGGCTGCCACCGCGGACAAAGTCGCACCTGTGGAACGACGTGGGGGTACCACGGTGCTGCAAGTCCAACCTGCTTTGCAGTTTGTAGACCGGGTGCCACTTAGACTCCGGTCCCAGGTCCCGGCTTGTGTCATCGTCCGCGGTGGTCCAGTGGGTCCACTACCCCTGAAGCCTGACACCAACATTGCTGCTGGCACCTATTCCAGGTGTTAACTCTTTAAATGCTGCTGGCAAGGCGTGCGCACCGCCATTTACTCTTGGATTTTCACTTCCCGATGAGGTCATGAGGAGCCATGATCCTCGGGAAAATATCATCGCTCTCACACCGCCGGCATTGATCGTGAGTCTCACTGGTGGTTTTGAGTGTTTGGGTTAGGGTATACAAACAGAAGTTTTGGGTTTGGCCAAACTCAGTCCAACTGAACCTGAATAGGTCCACTGATCCTTCAACGTAATCTCATGTTGCATCAATTCTGATAGGTGCCTTACTAATGGCAGGGGTGACCTCCCTGAAGGCTCCTCCATCTTTCTTTCTTCTAGAAAATCCTGAAAGATTATGGAAGTTCAATGGGCAGAATTAAGGTATAGCATTCATAGGCAGAGTCATGTGCAGAAGGTATCATGGGCAGATGCAAGGTGGACATTCCATTGGCATGGTCTACCGGGGGAGAATAAAGGTGAAGGTTTCATCGGCAGAATTGAGGTCTAGCTTTCACTGTATAGGTCCAGGGCCAGAATCAAGGTCTAGGTTCATGTAGCATGATCTTATAGGTTCAAGGGGTAAATAGAGGTGTAAATGTGTAGGTTTCATCAGCTGTGAAGGTTCTACAGGCAGAACCAAGGCTTAGTTTTCAGACATTGTCATGTAGGTTCCATTGGTAAAGCTGTGTAGGTCGCATGGACAGGATAAAGATGTAGCTTCAATGGGCAAAATGAAGGTGAAGGTTCCATGGTACATTCATATGCAGAATCAAGGTGTATGCTCCCTAGGCGTGTCCACGTAGGCTCAATGCGCAAAATTAAAGTTTCAATGGTCATGAAGATATCATTAGTAGGAGCAAAGTATAGATTCTATAAGGAAGGTGTAAGATACAGCCGCCATCCCCTGTAGAAAATGGCCACAAATAATAAACTTTATACTTACCTCTCCTTTCCTTCCAGTGATCCCACCACGCTGCAGGCCCTTCCTCGCTCTTCAGGCAGTCGCCAGCCACTGAAGACAGGGCTGCCATCGCTGGGGGAAATAGCCGATGCACTGTTTCGGCGGCAGCATTTAGTGATTGGATGTCGACAATGTGATGTCATCACTTGCCACCAGTGTCCCATCACACCCTGCTGCCACCGATACAATGTATTGGCAATCTCCCCCAGCGATGGCAGCTGTGTCTCACTGACCCAGCTGACATCCTAGACCCCTATGTGCACTGTGGGCAGCCACGGCCGCTGCGCATCACACACAGAGACCGTCAGCGACTCCACTGTGAAAGTGGTGGGGGCCCCAGGGCTCGAGCCCCGGGAGCCCGTCCTTTATTCTGGCCCTGACTAAGATAAAGGATTTATCGGATCATTGTCTGAAATATGGAAAAGAAAGCTTCAGAGCAGAAGCTTCGGATTCCACCCAAGTGAACACAAGCAATGAGACCTCCAATACCGAGCATCAAGTAATGCGATAATATCCTAATACTCTAAAGAAAAGGTCACATGGTCCCAGGACACCCCACACCACGCCATATGGGAGAGTCACACATAGCAACAGAATAACCAATTCTTGGATATAATGGATACGATTGCTGAGTGCATAACATTTATCATTGTGTTATTGCTGCCTCAAAGTTTACATAGAAATTCATTAGCAATTCTAATCAGAAGAGACGTCTAATGGTTATTTAGTATCCATCTAAGTAGGTGCGGAACATGAATTACATATCTACATCCTGGTAATGATACGAGCGGCAGGGGAGGAGGGATCTGACTTTATGGAGGACAGTGACCACTGCACTAATGGAGCTGAGTGAGGGCGGACAAGGCTGCAGGGAGAGGAGTGGATGCAGATATCACCCTATATAATGATTGAGAGTGACAGCAGAAGGGGAGGAGCTGACCTTGTGAGGGATAGTGACCACTCAGAACTGACCTAGAGGAGATAAGGTTAGATAAACTACAGCAATTAGAAAGAACTAATGTGACATCAAGGGTAGAAGTGATTAAAAAGGCAGAAAGGATGAAAGCAGCAGAAGAGGAGTGCGCTGACCCTAGAGGAAGCAGTGACCCGAGCCGTTTGAAAGCATAAGATTGGATAAAGTGTTTATACATATTGGGGCAGATTTATTTACCCGGTCCATTCGTGATCCAGCGGCGCGTTGTTTGCAGAGGATTCAGGTTCTGCCGGGATTCACTAAGGTAGTGCGCCCGATGTCCACCAGGTGTCGCTGCTGCGCTGGATTCCATCGGAGTTCACTGAAGTTCACCAATGTGGGCCGGGTGCAGGTAAGTGCGTGTCAAGCGACATTTTTTTAAAAAAATACGGCGGTTTCTCTGAATTTATTGTCCCAAACACAAATAAATGAAGCAAAAAAAAATCTACACTATAAAAAACATCACCATGATTGCCCTGATTGCCCAAGACTGTATATATTAGGTGGGTTATTGGGGGCACGAGCGCTAGCATATGGCAGCCCCTGCACAGAATTTGTGTACATAGGAAAATGGGACAGGAACGCCCTGCGCAGCCCACTCCTTGTTCCCTTATGCCCCTTCACTGCCCCCTGGGGCGGTTCCAGCTATGAACTATAAACTTCTTAAAAAGTAAAATATATACTGACATCCTGGTGCGCTCCCCCTGTGGCAGGATCTGCTCTTTTAGATTCTTATGCACTTGGGTTTTTTTTTACAAAAAAGACTTTTAAAATTATGCAAATGAGCTTGAGGAACTCCAGGCTCCATTGACTTCTATGGAACCTTCAGATCCCTCAGGCTCATTTGCATAATTTTAAACCCTTCTTTTTTTTAAAAAAAAAAGCAAAGGCACAGGGAGCTTAGAGTAGAGTGGATGGTGTCAGAGGAGGCACCTACCTGCAGGTCAGTGCTTGGTTTACAATCCTTCATCTTGGTGGTAAAGTATTATTATTGTTGTTGTTATTAAGTTTACTATTATTACTTCTATTGTATCTTTATTATTTTTAGACCCGGCAGATCTGTAAAATGTTGGGCTCGATGTGGTTTCGCACTAGACCTGAGCTTAGCGAAATAATAATAGATAAAAAGTCGATGCAAATTCCGTCAAACTCCTCGGTCTTCACCCAACCGAAAAAAATTCCTTCCGGGCCGATGGTGAGCGCGATGATTCTTAGCGTATCGATAGATACATGAATCTTCTGCAAACGGGATGAATCAGAAATCCGATAAAAATCAAATTAAGCGAAGCAACAGTGTAAACAAGACCGAAAAGTGTAAGACAACAGGTAATTGACATAAGTGGCAACGTTTGATTACATAAACAAGTTATTATTTTCACGAATCCGAGAGACGGAACGTAAAAAAAAAAAAAAAATCTTAATGTAATTACTTTTCAAATTTTATCAACAGAACAATTTGATATCGCTTTTTTTATACGGAATCCATTGGGGGAAAATTCTGTTTCCATGGCGACAGGGCACAAAGTTTAAATATAGCAGTTCATATTTTCGGTTGCGCGCTGGAACATGTCAGACAAGACATGTTTCATTTAAACAGCCGCCTACAATAATGTGTTAAATACAATAATAGATGTATATCTGCTGGGGAAATGACAGAAGCGCCAGGAGGAAGAGCCACGGACGATAGCGATTATTTACCCGGAAATTTCCAGACTGGAGCAAGAAGAGAAGCATGTGAGGGGTTAAAGGGCCATCGATGGTTGTTCTGAGAAGATGCAAATCATAGAGTGTCCTGAGTGATTGTATCTGTGAGGTGTCGGATTCTCCTGCAGCGCTCCCGCTGGTGACATGTGGTATTACACAATGTATGTTTGACATCAATGAGCTGCTCTTGGTCAACTTGGTTATAATTGGTGTTCAGCCGATATTATACAATAGATTCAGTGATATTTTTTTTATTATAGTAACATTTTAATTAAAATCAAGATTTTATTTAGTAGCCAAAAAATGTATTTTATTGTTATATTAAAAAGGTGTGAATAAGAAAACTCTTGTTCTTAAAAAGTGGGGCAGGAAGGAGGGGTGGGGGGAGGGGTGACAGGGATATAGGCCACCCCATAATAGATGTGGCCCATATATATATATATATTCTTTCTTTAGCTCTCTGCAGTAAGCTCCAAGATAACTTGTGTGAGACTAAGATATAGGAAAGAGCTCCCATCACAGGAAGGACATTTTTAGCTGGTGACAGTTCCGATAGCAATGCTATGCTGATATTAAAAATGCCTATGTCGGGATTCTGAATAATTTCAGTACTTGATAAACTTATTTCACATTACCAGGCTCAGCTCCTGTCAGCAGCAGGTGGTGAGTGCCAAGGGAAGGGGCACTGTAACAGTCTGTTCATTCTCCTTGATACATTCTGCCTCTCCCCCTCATTCATGCAGCTCCCGTAGACTCCCTCCCCCACCCCTCAGCTCACCACCGGCATCTCCTCTTCTCTTATGTTCATAGGAGCTGGATAGTGTGGAGTAAGAGGAAGAAGGAATCAGGAACTGAGACAAAGGCACACAGGCTGCAGCTGCCCCTCCCCTCGGAACTCATCATATACTGCTGGCAGGGAGCCAGGAAAGGGAAATAAAGTTTTATAAGTACTGAAATGATTCAGAATGCTGACAAGGCATAGTAATGGCTATTGGAACCTGTCACCAGCTAAAGATGACATTCCTGGTGACAGGTTCCCTTTAATCAGCCCCTACCCACCCTTTCCATACAGTCAGAGAGTGCCCCACCTAATCTTCTGTCTCCCATTGATAGACCCAATCATGGTAAATCGTGGTCGTTTACCGCTGTGTGGTCAGAACTTCAGACTGGAAGGGGAACGTCTGTACATCCTTGTCCTGGTGTAATATATGACGGTGGTCCCTTCTCTAGATTTTATTATTCACTATTTTACTATTTATTATTGTTTACTACATTGAAACATTTTTATATTTTTGATGTCTGTTGGTCTGTTTGGACTATTTCCGTTCCTTCCGCTTTGTAGCTGTCATGTTGTCTAATCCTATCTTGTCCTTTTCATTCATCTCTGATCAGATCTCTATTCATTTACCCAGTAATAGGAAAACTCACACCAGTTTTAACAACTCTAAACTACCATCCCCTCAGGTCGGGTGTGAAATGTCCTTTCTAGAATTCCATCTTTTATGCAAAATATCATCCATTTACCGATTAAAAAAACCCCCAAAGTCATATTCAAATGAGCAGAGAGCAAGAGCTTTTTTGCTGAAATGAGTCACTACTAAGAGCTGCGGGGTAGCATCACTTCAGACACCACTATTGGGGCTTTATAGCAGCTAGAACAATTTTACTGGTAAGTTTGATGAAATTTCGTCTTTAAATATTTCCTTTCTGTGTGTTACAGAATGAAGATAAAGGAAGTTAAAGACATATTTAGGAATTAGATCTTTTTGTAATTGCACTCATTTGCAATCAGTCTGTATCTCTACTTTGGTCGCACGCAGAACCACTATGATGGTGTGCTAGCTATATAGCTCCATGATAGAATTGCTGGAAGTGACTCATCCGGGCAAAAAGTGACTCTTCTTATATATTTGCATATGACACTGGAGGATATGTTAGATAAGAGAGAAAGCTTTCACATTAAAGTGGGAATACTAGAAAGGATATTTCCTAATCGAGCTGCTAATACCGACCGTTTATGCCAATCAAGTTATCTAAAGTTGCAGATTGTGCTGAAATTGTTGGAGAAAGCGACCTCTGTGCTCCTGTGCTTAGAGTTCAGTCAGATGTGAAAGGTGCAGGATCATAATATGGTAAGTGATATAATGGGGGTCATTTTCTAAGGGCCCGAATCGCTTTTCCCAACATGTTACCCGAAATTTCCGATTTGCGACGATTTCTCCTGAATTGCCCTGGGATGCACGCGATCGGATTGTGGTGCATCGCCGCTGGCATGCACACAACGGAAGTCAGGGGGCGTGGCCGTTATGAAAACATGATGGATTCGGAAAAACCGCCGCATTTAAAAAAAAAAAAAAGTGTCGCGTACTCGCCTTACCTGCACCCAGGATAGGACGTGAACTTCAGTGCATTCCGATGAACTTCACGAAGCAGCGACACCTGATACAGGGGAACTACCTTAGTGAATCACCGGAAGACCGAACCCTCGCCCAGAACGCGCCGCTAGATCGCGAACGGACCGGGTAAGTAAATCTGCCACATTGGGGGTCATTTATTTACCCGGTCCATTCGCGTTCCAGCAGCGGCTTTTCCGACGACGTTCGGGTCTTCCAGCGATTCATGAAGGTCGATGTCCACCAGGTGTCCCTGCTGCGCCGGGGGTCCGTCGAGTTTGTGTCGGAGTTCACTTATCTCTTCCTGGTGGCATGTAAGTATGGCGCGTGCGACCACTTCTTTTTTAAATGCAGCGGTTTTTCTGAATCTGTCGGGTTTTCGTTTGGCCACGCCCCCGATTTCCGTCGCGTGCATGCCAACCCGATGCGCCACAATCCGATCGCGATACGCCAAAAACCCGGGACAATTCAGGGAAAATCAGCGCAAATCGGAATATTCGGGGTAACACGTTGGAAAACCGGAATCGGCCCTTAGTAAATGACCCCCATTGTGTTTTATTTGCAAACATAACAATTAAAGGCACAGAAGATAAGTGATCTGACCTTGTGCTGAAAGTGGACATCTGCATGATAATTACTGTGTTGTTTCATGCTTGATCTGATAATATCATTACATATCCACCATCTGTTACTTGCTCTTAGGATCAAAGTTACAATCAGAATAAAATGATTAAAGTTTAGATATTTACAAAGTGATTGTATTCAGTTACTAATAGTTTAATGAATTTGTCTGAAATGGGCAGAATTTTATAGATTGGTTAAAAGAAAACTAAAACGAATAAATTGAAAAGCTTAGAGAGTTTTTTTAAACCTTCATTTTACAAAAACGTCTGGAAAGGACAATTAAGTGACGAAACAATCGAGCAGCAAAATTTAACTAAGGCGGAAATATAGAATAAAATATATAAAAAAGTTGGTTATAACTGGGGAATATTCCTTCTCAAAACATTGCTGAAAGGTTATTTCTCATATTACATGGACTCAGAACAGGGCGCAGAACCTCAACAATGAGCTGCCCCAAAGAGACCAATGAGCTGCCCCAAAGAGACCAATGAGCTGCCAAAAGAGGACCGATGAGCTGCCCCAAGAGACCAATGAGCTACCCCAAAGAGACCAATAGTGCCCCAAAGAGAACCATGAGCTGCCCCAAAGAAACGATGAGCTGCCCAAGAAACGATGAGCGCCCCAAAGAGACCAATGAGCTGCCCCAAAAGACCAATGAGCTGCCCACAAGAGACCAATAGGCTTGCCCCAAAGAAAGACCCAATGAGATGCCCCCAAGAAACAATGAGCGCCCAAAGAGACAATAAACTGCCCAAAAGAGACCAAAAGCTGCCCCAAAAGAGACCAATGAGCTGGCCCAAGAGACCAATGAGCTGCCCAAAGAGAACAATGAGCTCCCAAAGAGACCAATAAACTGCCAAAAGAGACCAATAAGCTGCCCCAGAAGACAATGAGCTGCCCAAAGAGACCAATAGGCTGCCCCAGAAGAGACCAATAAACGTCCAAAAAAGACAATAAGCTGCCCAAAAAAAAATGAGCTTCCCCAAAGAGACAATAAGCTGCCCCAAAGAGACCAATGAGCTGCCCCAAAGAGAACAATGAGCTGCCCCAAAGAACATGAGCTGCCCCAAAGAGACCAATAAACTGCCCAAAGAGACCAATAAGCTGCCCCAAGAGGACAATGACTGCCCAAAGAAACCAATGAGCTTCCCAAAATAAACCAATGAGCTGCCCCAAAGAGACAATGAGCTGCCCCAAAGAGACCAATGACTGCCCAAGAAACCATGAGCTGCCCCAAAGAGACCAATAAATGCCCAAAGAGAAACAATAAGCTGCCCCAAAGAGACCAATGAGCTGCCCCAAAGAAACCAATGAGATTCCCAAAAGAAACCAATGAGCTGCCCAAAAGAGACCAATAAGCTGCCCCAAAGAGACCAATGAGCTGCACCAAAGAAACCAATGAGCTGCCCCAAAGAGAACAATGAGCTGCCCCAAAGAGACCAATAAACGCCCAAAAGAGACCAATAAGCTGCCCCAAAGAGCCAATGAGCTGCGCCCAAAGAGACCAATAGGCTGACCCAAAAGAGACAAAAACTGTCCAAAAAAAGACCAATAAGCTGCCCCAAAGAAACCAATGAGCTTCCCCAAAGGACCAATAAGCTGCCCCAAAGAGACCAATGAGCTGCCCCAAAGAGACCAATGAGCTGCCCCAAAGAGAAACAATGAGGCCCCAAGAGACCAATAAACTGCCCAAAAGAGACCAAAAGCTGCCCCAAAGAGACCAATGAGCTGCCCCAAAGAACCAGAGCTTCCCAAAGAAACCAATGAGCTGCCCCAAAGGACAATGAGCTGCCCAAAGAGACCAATGAGCTGCCCCAAAGAAAACAATGAGCTGCCCCAAAGAGACCAATAAACTGCCCAAAGAGACCAATAAGCTTGCACCCAAGAGACATGAGCTCCCCAAAGAGACCAATGAGCTGCCCCAAGAAAGACCAATGAGTGCCCCAAAGAGACCAATGAGCGCCCAAAGAGACCAATGAGCTGCCCCAAAGAGACCAATGAGCTGCCCCAAAGAAACCAATGAGCTGCCCCAAAGAGACCAATAAACTGCCCAAAAGAGACCAATAAGCATGCCCCAAAGGACCAATGAGCTGCCCCAAAAGAAACCAATGAGCTGCCCCAAAGAGACCAAATGAGCTGCGCCCCAAAGAGACCAATGAGCTGCCCCAAAGAGACCATAAACTGCCCAAAAAGAGACCAATAAGCTGCCCAAAAGAGACAATGAGCTGCCCCAAAGAAACCAATGAGCTGCCCCAAGAGACCAATGAGCCCCAAAGAGACCCATAAAAGTCCAAAAGAGACATAAGCTGCCCAAAGAAACCAATGAGCTGCCCCAAAGAAACCATGAGCTGCCCCAAGAAACCAGAGCTTCCCCAAAGAAGAACCAATGAGCTGCCCCAAAGAGACCAATGAGTGCCCCAAGAGACCAATGAGCTGCCCCAAAGAAAACAATGAGTTCCCCAAAGAGACCATAAGCTGCCCCAAAGAGACCAATAAGCTGCCCCAAAGAAAACCAATGAGCTCCCCAAAGAGACAATAAGCTGCCCAAAGAGACCAATGAGCTGCCCCAAAGAAACAGACCATAAGATGCCCCCAAAGAGACCAAAGCTGCCCCAAAGACCAAGCTGCCCCAAGAGACCAATGAGCTGCCCCAAAGAAACCCATGAGCTGCCCCAAAGAAACCAATGAGCTGCCCAAAGAAACCAATGAGCTTCCAAAGAAACCAATTGAGCTGCCCCCAAAGAGACAATGAGCTGCCCCAAAGAGACCAATGAGCTGCCCCAAGAAACCAAGGACTGCCCCAAAGAAACAATGAGCTGCCCAAAGAAACCAGAGCTCCCCAAAGAAACCATGAGATGCCCCAACGAGACAATGACCGCAAGAGACCAATGAGCTGCCCAAGAAACCAATGGCTGCCCCAAGAGACCAATAAACTGCCCAAAGAGACCAATAAAGCTACCCAAGAAGACCAATGATAGCCCCAAAGAGACAATGAGTGCCCCAAAGAGACCAATTAACTGCCCTCAAAGAGACATATAAGCTGCCCAAAGAGACCAATGAGCTGCTCCAAGGTCCTGCTCTGTGTTCTGATTATGGTTGTATGAGGATCGGGGAGATGTAAGTACTTGTCAGATGCACTTACCACTCCTGGGTCCTCCATTGCTTCAGGTGCAGCTCTGCTCGGCCGACCAGCAGCAGAACACAGAGCGGGGACATGTACGAGAAGAAGCTCATGTGTGGTGGAGATGAGGAGCCAAGATGAAGATTTCTACTTTTTTTTGTCTGCTCTGGGAGTCTCTAGCATTGGCCTCCTCGGGGGGTCTGGATTGGCCGCTCTGGGGTCTCCAGCTTTTGACTATTCTGGGGGGGGGGGGGTTCTAGGGTTCTAGATTATATGTCTTCTGTGGATCAAAGTTATTGTTGTCCGTTTTTATTTTTGGCCTGTAGGGTTCTGTTATTATTGTCTTCCTAGGTCACCGTATAATCTCTGCTCTGGGGTCTCCAATTGTTATTATATGCTTAGGGTAGTTTTATTGTTTGTTCTATTGTATGCATTATTATTTTCTGCCATGGGGTCTCCAGAGTATTATTATTGTCTGCTCTGGGGTCTCCAGAGTATTATTATTGTCTGCTCTGGGGTCTCCAGTATGATTATTGGCTGTTTGGGGTTCCAGTATGATTATTGCTGCTCTGGGGTCTCCAGTATTTATGTGCTGGGTCTCCGAGTATTATGTCTGCTCTGGGGTCTCCAGTGGTTATTATTGGCTGCCTGGGGTCTCTAATATTATTATTTTCTGGGGTCTCCAGTATTATTATTCTCTTCTCTGAAATCTCTGGTTTAGCATTTATTATTTTCTGCTCTGAGGTCTCCAGATTAATATTTTCTGGAGTTTTAGTATTTTTCAATCTCTGGGCTCTCCAATTTTTATTCTCTACTCTGGGGTTTCCATATTACTATATCAGCTCTGGGTCTCTCATTACTTTTATGTCTGCTTTGGGGTCTCTGTTATTTATTGCCTGGTTGGGGTCTCAGTATTATATTCTCGTCTGGGTCTCCAGTGTTAGTTATTCTCTGCTCTGAAATTCTAGTTTAGCATTTTCTTTATGGTATCCAGTATTATTCTCTGCTCTGGGGTTCCAGTGTATTCTCTTGCTTGGGTCTCCAGTATAATTATCTCTGCTTGGGTCTCCAGTATTATTCTTGTCTTGGGTCTCCAGTATTATTATCTGTTGGGTTCTCCAGTAGTATATTCTATGCTCTGGGGTCTCCAGTGTTATTATTCTCTGCTCTGACATCTTAGTCTTAGCATTTTCTTTATGGTATCAGTATTATTCTCTGCTCTGGGGTCTCCAGTGTTATTCTCTGCTCGGGTCTCCAGTATAATTATTCTTCTGCTTGGGTCTCCAGTATTATTCTCTGCTCTTGGGTTCGACTGCTGGTCTCAGTAGTATTATTCTCTGCTTGGGTCTCCAGTATTATTATATGCTCGGGGTCTCTATATATTATTCTCTGCTCTGGGTCTCCAGTATTATATTCTCTGCTCTGGGTACCCAGTATATTTCTCTGCTTGGGGTCTCCAGTATTATTATTCTTGCTCGGGGTCTCCAGTATATTATTCTCTGCTTGGGTCCAGATATTATTCTCTGCTTGGGGTCTCCAGCATTATTATTCTCGCTCTGGGGTCTCAGTATTATTATCTGCTCGGTCTCCAGTATTATTATTCTCTGCTTTGGGGTCTCCAGTATTATTATTCTCTGCTCTGGGGTCTCTAGTATATTATTCCTGCTCTGGGGTTCCAGTAGTATTATTATATGCTCTGGGTCTCCAGTATTATTATTCTCTGCTTGGGGGTCTCCAGTATTATTACCTGCTTTGGGGGGTCTCCAGTATTATTATCTGCTCTGGGGTCTCCAGTATTATTATCTGCTCTGGGGGGTCTCCAGTATATTCTCTCCTCTGGGGTCTCCAGTATTATTACCTGCTCTGGGGTCTCCAGTAGTATTATTATTATCTGCTCGGGTCTCCAGTATTATTATTCTCTTGCTCTGGGGTCTCCAGTATTATTATAGCTGCTGGGGTCCAGTAATTATTTCTGCTCTGGGGTCTCCAGTATTATTATTCTCTGCTTTGGGGTCTCCAGTATATTTTTCTCTGCTCTGGGCTCAGTATATTATTCTCTGCTCTGGGGTCTTAGTATTATATTTCTGCTCTGGGGTCTCCAGTATTATATTATGCTCTGGGGGTCTCAGTATATTATTATCTGTCTGGGTCTCCAGTATTATTATTATTGTCTGGGGTCTCCAGTATTTATTATCTGCTTGGGGTCTCCAGTGTTATTCTCTGCCTCTGGGTCTCCAGTATTATTCTCTTGCTCTGGGGTCTCAGTATTATATTCTCGCTTTGGGGGGTCTTCCAGTATTATTATTCTCGCTCTGGGGTCTCCGACAATTATTCATGCTTTGGGGGTTTCCAGTATTATTCTCTGCTATTGGTCTCCAGTATTATTATTCTCTGCTCTTGGGTCTCCGTATATTATTCTTCTGCGGGTCTCCAGTATTATTATTTCTGCTTGGGGTCTCAGTATTATATTCTCTGCTTGGGGTCTCTGATTATTATTCTCTGCTCTGGGGGTCTCCGTATTATTATTCCTTGCTTGGGTCTCAGTATTATTATTCTCTGCTCTGGGGTCTCCAGTATTATTATTCTCTGCTCTGGGGTCTCCAAGATTATTATCTATCTGTCTGGGGTCCCCAGTATTATTATCTATGGGGCTCGGATTTATCTGCTCTGGGGTCTCAGTAGTATTATTCTCTGCTGGGGTCTCAGTATTATTATTCTCTGCTCTGGGGTCTCTGTTATTTATTGCCTGGTGTGGGGTCTGTATTAGCTATTGTCTGAATGCTGTAATTGGCTGGGGTCGTATTTTGGTGCTTTATAGCGGTTGTTGGTGCCAGTTATTGTACTCCCCTGAAGACGGGTGATTTGAGAGATACGCGTCTATTCCAGTGATATTTGTTTATTTATTGAATTTTCTCTTATGAGAATGAGTGGGTGGCGGCCGCTTGTGTCGGTCTGAGCTGAAGCCTCCGTTACACAATCCACCTATAACACAATGATGACCTATTTTAACATGAAATGAATTTGCATTTATACAATCGAGAACTGGGCTCCGGAAATGAGCGATTTCCAATGATATAATATCATATTGTTACCTTATAAATAATAATCATAAGGATTAACCTGTTCTATATTTATTTGTGCATTATATTTATATTATTTAGAACGTTATTTTGCTTTATCTTTTAGCTTTTGTGTTTATTCTTGCAAACTCCTATTAGATTTATATTATTTACTACTATTTATGTATTTTCCGTGTTTGTGCTCCGATGAGAACACGACAAACACCTTTGCTTGTTACAGTTTGTTCTTTGGCTCTTTGGCTCGCTCACTTAGCGTTTCCAGGCAAGGTTTCCAGTGTTTCAGTAAGTGATGTGCGGGGCTTGCACTGTATGGAGCTGTGGTTTATACAGTGGACTCCGCTCTATGTTCCCTGTGATGGATGTGATGGATCTCACAATAAAAACAAATGATATTTTTGTATCTGTAGACAGATCACCGAGTTCTTCTTAGAGTATTTTTAGACAGCACATAACTCACTCCACTTATAATGCATCCTATGGCTCCATTATGTAGGATGTAAAATGTTTTGGGGTAGGGGGCTCGTGTACTCACTAACCCTCACTTAACTCTTTCTGCACCAATGCTTACACTTCTGAGAGCACAGAACATGTGGAAAGCACATTACCAAGATGGATGAAGAAATTAGATATATTGGGGCACGTTTATCAAGAGCAGGCAGTGTGTACTATGTGCAGTGTGTATATGTGCAGTGTCGTATATGTGCAGTGTACCATGTGCAGTGTGTACCATGTGCAGTATGTACGATGTGCAGTGTGTCATGTGCAGTGGGTGTGTACTATGTGCAGTGTTTACTATGTGCGTGTGTACTATGTGCGGGGGTTTGTGTACTAGTAAGGGTCTGTGTCATGTGCAGTGTGTACTATGTGCGGGTCCTGTGTACTATGTGCAGGGGTGTGTACTATGTGTAGTGCGTACTATGTGCAGGGAGGTGTGTACTATGTGCAGTGTTTGTACTAGTGCAGTGTACATGTGCAGGGTGTGTACTATGTGCAGGTGTACTATGTGTGGTGTTGCACTATGTGCAGGGTGTACTATGGGCAGTGTGTACTTGTGCGGTTGTACTAAGTGCATTTTCACTATGTGTGGTGGTGTGTACTATATGCAGGGGGTGTACTATGTGCAGTATGTATATGTGCAGCATGTACTAGTGTAGTGTGTACTATGTGTAGTGTGTACTAACTGCATGTGTACTATGTGCAGGTGTGTACTATGTGCAGTGTGTTACTATGTCCGGGTGTACTATGTGCAGGGGGTGTACTATGTGCAGAGGTGTAATAAGTGTGTAGTGTGTACTAAGTGCAGTGTCTACTATGTGCGGTGTTGTGACTAGTGGCGGGGTGTACTATGTGCCGTGTGTACTATGCAGTGTGTACTAAGTGCAATGTCTACTATGTGCGGTGTGTGTACTATGTGCAGTGTGTACTATGGGCAGGGGGTGTACATGGCAGTGTGTACTATGTGCAGTATAGACTATGTGCAGAGTGTGTGTACTTGTGATGGTGTACAGTGGAGGTTCAGTGAAGGGTGTAGGGGGTATGTGTGAGTGGGTTACTATGTGCAGTCTGTGTACTAGTGCAGGGTGTACAATGTGTGTGTGTGTTACTATGTGTAGTATATAACTATGTGATGGGTGGACTATGTGCAGTATGTACTAGTGCAGCATGGACTAGTTGCAGTGTGTGACTATGTGCAAGGGTGGTATATGTGTAGTGTGTACTATGTAGCAGTGTGTACTAGTGCAGTGTCTGTGTTACTATGTGCAGTGTGTACTCATGTGCAGGGGACTGTGCAGGGTCTGTGTACTATGTGCAGGGTGTACTGTGTGCAAGGTCCTGTGTACTATGTGCAGTGTGTACTATGGCAGTGTCTGTGTACTATGTGCAGTGTGTGCTGTTACTATGTGCAGGGTGTACTATGTGCAGGGCCCTGTGTACTATGTGCATTGTGGTGACTATGTGCAGTGTGTACTATGTGCAGTGTGTACTATGTGCAGGTGTACTATGTGTAGTGTGTACTATGTGAAGTGTGACTATGTGTAGTGGTTAATGTGAGTGTGTACTAGTGCAGTGTCTGTGTACTATGTGCAGTGTGTACTATGTGCAGGGTGTATATGTCAGTGTGTTCTGTGTGTAGGGTGTGTATATGTGCAGGGTGTCCGTGTACTGTGTGCAGGGTCCTGTGTACTATGTGCAGGGGGGCCTGTGTACTATGTGCAGTGTGACTATGTGCAGTGTTTACATGTGCAGTGTGTAATATGTGAGGGTCTGTGTACTATGTGTAGTGTCCTGTGTACTATGTGGCAGTGGTACTATGTGCAGTGTTGTACTATGTGCAGGTGTACTATGTGCAGGGGGTGTACTATGTGCAGTGTCTGTGTGTACTATGTGCAGTGGTACTATGTGCAGGGGGGTTACTATGTGCAGGTCCTGTGTACTAGTGCAGTGTGGACTATGTGCAGGGGCTGTGTACTATGGGCAGTGTACTATGTGCAGTGTAATATATGTGCAGGTCCTGTGTACTATGTGCAGTGGTGTACTATGTGCAGTGTTCTAGATGTGCTGTGGGGACATATGTTGCGGGTGTTTACGGTGGTAGGTGTGCAGGGGGCCCCAGATCAGGAATGGGGCCCACATTCTTCATGAATTGTCACAGAGTGCACCAAACTTGTGTGCAACTTTAACATAGGGCTTTAGCAATTAGCTTAGTAAATGGGACCATTATAGACAGAGGATGTTGAATGTAGGAAAAGTCATGGGCCAGCACATTTTTCACCACATGCAGCTAGGGTAGGTTCCCGTAGAGCCTTCTTGACTAAAGTCCCCCTTCTTTAGCTACATTTTGTATCACATCCTATAAAATTAACTTTGATTACTGGCATACAAACAGATTAGCAGGAGTGTGTAGGGGGCGTGTCCTGCTCAGCTCCTCCCCATGTCTCTACCATTCAGCAAAATGTCATGTGACCATGGTGTTGCCATCTAAGTCCTTTACACTAACATTTGGCAAAATCTACCCAATTGTATGTATCTGATCAAATGAAATCACATGGAGGATGGGAGGAGAAAAAGTACATTGAAGATGTGGGAGGAGTAGAAGTTTATGAGCAGGCCTTGTGATTTCATGTGATCAGATGTATACATGAGGGAAGATTAATTGCAATCACACCCCCCTTTGTGCGCCGGTATGTGGCGGGAAAAACACAACAGGTCTGCAAGTTTGCTGGTTTTTCAAAAATAATGTAGAAACGGATCAGGAATGCTCGTGCCTTACCCCCTCTAGTCCCCCAAACTCCCTAAGCCACTCCTCACTCACATGGCGTGGAGGTGATGTATGTGTCCTGCTGCCCATTTCAAAACATCAGAAATATAAGACGCTGTGCTCAGCAAATTTTGACAACTCTAGTTGATCAATGGGAACACATGCCCCCATTCTTATTAATGGATTAAGTGGACCTAGAACACAAGTTCGGTTCCAGTGCCCGAACCCCAAGCACCACCGGTAACACTGGGTTAACCCTTTAAATGCCCGGCAGATCTGCTCATCAGTAGTAAACACCCCCGATTCCAGCACACGATCACGTATGTTAAGCCTTACCAAGCCCACTGGCAAATCCGTTGTCGGGGGGAGATAGTCCCAGGGAAAATGGTGGCCTGGGGGAAGCCTGAAGCCACACCTAAACTCTTCACTGAATCCAAGTTCGGGAACCCCAACCCGAACAAGCACACGACCCAAACATGGGGTTCAGGTCAGCTCAACCATCCTCATGAACTCTGGGCCCCTCCATGTGAATGGAGTCCCCGCAGCCGGACCCCAATGGTAATCCTTCCATACGATTGTAGGGATTGACAATCAATGTGGTTCCGTGAGCAGAAGGGACAAATGAAATGAGTTATCGACTTTGCCGGAGGGAACACGAGAAGATTTGCTTTGAATTACAAATGTTCCTTCCTTTGATTATTTTTTTGAATGAAAACATGAATAATCATTCTTCTCTCCGTGTGTTTTATGCCACCTGAACATTTCTATCACAAAGAAGACGACAATAATAGTCTAACGCAGAAAACCCGGAGAAGACGCACTTTACTGTCCTCCTGACATCTGCACAGACAAAACCAAGCGGAGTCTCTGGGCCTCATCCTCCGTCCTCCTCCTCAATTACCCTCCATCTGTTCTGACACGCTAAAAGCCGGATGTAACTACCTTTCAGCACCGCGCGACTCCCGGCTTTTCTTCATCTCTCCACGCGCTTTTCTCACTTTTGATAGAAGGAAAAAAAAGACACAAATGGGAATCCAAGACCTCGGAACAGACGTGAAGTAAAAGGTCAAAGTATTCAAGAATATTCATCGCTTCTCAGAGGTGAGGAACCTGTAGACACCTGCTCAGCGCTCGGCTCCGGGCCGGGAGGTGGCTTCTTCTGACGAGCGGCCTTTGTGCACTCAGAACATGAAGCGCTCTCTTAGAAGTAAGTGCTTACCACCCTACGGTGACTCTACGGGGATGGATGGTGGAAGTGCAGGCACGGGATGCGCTCTCTAGTCGGGGGGATGGAAATGGAATCGTAGTGATCTCCGCTTTATTGCCTCTTTGTTCTACGCACTCAATGACCCCATAGGCGTCTTCTTCGGTTGATTCTTCTGGTTTTATTTTGTTCTATTTTTGTCTCATTTCGGCACAGTATGATCAGGGCTCATATCTTAAGTGTGGTTACATTGACTTCTCTTGGTTTGTGAGAGTTTAAAGCGGTTGTGTGTCAGGTCAAATAAGGAATAATCTGAATGGCTTAAAAAAATCTAATCTCATCAAAATTATCATTTACTACTTCCCAGATCTCCAAATAGTCTCTACTTACCGATCTGTTTCAACAAAGAACAGCCAATCACTGGCCAGGGAGGTGACTCTTCTCAATTGGTGATTGGTGAAAGATCAAGTTCCTTGTCTGAGATCCCCAAATAGTCTCTACTTACCAGTCTGTTTCAATACAGAACAGCCAATCACTGGCCAGGGAGGTGACTCTTCTTCTTGACACATTGGGGCAGATTTACTTACCCGGTCCTGTTGCGATCCAGCGGCGCGTTCTCCGTCAAGGATTCGGGTCTTCCAGCGATTCACTAAGGTATTGTGCCCGATGCCAACCAGGTGTCGCTGCTGCGCCGAAGTTCGCCAGAGTTCACCAACCTAACCTGGGTGCAGGTAAGTGCGTGTTAAGCGACACATTTTTTTTTTAAATGCCACGGTTTTTCCGAATCCATCCAGTTTTCCGACGGCCATGCCCCCCGATTTCCGTCACATGCATGCCGGCGCCGATGCGCCACAATCCGATCGCGTGTGCCAAAAACCTGGGTCAATACAGGGAAAATCGGTGCAAAATGGTAATATTCGGGTAACCTGATGGAAAAACGCAATTTGGGCCCTTAGTAAATGACCCCCCGGTGTAACCGTAACATGTAACTTTGATTCTAATTTGGTTTAATGATAGAACAAGGTATCGAGCTTGTAAGTTGTTCCGGAAAAAAGGATCATGTTGGTTAGAGAAAGAAAACAAAAGTGTTCAACCAATAACCAATCCATGTTGCAGATCGCGGGTGCACCCGTGCTCTGCTGCCGTGCCCCGTTCCCCCGGCTTTGTAGTCACCTCATCCCGGTTCCTGGCTCCGTCGGTCCCTTCTCGGTCCTGTCGAGGCGGCGCTCCTGCTTCTGGCCGTGACCGCGTGCGTTCCCGCTCACTAGGGTGCGCAAGCCCGACTCTTAAAAGATTTAAAGGGCCGGCGTCCTCCTTATTGGCGCTGGCATCCCGGCTCTGCTATATAGCCTGGTGACTCCCAGCATCCCCTGCCAGATCTTCAGGTCATTCTACAGGAGAGAAAGCCTTCCTGAGGGTTTCCAGACGCCTCCGCGTTCCTCTGGTGTTCCCATGTTCCTCTGGTGTTCCCATGTTCCTCTGGTGTTCCCATGTTCCTCTGGTGTTCCCGTGTTCCTCTGGTGTTCCCATGTTCCTCTGGTGTTCCCGTGTTCCTGTACTCCTGTGGCTGTCCTGTAATCCTGTGGCGGTCCTGTACTCCTGTGGCGGTCCTGTACTCCTGTGGCGGTCCTGTACTCCTGTGGCGGTCCTGTACTCCCGTGGCGGTCCTGTAATCCTTTGCCGGTCCTGTAATCCTGTGGCGGTCCGGTATTCTAGTGGTCTTCCAAGGTCCTGCCAGCCGTCCACCCGAGGTCCTGCCATCCTGAAGTCCTGCCATCCCGAGGTCCTGCCATCCCGAGGTCCTGCCATCCCGAGGTCCTGCCTTCTGGAGGTCCAGCCTTCCCGAGGTCCTGCCTTCCCAAGGTCCTGTGCCCCTACCTTGGCTGCCACCGCGGGCCTAGTCGCACCCATGGAGCGACCTGGTGGCTCCCTGTCGCAGCAAGACCATCCGCTTTGCGGCGGGCTCTGGCAAAGACCAGGAGTCCGATTAGACTCTGCTCCTGGGTTGCGGCTGGCATCTTTATCTCCCGCAGTGGTCCAGGGAGTCCACAAGACAAGACTTTCCCAGAGACTGTGACATTACTCATAAACTTCTTAACTCTTTTATTCCGATTTTCCAAGCACATGAGATTTTACCCGTTCACTTTCTGTGTTCTCTGCTTGGGCCCAGCGTGATCATTGCCTTCACCTCGATTATTCTCACATTGACTCCTGTTTGTCCAATAAAGGTTAATGCAGCTCAATTTAGAGAAACCAGCTCTGTGTATGGAGTCAGAGAAAATACGGTAATGGATTTGAATAGCCAAGAACCTCGTGACGTGAGATGAGTAATCTTCTCTTTCATTGGTGATGAATGTATAAGGAGATTACAAAGTATGAGAGCCTTGTACTCCATCAATAGAGACGGGGGCTGAAGACCCATTGTATTTACACTGCTGGATGATCAACTCTGGATGATGTGTTCACCTCTGAGGGCAAATCTGGAAATATCTGAAGTCTGGACATCAGGATCAACATCTGTCAGTATCCTCATTACACATGATGATGTTACCTGTCCTAACCTGCGATGCATGAGTCTGCAGTGAATCAGTGGTTAAACCTGTTCCAGTTCTGTCTCACATCTGTTTTCCTGATTTACTGTCCTAGTGTCATTGTACTTATCAGTGTACTAATAATGCTGTAGCCAAATCTCTTCCTAGTAATGGCTACTGGAGGCCACAATGCCTGTTATGTCTGGTTCACTGCCCCAGTAACTTACTTCAACTCTATTATAAAAGCTTTGCCTACTCTGCTACAGCTCTACTTCATCACTGCACTACCACAGATTTGCTTCTTTACTGCACTACCACAGATTTCCTTCTTTACTGCCCTTTTCATAAAATGAAAAAGCACAGTGTGTGGAGTTTCTCTAAGGCAGTGGTCTAGGACAGGAGATTCTCCACTTCTCCTCTATAACTACTGTGAGAAAGTGAGAGGTGTTGTGTGGGAAAACCGCTATCTGTCTTACAGGCAGATGAAATGCTGGTGGTAAAAGCCCTGGGTTTGTCTGCAGTAACCCAAGGGTTAATGCAGACATGATAAGCAGGAATAGTCTGTTTTGTCTGTGTTGGCCTAGCTAACACAGACACATTTGTAATGTCCGTACTGGGCCTGCTTATTATGGAGTAGGGGTAGGCTGGTAGTGGGACTCCTACTCCACCCGGGCTTCGGTCCTGGGCTTTTATATAGCCCACAGGTGCAGGTCACAGGTGCGGGTCACAGGCCTCGTTAGGGTCTGATTTAGTCTGCAGGCCAGAAGCAGTAGGAGAGGCCCTACCTGGAGAGCTGAAAGCGAGATTGCATTCTGACAGCAAAGGTAACTGAGGGTCTCCTGTCTTGCTGCTGGCCAAGAGCGTGTGCCAGGCAGCCTGGTACCCGGATAGCTAGGGTCCTCCAAATGTATTAGACAGCGCCTAGCCGGGCAGGAATTACTTTTATAATGTTTTTGCATGTGCCTAAGCCAAGGCTGAATTTGTGTTCTGTTTTGCAAGTGTGAATAAACACTTAAGTTGGACTTTTAAACCTGCGTGTGTCACTGCTTCCTGCACTGCTACCTGTCAACTACCAGAGCAATTCCCCACACTACATTCAGTGAACAACGTCCAAAAATATGACCACACAGGTAACTTTGCACAAACGTGTTATTTTTACTTCATGAATTTACTTCCATACATTAACCATTAGAACTTTCATTTGTTCCATCAATACACATAGGAAATTGGACTTTTCTCATTAATGTTCATTTGCTTGCAATGATATTAATACCTTCGGATCGTATGCACCAGTTACTGTTTCAATTATTCAACACTTTGAGTCCGATATATACGGTACATAAAATAGTAGCATACTGGGCTAGACTCACGTCAACTTGATCCCCAGGGCAGAGACTCAACCTCATTCAAACTCCGAGCCATGATCTAGTAAGCTCCATGTTGGTTGTGATGTTTCGAGGGACACGCCCCCTTCCTCAGACATCTTTACTGCCCTACCACAGATTCGCTTCTTTACTGCACTACCGCAGATTTGCTATCTTTACTGCCCTACCACAGATTCGCTTCTTTACTGCACTACCGCAGATTTGCTTCTTTACTGCACTACCACAGATTTGCTTCTTTACTGCACTACTGCAGATTTGCATCTTTACTGCACTACGCTAGCCTTCCGCTACAGATTTGCATCTTTAATGTCCTACCTCAATTTGCCTTCTGACTGCCACACCGCAGATGCTTCTTTACTCGACTCATACCGCCAGATTCCTGTTTTACTCTACTACGCAGCATATTGCGTCCTTTACTTGCACTACCGCAGATTTTTGCGTCTTTACTGCACTACCGCAGTTTGCTTTACGTTGGCACTACCACAGCTTTGCATCCTTTACTGCTCTACTGCAGATTGTCATCTTTACTGCCACTACTGCTAGATTAGATGCCTCTTTACTGCACTAGCCGCAGATTTGCCATCTTACTGCCACTACGACGATTGTGACTCTTGGACGCTATTACCACAGCATTTGCTCTTTCATGCTATTTACCACAGCTGTTGCGTCTTTACTGTCACTTTACGAAGTAGTTCCTTCTTTCATGCCCGACTCATTGCCCCTTCCTAAATGTTGTCCCAGCCCTATTATAACATTAGCGCTTTGTCTTAACAAATCAAACGTCCCCACCCCATTCTAATTATCCTTCATCTAATTGAGCTCATCCTTATCAATTCCAATTAGATTATTCACAAATCTCATGACCCGTTTGGTTCTTGTTTTTTTGGCACAAAATTGTGTGTGTTTTCTATTTTGGGCGCTTCATATCTGGATACCTGGAGCAGCCCGGTTCTCCACCCAGTACAACTGTGTCTAATCAGTATGGGAATCTTACAGCTCCTTCCTTGGTCTTCCGGCCAATTGAATGAATTTAGTCATCACATCAATTGATATTGATGACACATTTTGGTCAGTGGGTGGTCACAGACAGCCCCTCATTAGCCAATTGCTATCTGCCTCCTGCTCTGCAATTAACATAGAGATTCCAAAACCAGAGAAACCGCTTCCATTCCTGTTGTTAGTTGGCGGAGAGGTTTACGCAACTCTCACTCAAGTCTAATAAGATAAACAGCTAAACGTGCTCTCTGCAGAATAGGGACTATATTAGGGGCGTTAACAGGTGAAGTCAGAACATATATTAGTGGAGACATAAACCCCATCCCCTCAGAACATCGCGTCCTTTAGAATGCTATTATGTCACCTGTGTGAAGCTGTCGACATGGACTCATTCCGACATTGACAAGTCCGGTTCCGTGTCCACAATCAACTCAATTCGTCACACCTCCTCTACCTACTCTAGGTTGGGCCATGCATTTTAGATAGATGTCAGATAAGCTCTTGTTCAGTGGACGGCTGCTCCTCCCGTCCTCTCACACATTGGGGCAACAATAAAAGGGAAAACAATAAAAATAAGAAGAAATTGGAAAAAAAGCGAAGAGAGGAGAAGGGAGCGAGGGAAGGGGAGAAACGGGTGGGGTTATTCCTTTCCCCTTGTCCTCTATCTTCTCTCCCTCTTCTGCTTCCTCTGCTCTTGATATCGGGTCCGTCCGGGAATATTATGAATGTTTCTTCCGCCGTCCACCAGGTGGCGCTGCTGCGCTGAAAAGTCATCTCAATCGCGCCGGAATGCACCAATTCGTACAGGTGAGGTAAGCGCTCCCAACACACTTTTTTCGGTTTTAATGCGGCGTTTTTTTCCGAATACGTCGGTTTTCGTTCCGGCCACGCCCCCCGATTTCCGTCGCGCCATGCCGGCGCCGTGCTCCACATCGATCGAGTGCGCCACATCCCGGGGCAATTCAGGTACAATTGGCGCAAATCGGAAATATTCGGGTAACACGTCGGGAAAACGCGAATCGGGCCCTTAGTAAATGACCCCCATTGGCTCTGGGTTGGCCAGGTGTGCATGTGTTCTCAATGGTGACCTTTTGTTCATCTGCCCCATGAACAAAAGGATCATCCATCTCCAAGGTCAACTTCCCAATCTGTCTTTTTCTAGTATCTGCCATCATGGAGATGTTCCTGTGATGTAGGAGGACTCCTGCCTCTTCTCCTCTTTTGTGTCTATTGCTGCAGACGCTAACAGTCCACTAGAATTTGATGTTCTGGTGTTCCCATTCAAAAACGTGAGCCCCATGATGATAAAAAACACTTATCCCCCTAAAGAAAGGTGTCTCCACGCTATAGGTACCAGTAACTAGTTTCCTGGGTGTCCTTTCACCTCTGTGACCCTGACCCTAGCTACTCCATGGTCTCTGTCTTGTGATTCTGTACTTTGATTCTTGTGATGACCATAAACTGATCCTATACTGTAGCTGTGACCTCCAACGTGTACCCACACCCGCTGTCCACAACAGTTGGTGGAGCCCTAAAAACATCATCAGACAACTCTTCCTCACTATTACTACAAAGAAGAGTTACAATGTTTCCCAATCTGATCGCGTGCGCCAAAATCCCGGGGCAATTCAGGGGAAATCGGCGCAAATCAGAAATATTCGGGTAACACGCCGGAAAACGCGAATCGGGTCCTTAGTATGACCCCCAGTGTTTACTGATTTCTCATTACCTGCTTTCCCCCTGCGCTGGTCCCTCATATGCAGCGCTGTCATTGTGGTAGCCGCCTCCATAGACCTTAGAGGCAGACCTGCGACTCGGCACCGGATTGTATAAAGGACGGCCGTCTCTATTCACTCCTTTGATTTCATCATTTAATATAATTCTGCTTATTACTGCGCACTGAGAATAATTAACACAACGAATGAAGGCCGCAGAAACATTGAATTTAATCACTTGCTAAAAGTTATTTAACACTTTCAAGATCAGGAGGTTTGTTGTATTTTACATTCGAACTTGCTCTAATTACAAGTTTCCATACTTACAGAAGTTTCTGACAAGCTAACAAAATGTAGGTAACCCTTTTTTTTTACAAAAAGGACCTGATAAACCTGACCGCCTGGTGCTGATCTGAGACTCGTGTTATCGATGGCTATACACTGTGACACATTGATGAACTTCCCCCATTTAATGAGGAAGTTCGTTTCTCTCCCCAAGCGAGAAATCACATCACAACTGCATGATCGACAGCTCACGGCGATCGGATCAAACGCTACTTGGATTATAGTCTCGTTTTCCCCCCAATAAGAGGCATTTTCAATTAAAATGAGTCTAAAAACCCAAACCAGGACCATAAAGTGTCAACATTTCAGTGCAGCTCCGGATCATGGACCCTGAGGCAAAAGATCACTTGGGACAACCCCAACCCACTTACCTGTGCAACAACTGGATATCCTTTAGATAAGTGACAGCCATGGGAGACTCTCCAGGCCGGGAAAGCCACTGATGGCGCCCGCTGATGACATCACAAGGGCGACAATAAGGGTCAAGATGAGATAATCCACAGACCTGGTTGATGAGGGACACAGCGGCCACATGAGGTAGGTCGTTCAGCATTTAGTACAAGTTCCCTGTAATGACAGAGTTCAGTGGTACTTACAGTGACACAGAGCGCACATTGCTATAATGTAGCCATATTCTCCCGTCTCTGTAACCCTCCCGATCCCCTGATGCTCCGATTCTGCCTCCTCAGGGTCTCTCCGCTCTCCGATCCCTGCTTTACCATGAGACACCAGAAACGACTATGCAGCCAATCACTGGACCCGGCAGTCACCACCATAACCAGTAACCGGGATTTATATTCTGGGGGTCAGTAGCTTCCTGGGACTATTACAATGGGAGCCGCAGGTGAGGAAGGAATCCTTAGAATTCTTTTTACTGTTACAAGTTTCGTGTTTTGTTTTTTCCTCTTAATGTTCGTTTCCTTCTCAACCAATTTGCACAAATCATTAGAGCAAGTAAAATACATTCACACTAACATATGCCGGGCTGTAGCGCGGCAGGCATACATTCGCCACGATGGAGAGGAGGAGTGGTGACCCTTCCCCTCTCCATTGCGATGCATGGCGCACGCGGGGAAAAACATGTCCTATGTATTCCCTGTTTACGGAGCGGTACGGTGCCACACGTCTGCGGCACCTTACCACTCCGTGCGCCCATTGCCGGCTTATGGGGAACATATATATGGCCGCAAGCTCGTGGGCGTATATACGTTCCCAGCGGTGTGAATGTAGCCTAATAGAAATTTTGGGGGGTATTTATCATACGCCGGCGCTTGTGCATTTTCGCAGCGGGAAACATCAAGCTTCTGCCTCTTGATGTATCAAACAGGATGCTGCGCAGTGTTTAATTTATGCCAGACAGGGCCTGACCGGCCGCCACCCCCCCTTCACGCTCTTCACGCCCCACTGGTGTGAAGGTGGTGGAGAGGGGCAAAATAATCGCAAGTCCTAGCAACTGACGTGGCGCAGAGGTCCTGATAAACACGCCCCTTTGTCTTATATCTTATAAGAACACACCGTTTCTATAGTCGCTTACTCTGCTTCTCTAAAGGCTCCAACTTTTTTTTTCTCACATATTTGCTTAATTCTGTCTTGCTAGCCAGATGGACAAAATGTCACCAAGGTGTCAGATTACATAGAAGTCTGTGGAGAGGGGAGGGGGAGAAGTCAGAAAGGATAAAACCTCTTTGTACGTTGCCCTCTACATACAAGGGCTTCTCAATCATTTAGAATATTAGCAAAAAGTTAGTTTTTTCCCAGTAATTCAATTCAAAAAGTGAAACTCAAATATCATGTAGAGTCATTACAGACAGAGAGAACTTTCTAAGTGTTCATGTATATTAATGTGTGGGAGATGTCCCATGCACCACATTTATTGAAGGTTTTTGACTATTTTTACATGTCCGTAAAAGGGGATTGTGCTCTGTAACTCGCAGTAGGGGTCTGGTAATGCAATGTTCACTGCACTGCCCCGCCTTCTTATTCCTGATTGACAGGTCTTACTGCCTCAAACATGCTGCTGGTATGGAACTAGTACTCAGGGACTGTCTGTTAATAGTCAACTACAGACATATACAGCTCCCTTTACTTTTACCTACAGGGGCTTTAGGAAGTTGAACACAATGGGGGTCATTTACTAAGTGCCCGATTCGTGTTTTCCCGACGTGTTACCCGAATATTTCCAATTTGCGCTGATTTCCCCTGAATTGCCCCGGGATTTTGGCGCACGCGATCGGATTGTGGCGCATCGGCGCTGGCATGCACTTGGCCCGGCTCGGTGAACTCCAGTGCGTTCTGATGCTCTTCAGCGCAGCAGCGACATCTGGTGGATGGCGGAGGAACTACCTTAGTGAATCCCGGACGGACCCGAATCCACCGCAGAGAACCGCTGGATCACGAATGGACCGGGTAAGTAAATCTGCCCCAATATCTTAGTGGAATATTGTATGCATGTACTGGGAAGCGGGAAAAAAAATTCCAAACTCCACTGAAATTGGTAAAAAAAAACGCATTTGCGTCATTTTCTTGTGGACTTGGTTTTTACTGCTTTCACTGTGCGTCTGAATGTTTCCTTTGGGTCGATACAATAATGGGGATACAAAATTTATTTAGGTTTCATTGAGTTTTAGTACATTTATAAAAAATTAAAACCTTCTGTACTAAAAAAAAAAATCATTTTCATACTTCGGTGTACAGAGATGTGCGTCATTTGCCGTGAGATGAGATGATATTTTGACATTTTCTTTTTATGAAACTTTATTTGAGATGATATTTTCATGTCTATACTTTGGAGGACTGCACTTTCTATAAATTTTTTTTGTTGCAGAACGCCTTTTGTTGCAATGACTTTTGGGTGCTATTTTCTTCCGGGAATAACTTTATATTACGATAGATCGGACATTTTGGGATGTGGTGGTTTCCAACATGTTTAGGGTTTTTACAGTTTGTTTAATTTTGTATCAGTTCTAGGGAAAGGGAGGGGGAGGGGGGTTCAGTTTTTACTTTTATAACCATTTTTTTACTATTTTACTATTGTACTATTACCCTAGGTTGTCTGACTGATCCTACCATATACTGCCACAATATTGTACGGGAGTATATGGAGATCTTACAGATTATCTATTACAATGTGCCACGGGCAAATTGTAACAACTGATCATACAAAGACCTAAGGCTGTCAGGAAGACAGGTCGTCGCTTTCTGATGACATCGTGGAGAGCGACGATGTAAGCCAAGATGGATGTGCCCACACGTGACGCTGACTTTTTGCCGCCACCAGTAGCTTTGCAATATACAGAAAATACTCTGTGTGTGCCTGGGTTTCCTCTGGGTCCTCCGGTTTCCTCCCACACTCCATAGATACTGGCAGGTTGATTAGATTTTGAGCTCCATTGGGGACAGGGACTGATATGACGAGCTCTGTGCAGCGCTGCGGTATCTGTGTGCGCTATATAAATAAAGTAATTAATTAATTACCCACATTGTATGGAGAGGGCTCAGCCCTTCAGCGCTCTCCATGCACCCACAATCGTCATGTGACATACTTATCCATCACACGTCACTAAGGGGATAAAGATGGATCTAGAAGGTTCTGTTTGTGGTTTGTGGGGAAATTCCTTAGTGACAGGTTCTCTTTAAAGGGGTTTTCCCGTCTGGCCATTTACATTTAATTAAATTAATTTTCCATATGTAAATATTTCTTCAATTGGATGTTAATAAAAAAAATGTTCCTGTGTGAAGATAATTTCTCATAAATGTAGCCATGTTGTCCCTTAGAAACGAGATGGCTTCCTCGGACACGACCACGTCACACTCTGGCAGCGGTGGCCAGACATGCACTATAGAGTCCTGCCGGACCACCAGGATTCAGCGATCATTACTACAGGACGGCTGTGCGACATGTAGTAACTCCCGGACATTTTATATACAATAATCTTTTGTTTCTTTGTGCAATCCCTCCAGCAGAGGTGGTCGTATCCAAGGAAGCCATCTCGTTTCTAAGGGACCATATGACTACATTTATGAGAAATTATCTTCACACAGGAACATTTTTTTTTAATAACATCCAGTTGAAGAAATGTTCATATATGGCAGATTAATGAAACAGAATGTAAGTGCCCAGATGAGAATACCCCTTTAAGTTAAAAAAAAAAAATGCAGTGAGATACTTTTTATACCATCTTAAATTATCCAATGTTTTTTGATGATCCTTGAAAACTGCCGTTCCATCAGAATCTCGTCATTCCGAGCGTTTGTCAATGGGTAAATAAAATAAAAATGTAAAAAATTGCAATTGCCGTGGTGTCCATATTCCTCGCAGAGACTCAGCACAACTGATTCATGACCAGCGAGAAGGTAAAATAAATTAAAAGAATTCCAATAAATGGATTAAAAAAACACTGCAGAAGATTAGTCCGAGCCGCATCCTCCTTTCTCATACTTACATTCAGAATAGAAATGCCGGTTGACTCTGAAATCATTTCAGTAAACCGGAAAATTAATATTTTAATATGTCTGGCTCTCCAGAACTCAAAACTTATCAAAGTGGAATGCAAAAAAAAAAAAAAGACTCCCAAAACATATTTACTTGCACAACGTGTAGAATATGTTTTCATATTTTTGTTTTACTTATTTATAAAAACTAAAAATAAAAAATCTACCCCAATTTTTTTTTAATTACAATTTATATTTAAAGTTTTTAATGTTTTTTTTAAATTTTTTTAAAAGTTTTTATTTTTTTTTTTTTTAATATAAAAAAAAAAAAATGAAAAAAAAAAAAATGAAAAATAAAATTCTGCCTGTGAAACCTCTCAACACAAACACATTACTTGGAATATTAATCAAAAAAGCGGGGCACGTGATGTAATAAATAATTCATTTTCCTGCGAATTATTCTCGCTGTGATAACTTTGTTCACTCTTTGGTATTAGCCCGAGTCTCGGCTGCGACTCACAAGGGATAAAATGACCTTATTTAACAAATTCCCAGGGCTCTATTCAAGAAAACATTTAATTTCCGAATACTTTGACCATGACCAATTAGACAAGCTCCCGCACACCCCCCTTAAGTCGCCCCCTTCGTGTTCTCTCCAGATAAATATTTAAACTAAAAGTTATATGTAATTGGAAAATTTGTGAACAAAACTAAGTTTGGCATTTGGAAAAAAAAATCATCCCAGTGTTGAAAAATAATGAGCAATTTGAGGAAATGAATGAGGAGCTCGCTTGGTGAGATGATATTCGGAAGGATTTCTTGCAGATGTTAAATAAAATAGTAAATTTAATAAATGATATTAAATATTTTTTTTATTTTAATTATTAATTATAAAATCTGAATTTAAAGGGATACTCCGGGCAGTAGGACTGCTGAGGACTCACCCATGGAATAGGCCATCGGCAATCGATATTTGGGTGTGTGACATCCGGAACCCTAAATGTTAGCTCAGTAGTGATGTGCCGCCCCTATGGCAGACGCAGCCATCGCTCACTGCTATGACAGTGGTGTCCACAATCCTGCTGGCTCTCGCTTCCCTATGGAAGGAGTTGTCTGCTTCTGTCTCCGACCTTATTGTACAACACCTAATCCGCTGGGGTGCAAGGCATCGCCCCTGCACCGATCAACTACTAATCCCTTATACTATTGTAGTATATGAACCTATAATGTCACCCAAAGAACTCTAGACACATTGGGGGTCATTTACTAAGGGCCCGATTTGCGTTTTCCCAACGCGTTACCTGAATATTTCCGATTTGCGCCGATTTCCCCTGAATTGCCCCGGGATTTTGGTGCATGTGGTCGGATTGTGGCGCATCGGCGCTGGCATGCACGCAACGGAAATTGGGGGCGTGGCCGAACGAAAACCCGACGGATTCGGAAAAAACGCCGTATTTTTTTAAAAAAATGTGTCGCGGAGTTTGCACTTACCTTCACCAG
Source organism: Engystomops pustulosus (assembly GCA_019512145.1). Taxonomy (NCBI): domain Eukaryota; kingdom Metazoa; phylum Chordata; class Amphibia; order Anura; family Leptodactylidae; genus Engystomops; species Engystomops pustulosus. The sequence goes on along the minus strand of WNYA01000236.1, from coordinate 69,424 downwards.
GAATAGGCTGGTGAACTTGAGTATGTTCCGATGCTCTTCAGCGCAGCAGCGCCACCGGGTGGACGGCGGAGGAACTGCCTTAATGAATCCCGGCCGGACCCGAATCCAGCGCAGAGAACGCGCCGCTGGATCGCAAATGGACCGGGTAAGTAAATCTGCCCCACTGGGGCAAATTTACAAAGGGTCCGCATGGCGCATTTTCGTTGGGTTTCCCGACTTTTTCCGATTTGCGCTGCATTTAAGTGGGGTTTTCGGCGCACGTGATCGGATTTTGGCGCAATCAGGCTGACTTGCATGCAACATAAATTAGGGGGGTGTGGCCGACGGACAACCCGACTGATTCGGACTAAGCACAGGATTTACAATTCAAATTGTGTCGCAAGACATGCACTTACATGCACCTGGAAGAAGAAGGTGAACTCCGGCGGACCTCAGCAGGGAAGTGACAGATGCAGGAAAATGGACGCATGATCTTGAAGAGTCGCGCCAGACTTCATCCTCGTCAGAGAACGCACCTTGGGGATCGCGACAGGACCGGGTAAATAAATCTGCCCCATTATGCATCCATCAGTACCAGATTGGTGGGGCCCAACTCTGGGGAAGGGATCATAAATAGCAGATCATAGGGCTCTAGTATCATGACATAAGGTCTCAATTTCAGATTGTAGCGTCCAACACAGAAGAATCGGTCATCAATATGAGATTAGTGGGGACCAAAACAGGGGAATAGATAGTCAATATCAGAAGATAGGGGTCCAACGTCATAAGATTGTGGGGTCCAACACAGAAGAATCGGTCATCAATATAAGATTGTTGGTGTTCAACCCAGCGGAGTAGGTTATCAATAAGATTGTAGGGGCAAAACACTTGGGGGTGGATCATTAAAATCACATCATTAGTGTCCAATATCAAATCTCAGGCGCCCATATACGGGGGCGATGGAATAGGTCATCAGTATCACATCACAACCAACACAAGGGAATAGGCCATCAAGTCATCATTATTAGATTAGGGAAATGGGGAGAGGGTCAGAAATAGTGTATGAGATAATCTGCAGTGCAGCCCCCGGCCTCTGACTGTTGATATTCTATATTGTATATGCTCTCTGTTATCAATCCCATGATGCCTCAGTACAACATCAGATATTTAGTTAGAATCTGTGCCATATCTATACCATCTCTACCTTCAGACAGGACAGTGTGATTCCCTGTCTCTCTAAATCCTCCTAAAATCTCATAAGTATACAGTCAGGGAGGCTGAAGTGTAATCTTCTATAACTGTGTGTTAGGAGTCGATCTATTATCATCAGGTGTAATTGTGATGGGATATGTGCCCCCCTGTGGAGAATGTGTGTGGTACAATCCAGGCAATTGCATTATCCAATAAGCTTTCTGCTTGGGATGGTGAACCCCTCGAACAGCAGCAGAGCAGATGATACACCAAGGGGTCAACATGAAATCACACGGAGAGAAGAACCCGAGGAACTGGAAAGACAATACTGGCTAAATCGTGTATTTTGTGTGGATAGGAACTTGATGAAATAATCCAGAGATTTAGGAAGTGATCATGTGACTTCACTTTCTTCACTTTGTTATGAAAATATTTAACGCAACATTGTAACAATCCAGCAAATCCTAAGACTGTAATAAATGAGACAAACAGTAGGAGGCGGCACATGGACAGCGCCGATCACTGGATACAATGTTGCATTAATGTCAGGACACAGAACCAATGGTGGGGACAGGGGGGGACAAGCGTGAAATCCCCCCACACTGACAGCGTACAGACCCCCCTGCAAGCAGCGATGTATAGGAGGAGATGCACTCACTGGGGAGACAATTACAGATAATAACCTCTGATTTTATACATCTCTCTTCTCTCCTGGTGCCTGGAATTAAATCAAATTACCAGAAATAAGATTGTGCACGGAAACCAGTCACCCCCTCTTTAAGGCCAAAGTTAGCTAGAACGATTAGTATATACCCAGTGTCTAATATATCCATCCTATAGGAGCTGAATTTTATATTTTGGGTGCCCCCAAGCCAAGTTTATGTATTGGGGCCCTTCTGATGCTAGACGATGGAGAGATGTTATCTTTGGTGTGGTGTTGTTAGTTAGACGCAGGACTGTGATATATTGATTATATTCCGGATTTGTAGCTTCTTCACATCTCCTGCTCAGGGGTTGATTTCCCTCCCCTCCCCTGCCTGTGCTCTTTGTGCTCTCCTGTAGGTAGATATTGTTCCATATAGATATGTGGTAATCATAGCTTTATGTATTTGTGTATAGCCCAGACTTGTAGAATAATATCTTGTTTTATTCTAAGGCTTGTAGCTTCTCTTTCCTTCCACGAGGCATGTCCTCACACCTGCTGTGGATGATTGATTGAACGTTTTCAATAAATAACCCCCCCTTCCCCTCTGTTTCTTAACATGATTCACCGTCGGATTTCTGCCAGAGCTGCTACAGCAATTTCTTTTAGAGAAGATTGAAGGGGCTCTGAGGCAGCTCAGTGCACAGAGCACAGCAGTGTGACCCCCCCCCCCCCCAGTGCACTTTCTAATATCTAGAATATACCCCACGGCCTTTAATTAGGATCCACCTGTCCCAACTGCTCGTTACACTAATTTCTATCAGCCAATAACATGCGTACTCATTGCATTTAGGCATGTAGACTGTTAAATACAATATCTCCTGAGTTTCTCCCGGGCCATCATTATGGGGAAGAAAGGGGATTTTGTGGCCTGTGAACGGCATGGTTGTTGGTGCCGAAGGGTGGTCTGAGTATTTTCAGAAACTGCGATCACTGGATTTGCACGCACAAACCATCTCAGGGTTTTTACAGAGAATGGTCCGAAACAAAGAAAAAAACTCCAGTGAGCGGCAGTTTCTTTGGGCGGAAATGCCTTTTGATGCCAAGGTCAAGTGAATGGGCAGACCTGTTTTCGAGTGATTAGAAAGGCAACAGTGACTCCAATCACATCACCCCCCGTATACACCAAGTTATTCAGAAGATCATCTCTGAACGCACATACATCCAACTCTGATGCGATGGGCTAGCGCAGAAGACCACACCCGTGCCACTCCTTTCAGCTAAGACCAGGACACTGAGGCTACAATTTGCACAAGCTCATCGATTTGGGGACCCCAGTAGAAATATTGGAAAACGTTGCCTGTTCTGTGAGTCTCGATTTCTGCTGCGACCTTCTGATGGTTAGGTTCAGACTTTGGTACAACACCATGAAAGCATTGATCCATCCTGCCTTGTATCAGCGGCTCCTGCTGGTGCTTGGTGGTGTCATGGATCCATCCTGCCTGTATCTACGGCTCAGGCTGGTGGTGGTGGGTGTCATTGATCCATCCTGCCTTGTATCAGCGGTCAGGCTGGTGCTGGTGGTGTCATGGTATCCTCCTGCCTTGTATCAGCGGGTCGGCCTGGTGCTGGTGGTTTCCATGGATCCATCCTGCCTTGTATCAGCGGCTCAGGCTGGTGGTGGTGGGTCATGGATCCTCTGCCTTGGATCATCGTGTCAGGCTGGTGGTGCTGGTGTCCATGGATCCATCCTGCCTTGTATCACGGCTTCAGGCTGGTGGTGCTTGGTGTCATGGTGTTGTTGCTTGCCTGAAATTGTCTCCTTTATGAGCACAATGTACCCTGTACATCTGATGCTACTTTCGCCAGGATAATGCCCATGTCCTAAGCTGGAATCATCTCAGACTGGTTTCTTGAACATTACAATGAGGGTCCCTGGACACAAATGGCCTCCACCGTCACTCAGATCTCATCCATAGAGCATCTTTGGGATGTGGTGGAACGGGAGTTCCGCATCATGGATGTGCAGCCGACAAATTGCGGCCACTGTGTGATGCCATCATGTCCATATTGGAGCAAAATCTCTGAGGAGCTTCCATCACCTTGTTGTATCTATGCCACGAAGACTTGAGGCATTTTTGAAGGCAAAAGGGGGTTCAACCCGTTACTAGCATGGTGGACCTAATAAAGTGGCCGGTGAGTGTATATAATTTTTTAAGTCCTGCTGCTACTAACAACATACACAATGGTATTATTACATAAAGGGGTGGATTAAGGGCAGTGATAGGCACCTGGGCACAAACTGGTGGGGGCCTTTCCCATAATTTGCTTCAATAGACCTCCCAGTAATACATATAACCAGCCCCCCCCCCCCAGTAATGCTTATATCCAGCACCCGCTAGTTATACATACATCAAGCGCCCCCCTACTAATACATATATCCAGAACGCCATAGTAATACATATATCCAGCCCCCCTAGTAATGCATATATCCAGATCCTGCAGTAATACATGTATCCAGCACCCCCTAGTAATACATATATCCAGCCCCCCTAGTAATACATATATCCAGAATGCCATAGTAATGCATATATCAAGCGCCCCCCCTAGTAATACATATATACAGCCCCCAGTAATATATTTATCCAGCCCCCCGTAATGCATATAGCCATCACCACCCAGTAATACATTTATCCAGTCCCCCCAGTAATGCATATATCTAGCACCCTATAATACATATATCCGGCACCACCCAGTAATACATTTATACAGTCCCACATTAATGCATATATTTAGCACCCTTTAGTGCATATAACCAGCGTTCCCTAGTAATACATATCCAGCCCCCCAGTAATACATATATACATACATATCCAGCCCCCCTAGTAATACATTTTTCCAGCACCACTAGTAATACATGAATCAACCACCCCTTAGTAATGCATATATCCAAATCCTGCAGTAATACATGTATCCAGCCCCCCAGTAATACATATATCCAGCCCTCCACAATAATACCTTTATCCAGCCCCCCAGTAATACATATATCCAGCTCCTGCAGTAATATCAATATCCACCCACCCAGTAATGTAATATCCACTACTCCCCACAAAATACATATTCCAGCCCCCCTCTATAATACATATTCCTTGCACCCCCAGTAATACATATATCCAACCCTCCATTAATACTATTATCCAGCCCCCCAAAAATGCATATATCCATCTCCCCGCAGTAATACAATAAATCCAGCCCCCCCAGCATGCCATATCCAGCCCCTAGAGTAATACATATACCCAGCCCCCCTCGTAAGACATATATCCAGCTCCCCGCAGAAATATATATATTTCCGCTCCCCCAGTAATACATATATCCAGCTCTCAGTACAATAAACAAAATAATAAGACATTACCACCTTCTCCCGCATCTCCTCTCTTCCATCATATGTCTGGCCCCAGGCCACATGTGTACGTCCTGGACTGGCTCCTGTTTTAACAGCTATTTCAAAGATTTGGGATTCACAATCCTGCACATCTAGTGGCCATTAGGGGGAATCATGCATCTGCCTAATCAACAAAACTATAATTTACCATTGGTTTGGATGGGACCACCTAAAAAGAAAGTGGTGGGGCCTCTGGAGAGAGCGCACATGGGAGCCCTTCCCATAATCCACCCTGATTGACTCATCTCTCGGGAAAACAATCCCTAGTGCAGGGCGCAGAGAGCCCAGACACAGCAGTGCAAGGACGGCCACCAGTGGACTTGGAGTGCTAACCGTACATTCTGAATATAGAATCATATATTTCACAGTCCTGCTGCTACAACAAAAAGTTATGATTACATAGCTCTCGAAGGATAATACATAAACACAGGCTACATTATGGTTAGTCAACACTGCTTTTCATATATCACCTCACATTTCTTAAGCATATACTAATGCAATAATTTGCCTTTAAATGGTTTATGCCTAAGAAATAATTAGGCCACCAATGGAATGATAGAAATAATACCATTGCCGGTATCCTCCGATTTCACCGGAAGCTTTGTAATTCTAACCGCCATCATTTACACTGTAACGGCATCCTCACAACTTACTGTAACATCCGGCCCGATCACAGTGTGTAGGTGGATGCCGGCTGCCAAGAACAAACAATAGCAGCGAGGAGTCTGCCAAGCAGTCACATAGCAAACAATACAAATAATTATGCGAAGAAACAAAATACAAGCAGTGATATCCAGGGTATCAGGAACGGAACTAGCGAAGGTACGATCCAGCACGTCACAGCCCAAGACACGGAGACGGCAATTATATATCGTAGTAATGAAACCTGCAGCAATATATTTAGTAATTTGGTATTAAAATACCAAAATTCACTGTCTGGGAATTACAAATGCACAAAAACCTTCACCTCGCCCGACCATCTCCATAATTAGGTTCCCTTTCACGATTCTGGAGCAGTTGGAATTGCTCCTTCAGCCCCCACCGTGCACGAGTAACGCAGTGAACATAGTTGTTCCCACCCGATAAGCTGTTATAGGTTTTCTACTTCACGTGGGTGTCCTAATCTATAGCATGCAGGCCGGTACTCCCACTTGCCAGTATCGCATATTGGAACAGCACTGATTGCCATGAATTGTGGGGGCTCCAGAAAAAATCCAACTGTGTCTGAACTCAGGGAGTATAGTGTTAATTTCAAGGATACAAGAGGTGGAGTTTATATGGTTACATGTGTTAAAGAAATGTCCACGCAGAACCGATCCTGATAAACCAGGGACATTACTCATATATCCGGGCACCGCATCTTCACAAACCATAAGATGTGGTCTGAAAGATGGGATCCTTATCTATTAATTATGACACCAGTATCATTTTCTAGGTGCTGTAGAACAAAGATAAGTCATATTTCCTGACTTTGGTAAACGTTTGATATTTCATATAAAATTTAAATTCTCAGAAAGGACCATTTACATCTCCGTCCTGAATGGGCATTAGTCTAATGGGTTTTAAAACCCGGTACACATTCCCTTTATATAAATATTCTAGCAAATTCAGGCACCTGGGATGGGGTCCAGGGGCGGATACAGGATTTAAAGAATAACAAAGGGAGATTATGCTTCCGCCTCTCCTATCCTGCCACAATGTATCATTTAATATGGGGAGTTCCGTAAAAGATCCTCGATCTGAAATATTAAGACTATATCCTCTCTGTCCTCATATTGTAGATAATCACATGATTCCTTGTGAATATTCCAGGCGGTGTCTGGGTCCATCAGAAAACCATCTGCCTGTAGCCGAAAATACAGCATCGATTTCGGGACGCTGCTTCTATCCGGGTCCTTCCTCCCTACATAACTCTGTTATTGATAGAGGACCCTCTATGGTAGCAGAATGCATCCAAATTATAAATTATGTTACCAAATATGTTGTAAAGTGTTATAGGACTTAGACATATACTTAAAAAAACTGTGGAATTTACACAAAATTGTTATATCAAGCAACAAGAAAATGTGAAATATACTCCAGGGGTGTAACTACATTGAGGGGGGGGGGGGGTGACATATCAAGACAAAATGGCAATGTGAATAAATGGCTGGGGCCCTTGTAGAGATTTCATTGGGGCCCCAGGAACTTCTGACACAACGTTCTATTTCTATATGAGATTCTGTGAAATGGGAATTTCTCCCGGTTACAATATTTTCTGACTTTCCGGCAAAGTTTGGCAATTAGGAGCGGATTTCATTCTCCCTTCCATATTAACAAGCATATTTCGCGCCGAAAAGAAGTCGTCAGACCACAATATTGATTTTTGAGAAGGTGCCCGGCGCTTATTAGCAGAGATTTGGCAGAGAATAAAATGGGGACTTATTAGTCTGTTTTTGATTAGTCTAATTTTGTCCAAATTCCTTTCATTCCGTGAGGAAGGGGGGGGGGTGTTGTTAGCGGGTATATCGTTCAAATTGACAGGAAAGTTTGCGACGTGTCAAATCCGTCTCAATGTACAAAATAGAATGAGCGGCTTTATTCCCCAGATGAGACCTTTGTCCTATTCCTATATGCACCCCCCAGTAATACATATATCCAGCTCCTGCAGTAATACATATATCCAGCCCCCCACAGTAATACCTTTATCCAGCCCCCCCAGTAATACATATATCCAGCTCCTGCAGTAATACATATATCCACCCACCCAGTAATGTATATATCCTACTCCCCACAGAAATACATATATCCAGCCCCCTCTAGTAATACATATTCCTTGCACCCCCAGTAATACATATATCCAACCCTCCAGTAATACATATATCCAGCCCCCCAAATAATGCATATATCCAGCTCCCCGCAGTAATACATTAATCCAGCCCCCCCAGCAATGCATATATCCAGCACCCTATAGTAATACATATACCCAGCCCCCCTAGTAATACATATATCCAGCTCCCCGCAGAAATATATATATATCCAGCTCCCCCAGTAATACATATATCCAGCTCTCAGTAAAATAAACAAAATAATAAGACATTACTCACCTTCTCCCGCAATCTCCTCCTCTTCCATCATATGTCTGGCCCAGGCGCCACAGTGTGTAATGTCACTGGACTGGCTCCTGTTTTAACAGCTAGTTCAAAATTGGATTCAATCTCTGCACATCTAGTGGCCAATTAGGGGGATCATGCATCTGCCTAAATCAACAAAACTATAATTTACCATTGGTTGGATGGGACCACCATAAAAGAAAAGTGGTGGGGGCCCTGGAGAGAGCGCACTGGGAGCCCTGTCCCTAATCCGACCCTGATTACATATCTCTCTGGAAACAATACCTAGTGCAGGCTGCAGAGAGCCCAGAGCACAGCAGTGCAAGGACAGGCCACCAGTGGACTTGGAGATGCTACAGTACATTCCTGGAATATAAATCTTTATTTCACAGTCCTGCTGCTACTAACAAAAAGTTATGATTACATAGCTCTCGAAGGATAATACATAACACAGGCTACATTTATGGTTAGTCAACACTGCTGTTCATATATAGCCTCACATTTCATTAAGACATATACTATGCCAATACTTTGCCTTTAAATGGTTATTCCTAAGAAATAATTAGCCAACAATGGAAATGAATAAAATAATACCATTTGCCGATCCTCCGATTTCGCCTGAAGCTTTGTATTCTACCGCCATCATTTACACTGTGAACGAGCTGATCCTCACAACTTACTGTACATCCGGCCCGATCACAGTGTGTAGGTGGATGCCGGGCTGCCAAGAACAAAACAATAGCAGCGAGGAGTCTGCCAAGCAGTCACATAGCAAACAATACAAATAATTAATGCGAAGAAAACAAAATAACAATGCAGTGATATCACAGGGTTATCAGGGAGACGGAACTAGCAGAAGGTAAGTCCAAGCACGTCAACAGCCCAAGACACGGAGACGGCAATTATATATCTATAATGTACCTGCCGCAATATATTATAAGTAATTATGTATTAAAATACCAAAATTCACTGCTGGGAAATTACAAAATGCACAAAAAACCTTCACCTCCCCGAACATCTAATATTAGGTTCCCTTTCACGGATTCTGGAGCAGTTGGAATTGCTCCTTCAGCCCCCACCGTGCACGAGTAACCAGTGACATAGTTTTCCCACCCTATAAGCTGTTTAGGTTTTCTACTGTCAAGTGGGTGGTCCTAAGCTATAGAATGCAGACCGGTACCTCCCACTTGCCAGTATAGCATATTTAAACAGCACTGATTGCTCATGAATTGTGGAGGCTACAGAAAAAAATCCAACTGTGTCTGACTCAGTGGAGAAGTGTTTTATTCAAGGATACAAGAGGTGGAGTTTATTGGTTACATGTTGTTAAAGGAAATGTCCCACCAGAACCGATCCTGATAAACCAGGGACATTACTCATAGATCCGGGCACCGGCAGCTCACAAAACCATAAGATGTGGTCTGAAAGATGGGATCCTTATCTTTAATATGACACCAGTAGCATTTTTCTAGGTGCTGTAGAACAGAAGATAGAGTCATATTTCCTGACTTTGGTAAACGGTTGATATTTCATATAAAAATGTAAATTCTAGAAAGGACATTTCATCTCCGTCCTGAAGGGGCAGTAGTCTAATGGGTTAAAACCCGGTGACACATTCCCTTTATATAAATATTCTAGGCAAAAGTGAGGCACCTGGGATGGGGTCCAGGGGGAGGATACAGGGATTTAAAGAATAACAAAGGGAGATTATGCTCCGCCCTCCTGATCCTGCCACAATGTATCATTTATATGGGGAGTTCCGGTAAAATATCCTCAGTATCTGAAATATTAATGACTATAATCATCTCTGTCCTTATATTGTAGATAATATCATGATTCTTGTGAATATTCCAGGAGGTATCTGGGTCATCAGAACCATCTGCCTGTAGCCAAAAAATACTGCAGTCGGATTTCAGGACCTGCTTCTATACCCGGGTCCTTCCTGCCCTATATAAATCTGTATTGATAGAGCACCCTCTAGTGGTAGCAGAATGCATCCAAAATTATAAATTATGTTACAAAATATTTTGTAAAGTTTTAGGAACTTAGAATATAATTAAAAAAAATGTGAATTTGAAAAAAATTGTTATATCAAAGCAACAAGAAATGTGAAATATACTCCAGGGGTGTAACTACAGGGGGGCAAAATGGCAATGTAATAAATGTCTGGGGCCCTTGTAGAGATTTTCATTGGGGCCCCAGGAACTCCAGGACACAACTTTCTATTTCTATATGAAGATTCTGTAAAATGGGAAATTTCTGCCGGTTACAATATTTCTGATTGCCGGCAAAGTTTTGGCACTTAGGAGCGGATTCATTATCCCTTCCATATTAACAAGCATATTGCGCGCCGAAAATAAGTAGCAGACCACAATATTGATTTTTGAGAATGTGCCCGGCGCTATTAGCAGAGATTGGCAGAGATAAAAATGGGACTTTTTAGATCTGTTTTGATTAGTTTAATTTTTGTCCAAATTACATCTTCATTCCGTAGATCGGGTCCAAAGTGACAGGAAAGTGGCGACGTGTCAAATCGTCTCAATGTAAAAATAGGATGAGCGGCTTTATATCACCAGATGAGACATTTGTCCTATTCCTATATGCACACTTGTGCACATTTTACTTACCCGGTCCAGTCGCGATCCAGCGACACGTTCTCAGTGGAGGATTTGGGTCTTCCGGCGATTCACTAAGGTAGTGCGCCTGATGTCCACCAGGTGTCGCTGCTGCGCTGAATTCCATCGGAGTTCACTGAAGTTCACCAAGCCGGGCCGGGTGCAGGTAAGAGCGTGTCAAGCGGCACTTTTCTTTTTTAAATGCGGCGGTTTTTCCGAATCCGTCGGGTTTTCGTTCGGCCACGCCCCCCCCCCCGATTTCCGTTGCGTGCATGATGGCGCCGATGCATCACGATGCGGCGAAAAAACGCGAATCGGACCCTTAGTAAATGACCCCCAATGTACGTGTTTGAAGGGAACCTTTCAGAAGCTGTCATCATACAGACTGCAGACAGTGTTATGTATTGCCTCGGGAGAGATGTGTGTTCAGACCTTTGTGTATGTTTTTAGTAGCAGCAGGACTGTGAGACATGGATTTATAGTATAGGATTTACTGGGGGCTTGGCCTCACACTGCTGTGCTCTTTGCTCTCTGGAGAGATGTGCAGTCAGACCTTTGTGGATGAGTATTAGACTGTGACATATGGATTAATATTCTAGAATTGTAGCATCTCCAAGTGCACTGGGGAGTGTGTCCTCACACTGCTGTGTTCTGTGCTCTCTGCATTGAACTTCTCCACAGCTCCTCCCTTCTGCTCATGGTAAAACTTGTAGCAGGTTTCATAGTTTCATAGTTTATACAGTTGACACAAGTCCATCAAGTTCAACCAAGGAAAGGAAGTCACTCAAGGCAGTGCAAAGGGGCAATTAAATGCAGAGAACTAAGAGCGCAGCAGTGTGAGGTCCAATCCCCACTTGCTGATGACCCATGATCAGCTGCCATTCATGGAGGGGGTCATAGTGATGAAACTTTTAGCCGGTGCTGCAGCCTTTCGTTACTAGGAAGGATCAGTTCAATGCAGAGAACTAAGAGCGCAGCAGTGTTAGGACACATTCTTAGTTGCTACAGAATGAAATGAGATGCAATCCATAAGAGGTCACAGGAAGGATTAAGTATGGAGCGTGGTCATTATAGATATTATAGATGATAAAAGTTACTTTTATCAACTCAAAAACCTGAGGGGTCTGAAACGCTAACCCCAAGCCCCCCCCCCCCCCCCCCCCCCCCCCCCCTCAGTAACCCCAGAATTCTCGTATACATGACAATGAGCTTTCTAAACCAAACAACCCCTAGAGGTGAGTAAAAAGAATAGAATATCTATAGGAGACTGTAGCCGGAGTCACTTATAGATGTTACTCCATTCCTGAGGCCCAGAATATCCCCACAAAATGAATCCTAGCGAAATGTCATCGACGACCAGGACACAATCGATTCCACCATCAAAACCATAATCTCAGTGTATTCCCATAATCCAATAACCCCATAATACAATTATCAGTGCATTATTATTGACCTGTCTGCAGCTGGAGGACCCGGCCATTACTGAGCTATTATGAGGGAGCGATGGCTTGTGGGTAATGTCCTGCTGCAACATTGTATCATTCCCATAATATCCTCCTCTACCATGTGTCTGTATCATAGAAGTGGACACTATGGACTGAACGGTCTCATCTAGACTCCACTGAATCTGTAGGGTCTAAATTCACTTGTATTCTATACAGATGTGCAAAATGTCTTATGACAAATTTATTAATAATATTTTTATGTAACCTATACATAGTGACTGCACCAGCAGCAGAATAGTGAGTGCAGCTCTGGGGTATAATACAGGATGTAACTCAGGATCAGTACAGGATAAGTAATGTCATGTATGTACACAGTGACTGCACCAGCAGCAGAATAGTGAGTGCAGCTCTGGAGTATAATCCTGAATGTAACTCCAGATTAGTACAGGATAAGGTAATGTCATGTATGTCACAGTGACTTGCACCAGCAGCAGATATATCTTGCAGCTCTGGGGTATACAACATGATTAACTCCAAAGGATCAGTACAGAAGTAAGTATCGTCATGTTATTGTCCACATGGACCTGGACCAGAGCAGAATATGAGTGCAGCTCTGGTATATACACGGTGTAACTCAGGATCAGTAACAGATAGTAATGTCATGTTGTACACAGTGACTACACATCACAGCATATAGTGGTGAGCTCTGGGGGTATAGATACCGGATGGTAACTCGATCAGTACTAGACTAAGTACATGTCCTGGTATGTACACGAGTGACTTGCATCTCAGACAGAGAAGAGATGAGTGCACTCTGGTATAAATACAGGTATGTAACTCAGTGATCATACAAGTAAGTAACGGGTCTGTTTACACAGTGACTTGGCACAAGCAAGATAGTGGAGTGGCAGCTCTGGGAGTATCACTACAGATGTAACGTCAGAGGTCATACAGCGATATGTATGTCATTTATGTACACATGCCTGCACAGAGCAATATAGTCGAGGGGGGCATGCTCTGGGATAATCAGATGATTAACTGCAGGCATCAGTCACAGATACGTTAATGTCTATGTACTACAGTGTGACACTTGCACCAGCAGCAATAGTTGAGTGCACCTTCTCTGGAGTAAATATACAGGATGTAACTCAGGATCAGTACAGGATGTAATGTATGTATGTACACAGTGACTGCACGCACAGCAGAATATTGATGCACTCCTGGGGGTTATAAACTTGTCACTCAGGATCAGTTACAGGGATCAGTAGTGTCAATGTATGTCAGCCCAGGTGACTGCACCAGCAGCAGAATAGTGTAGGTTGCAGCTCTGGGGGGTATAATACAGGAATGTAACTCGCTACAGAGTATCTCATTGTCAACAGGATTCACCATCAGAATAGGAGTGAGCTTGTAAATACAGTATACTCATGAGCAGTGAAAGAGTCTTGTATTACACGTGATTGACCAGCAGCAGAATATTGAGTCTGGGACGATGTAAGTCATACTAGAAGCAGTAGAGGCGCATGTTTCGTTATCGGGCAGAGGGATTGTTGTATCCTCTATATATGATGTGAGGTCTATAGGTTATATAGGTGATTTTTATGCAAATTCCCCTGTACGAAAGAAGCTAATGAATTATAGCCAAACTTTCAGTATTCATTTCGAGGGGTTATGTTTGCCATGATTTATCCCAGTATATATAGTGCTGGATGCAATTAGTATTACACCGCCCCTAGTATGGGCGTCTGGTGGACACGCTACATGGCTAGGGGTCCTCAGGATAGTTGTTCCGATTGTTATTGGGGTCACAGATAACCTTTGTAGTAGTCTACTTTCCGCACAGATTTCCGGAGATGCTGTCATACTGACTCATTCCTTCCGACACATATTACATCACGTACTCGGATGTGGCGAGTGCGCCCAACAGTCTAAACTATCCACATCCCGTCTACTCATTACATGGGGAGCCGTGCGCTGATTCTATATGTGACTGCAGAGAGTGATACGGAGCGCAACGGCTAGACGCTGCATTGCATATTATTTACTTTTTTTACAATTAAAGTCTAACGACTTTTTAAGAAGAAGTACCCTTGCGCTGCCGCCAGCTGGAAGCTGCTGGTTAACCGTGGTTGTTGCATCGAATCGGAAAGCTGGTGAAAAGCAAATAACTGCTTTGCAGAACGCTGTCAACACATCTTCTCCTAGACCGTCTGAAGTGTCGAATAGCAGAATGAGCGCCACTCTTCAATTTCTTTATACATTCTTTTGAATTTTACAACAATTTTGTCCCTATCGATGTAAATGTGTATAACAATTCATCGAAGCTCGTGCGCCGATATCCTGCATGTTGGCTTCCTCCGCTCTGAGTCCGCCGAGATTCAACCTTCCTCTTCCGGTGCTTGTGCGAGGCTTGCCGCGCATTTCTATGTAAGGCTCCTGGGCGCATTGTCCGAATCTTTTCGGTTGTCCAAGCGGCCACTGCCCCCAATCTGTCAGATCTGCCACTGAACTCCCGAACCCCCTAGGTGCGTCTCCAAACATCTCCCGGGGCAATTCGGCAACAAAATATGAATCCGGGAAACCCAACTAAAATGCACTCCACACACCTCCTAGTTAAAAAGGGGCTTCGTGAAACGTCGGTCGGTCGGAGCATACTAGGTGAACGTACTGCGTATGCTGGACTCTGTCTAAATGCGTCCAGGGATGCCCTGCGTGACTGGTTCTCTTCTTTGCTTGATGGTGATATAGTTTTTAAGAAAGATTTAACGCAGACTTCTACATCTTTAAATGATCGTACTGTAACCAAATAGACTATAACATGTTTCTCTCTGAATAAGATTTTCGCACTACTGAAGGATGAGAATTCCTGGTGTTAAGCCCAATAGGGTGGCAGTATTGGGGGAGGTTGTCAGCCACCCACTTTTCCAGGGTCATTATATTGTAAGAGGGGTTTTATGCCGAATGAAAACAAAATTATCATTTTAAATCCCCATAGTGACGTTTTACACCAATAAGATATTTTGTTCTAACCCCTTACTTTACAAGTTAGCTTTAGTGAGATTATTGGGTTCCTATCTAGACTCATACTCTCAGGTGATTAAGTACCTCGTAGTGGAGAATCAATGGGTGCGGCTCTCTGAGGCAGCACTTGCGATGATCCCTCTGTGCGTGTGAGATGCTGTGAGCGTCAAGTGTGCTTTAGTTATCAGGGTACACGGTTATATATACACTTTTATTTAGCTCTTGAACAGTTCACTAGTATCTGACAGCACCTAGGAAACGAGAGACTACAGGTCAGGTCATGATCATGAAGATCTTCTAGATGTATATTACCAGGTGCGGACTGGCCCTTTGATAGCTCACGGCGGTGAATTCCTTCCCGGTGGGCCCGGTCGGTTGGGATTTTGCTGCCGTGGACAGGGCCATCTAGCTCTGTCGGGGGGCCGTCTTCCCCTCTCCCCCTCCTCCGGCCTTCCTACAACTTTAATCAATAGGTCCCATCCTACAACTGATGCTGGGTACTAGTGACACCATAGAGGCAGTTGCAGCAGTCAGCGCTGCCTTGATTGCGAGGGTCGCGGTATGCTGCACATGGTATGGTGTACAGTCGCGCAGTGCCGGTGCACCGTCGCTCACCATCACCTGTTATCCTACGGCTTCGGATACGCTTGCGCAGATGATGTTCCGGGAGGGGGCGGACCCTCCGGAAAGGGGCGTGGCTTTTAATCCACTCTCGCTTCTCACTGACGGGTGCATAGTGGAGCTGTAAGGCGTGCCATGCAAGAGAACTGTAGGGGACTGTGTGGCAAACAAAAGTGTAGGAGGTGTCAGCGGGAGGGAATGTCACCAGGAGGGACTATAGGGAATGGCTGTAAATAGACGTCCTGCTGAGTGTCAACACCTGTATCTACCTGGAGACTGCAGCGTCCTGGCGAGTGGCTGCCAGGTTGGCACAGGTGTGTTATCGTGGCTGCTGTTCATCTGTCTCGGTTCGGGTCGCGAGGTGGCCATGAGGGGGTTCGTGGGCTGCTTACTGTCCGCGCCCGGCATGCTGGCAGTGGTGATAGTGCCCCCTGGGTGGGGGTTCAGCGGTGGCCATGTAGTATATGGCTGTGGCTTGGGTCGCCAGGTGGTCGCTGGGTGTGTATTACGTGGGCTTGTGTGTCGGTGCGGGGTGCGTCAGTGGCAATGGGTGTGTGTTACTTGGGAGCTGCATGTCTGGCGGGTGCGTCAGGTGGTTCATGACGGTGGTGGTACGTGTTCGGACGTCGGGCGGTCTCGCGATGGTTGACTGTGCTGGTGCAGTCCGGGAGTGAAGTGGCTTAGGTGTGATGTTACGTGGGCGTGTCATGGATCGTGGGCGGTACTGCTCAGGGGCAATGATGTCTGGTGGTCTTACTGTGGAGGGCTGCATGTCTGGCGCGGGGTGTCCAGGTGCATGGGGTTAAGGGGTGGTGGGCATTCTGTGCCGGTTTGGTACGGGGGCCTGAGTGTGGTGTTATGCGTGGCTCAGGTTGCATGCAGGGGTCGGCTTGCCCGATGCCTGGGGACTAGCGTCGTCGTGACGGGTTGCATAGTATACGAGGGGGTGGCAATTAGGTGTGTTTACGTGTGTGTCTTGCATGTCTGGCGGGTGCTCAGGTTGCCATGTAGGTGTGTGTTACGTGGGGCTGCAATGTCTGGGCGTGGCTCAGGGGCTGGGTCAGTTGTGGGCGATCGGTGCTCAATGCATAGGTTGGGTGTTATCGGTGGGTGCTGGGCATGTCTGTGCGGGTGCCTCTGGTTGCATTGAGGTGTGGTGGTACGTGTGGCTGTCATGTCTGGGCGGGTGCTCAGCGTGGCATGAGTGGTGGTGTTAACGGGTGGCTGTCATTACTGGCGGGTGCTGCAGGTTGACATGTAGGATGTTTGTTTTGGTAGTGGGCTTGCATGTCGGGCGGGTGCCTCAGGAGTGGCAGAGGTGTGGTGTTTACGGGTGGGCGTGTCGTCAGTTCTGGCGGTGTGCGTCCAAGGGTGCTGAGGTGTGTGATTATTTCGTGGGGCTGCACATGTCTAGGGGCGGGTCTCAGGATGCATGAGGTGTGTGTTCTGGGGGCTGCATGTCTGGGCGGGGTGCTGTCGAGGTGGCATCAGGTTGTGGTTACTTGTGGCTTGCATGTCTGCGGTGTTGCGTCAGGTTGCAGTGAGGTGTTTATGTTTACGGTTGTGCTGCATGTCTGGCGGGTGCTCAGGTGGCATGAGGTTGTGTGTGGTAGTGTGGCTGCATGTCTGGCGGGTTGCTCGAGGTGGCATGTAGGTGTGTGTTACCGGGTTGGTGCGTGCAGTAGTCTGTTTGCGGTGCTCAGTGGGCATGCAGGTGGCTTTATAGGGGCTTTTGGGTGTGGTCAGGCTGTGTGTGTTGTGGGCTGCTGTCTGGCGGGTGCCGTGGCAGAGGTGTCGGTGGGCTGCATCTGGCGACGTGCAAAGCGACAAAATGAATTGGTCAATGGTAATAAAAAGTACAAAAAAGCCAGCGGCCGCCAGGCTCAGCGCCCACACACAACAGCGACACAATAAATATGGAGATATGTCAATTTGCTTAAAAAAAGAAAGAAATGCTTTTTACAAAGCAACCATCATGGGATGTGCAGTATCAATCTTCGTCCTGGGCCACTGGGGTTGCAGCGGCGATCGGCTGTCAGTCTTGGTGTTTGGTGGTCAGTGGCGTAGCCCAGGTTTTGGAGTGTGCAGGGTTGGTGGTGTGGAGGTTTGATGGTGGCGTGCAGCCAAACGATTGTGGTTGTGGTGAGGTTTTGGGTGCTGCAGCCACAGGTTTTGGTGGTGTGAGGGTTTTGGTGGCTGCTTAGCCACATAGTTTGTGGTGTGGAGGTTTGGGTGGTCTGCAGCACAGGGTGATGGTGGAGGGTTTTGGGGCTGGCAGTATCGCAGTTTGTGTTGTGGGTTCGGTGAGCAGTGCAGTCTGTTGGGGTGGTGGCGTCAGCGTCCATTCTGGTCAGATGCATATGTAAAGTCACGACGAACTGGCCTCAATTTAAACACAGAAGACACTGGACACATATTATATAAATAGCGTCTATCACCATTCTATAAGCCGCCAAGTTATATACGATTGTATTACTAATGCAATTTCATACTCCCCCCGGCCAATATACTCCTTCAAATAGAGAAGAGGAGAGTAGAATAGTTACCGCCTGTCTAGTAGAATATCTAGTGCACCTCTTGGGTTGTACGGGACTTGTAAAGATGATTGAATGTTTTTGCGGGATGAGCTGATGTTTTCTTTGGCTAACCTTTGGTGAAACTGTACGGCCTTTTTGCTCAGATCAGCCTTGCATTACTGGTGTTCAACCCGAAATAACAGTGTGTACAGTTGTGTGATGGGGTATACTGATAAAGTAATCATGTGGGGGTACAGTGTGTCAGTTGTGTGTGGGTGTGGGTATATATGTGTATATAGGTGGTGCCGATTCATTGTCACATGTTGTGGTGTGGTAGATGAGGTATAGTATGATCTTTATCGTTGTGAGGGTACGGCTGTGGTGTCAGGGTTTTTGTTGTGAGGGTGGGTATATATGATTATCGTGTTGGGGCACAGGTGTGGTCAGGTGTGGTAGTGAGAGGGTAAGGAATGATATATGACAGTGTGTGTGGGTGTGGGAAGTTGATGGTATTTTTGGTGGGTGTTCAGATCTGTGGGCGTGGTGGTCAGTTGGATGTTGAGGGGATAGTGAGTATATTGTGGGGCACAGTGTGGGGGTCAGTTTGTGGTGATGTGGAGGGGTGTCTAGTATGAATATGTTGGGTGCACAGTGTGTACAGGTTGTGTGAAGGGTATCATATGAATATATTTGGGGACACAGGTGGGTTCAGTCTATGGATGTGAAGGTATAATATGATTATGCGGTGGTGCACAGTGTGTGGCGGGTTTGTGGTAAGAGATGTTTGGCGGAGTGGTGGTCATTTCTGAGATTGTGATTCGTGTGAGCTGTTCAGTGTATTTAGTTGTGGGGCACGTGTGTGTCAGTTGTGGTTGAGGGGTATATATTATATTACTTGGTAGCGACAGGTGTTTTATTCAGGTTGACACGATAGTGTGAATGACGTGTATATGTCCGCGTTAGGCTCACAAGGAGCTTTGCAAGAACGCCTAACATGTGTAGCGTGAAGTTCTTTATCGACAAGTGAAGGCCTGGAGAATGGAGTGCACTTTGTATATACCCGATGGAGTATGGATCATCACCTGTGAGGTAAGCGAATTGTCACTTTACTGACAATTCCTGTACAAATGTTGTGGACACTTTCGTTGCTTACTCGAGGAGAAACAACGTCCTGTGGAAGGAAATCATTGTGAGGCCTGTGCGGCAGCATGTTCCTGCAGTTATCGTAGCGCACTGGGGTGGCAGGCGAAGGCCCTGTGATAATAACGACTGTTGTCCTGTGCTGCACCGCCATAGGGGTCCATACTTTACATGGCCCTGGCGCTGACCACCTCTGTGCTTTCCTTCTTTACCAGGACAGTGCCATCCTCCTCTATGTAAAGTGCTTAGAGTACATAGGAGGGCAGTTTGTTTTTTGCATTATATCTTGGTACAAGGGGCAGTATTATAGTAGTTTATAGTTCTTTTACGATTAGGTGGGTATTATTAAATAGGGGGGGGTAGTGTTAATTTCTTGTAGCATAGGGCAGTATTATGAGTAGTTTCGCTTGTACATAGGGGGCGTATTATAGTATGTTCTATTCTTGTACATATGGGGTAGGTAGTATTTAGGTAGTTCTAATGGTCGTTGGTACAGTAGGGGGCAGTAGTTACTAAGTAAGTATCATTCTTGTACATAGGGGGCAGTATTAATAGTAAGGTTATATTCTTGTATCATATGAGGGCAGTATATCGTAGCGTAATATCCTGTACATCGGGGGCAGTATTATAGTAGTTCTTTCTTGTACATAGTGGGCACGTAATTTTTGTATTTAATTCCTAGTTACATATGGCAATATTATGTAGTGTAATATTCTTGATACATAGTGGTGCATATTATAGTAAGTTATCTTCTTGTACAGAGGGGTACATTATTATGGTAAGTTATATTCTTGTAGCATAAGGGGCAATATTATAGTAGTTATATTACTGGTACCTGGGGGGCAGTAGTTATAGTAGTTCTAGTTCTTGTACTAGTGGGCGTATATAGTGTTCTATTCCTGTACATAGGGGTCCGTAGAATAGTAGTCTATATTCATGTAGCATAGGGAGCAGTATTAAAGTAGTTCTATTCGTTTGTACATTGGGGGTCAGTAGATAATAGTAGTTCTATTCCTGTTACCTAGGGGGCAGTATAGAGTAGTTTCATATTCTTGTACATAGGGGGCAGTCTATATAGTTAGGGTTTTATATTCGTGTACAAATAGGTGGGCAGTATTATAGTAGTGTATATTTTGTACATGAGTGGGCAGTAATATGTAGTTATAGTGCTTGTTGCAATAGGAGGAGAGATTATAGTAGTTATATTCTTTGTCAGCAGGGGGGGAAAGGTTTATAGTAATTATAATTCTTTGTACATAGGGGGCATATTATAAGTAGTGTTCTATCTTGTACATAGGGGCAGTATTATGAGTTTTCTATTCTGTACATAGGGGGGGGGGCAGAATTATAGTAAGTCTGAGTTTCTTTTAACAAAGGGGGGTGCAGTGATTTAGTACGTTGTTCTTATTTTTTTGTACATAGGGGGCGTAATTTTGTATAGTAGTTATATTCCTGTACATAGGGGTACTATTATAGTAGGTTTCTCTTCCTGTAACAGTAGTGGGGGGAAAGTATTCTAGTACGGGGTAGTAGGTCTATTTTTGTACATAGGGGGCAGATTATAGTAGTTCTATTGTCCTGTACAGAGTGGGCAGTATTATAGTAAGAGGTAAGTTGCTGTTTTTTTACCTAGGTGGGTCAGTATTATAGTACGGTAGTTTCTATATTGGTACATAGGGTGAGGGGCAGGGATGTATAGGATAGTAGTCGGCTTGTATATGGGAAAACGATTTTAGAAACAGTCAGGATAAATGGTAGTTATTCTATATATTACGCGGAGAGCAATTTGTCGGTTATGACGCCCACCCAGTGGATTGTCTGACCACACCCACTTGTCTTGTACTCCGCGCCAACTAAATGTGGGCACTCTTTTTATAGTTTTTTTATTTTATAGTTTTTTCCAGAGGCATTGTTAAATTCCCAGTCCGCCCGCTTTAATTGTCATCACAAACAATGACACCGGTCAGCTCGGGTGCGTACAAAGGGCACATCAGAGCTAAAAACAGACAGGCTGTGAGCTCTGCTACTCAGTGCCATAACAGTACCTTTCATTCAAGCTATGCTGCCTCCCCCTCCCCTATGTAAAGACCATATCTGTCTTTAGCTTGTAGCTTAGTCTACCTGACACTGTTGCTTGCCGTGCAGGAAGTGCTGTGTGTGTGTGTATATATGTTGTATGTGCGTATATTTATTTCATGTGTGGTTGTGTATATATAATATATATCTACATATATATTATCTATATTTGTGTGTTGAGCTGGGTTCTGGAATGAGGGTGTGGTGCTAGAGGCAGAGAGCAGGCTCGTGCAGCAATACAAGAGCATGATAACAATTGGGCTCTTGGTTGGCCTAAGGGTCTCCGGCGGGGGGAGCGGGCTACTTTTGGTCGGTTTGTGCCGAAATTTTCCATTTTTGGCCGCCTAATTCCGGCCGAGGGATTTTGGGCCGGCCCAACGAGTCAGAGAATTTCGGACGTACCTAAATGGGGGGGTGGGGCGTGGCCACGGGAACACCTATACGGTATGTCGGAAAAACATCAGAATTAAAAAGCGAATTGTGTTGTGCAAAATCATCGGACTCACCACATGCACAGGAATAGTTGGTGACCTCTGGGCTCCGGCTGTGAGAGTCCTGCGTCGCAATCAGCGACACCGTGGTTGCCATCGGGTGGTACTCCATTAGTGAATCCCTGAAAGAGAAACCGAATCTCATCGGAGAACTGCGCCGCTGGATATGGCAACCGGTCAGTAAAGTGTAGCCCCGAATGTGTCCTGCCCCGACCCTACTTTCGGATTAGGGTCGGATCCACACTGGGCACCTGAATTTGTTACAGTCCGGACTGATAGAATCAGTGGATCTATCTGTGATATTTGATTAATTTTTAGTACAGTGACGTAATAATGGGTGAGTCTGTTGTTATGTCCTGAATACATTATGGAATCTTGGGTCTTTGTTGTCTATCCCTTTAAGTTTGTTGAATAGCTTTATGTTATACAGGACCACACAGATCAACAAGTTTTGACTTTCCTGCCCTGACAAGGTTCTGTGAACACGAGAGGATTTTGGCGGGTCTTGTGATGTTTTGGAACATAACTTATGGAGTTTGTCGGCAGCGTGGATCGTCGACGGGACTTTTCACCTTGTTCCAGATGATCATGCGGCTCCGTAGTTTCGGGCAGTTAAACTTTTTTTAATAGGAGTGAACCCAATCTCCCTTGGCGCCGGAGCCATGAGGGCTTTGATAATTAGGCCGGCGCCATCAACGGGGACGCTGGTTAAGTAGCGGGAGACGCACGGCTGGGTTTTAGGGATCGGAACTCCCGGTACCCCCAGAAGAACCTGACATTTACAATGAAAGTGTCAGTCTTCTTGCCTGCTCCTGCAAGATGAGGAGTAATAACGGGGAACAAGACCTGGAAGCAACGCAGATCAGGATGACTTTGCGGACACATAAAGGAAATGTAATGATAATTCGAAAAATGCAATGGGAAAAGAGCCGGAGCTGAGGAATTCATTGTTGATGTGTCAGAGGATATAGCTAAAGGTAACCTGTCAGCAGTTTTTACAGACCCACGATCAACTACTATTCCTCTAAGGTCGGGATGAAATGTGCCTCGTCCTAGACGTTCTAATCTTTTATGGTGAATCTCATTCATGTTTAAACCTGTCAAAAATAAATTCCAATGAGAGTAAAATATGACTCTTCTCACATGAGATGAGTAATTTTTGTGGTTGCAGTGTGTAGTGCAGACCAGCTGCAACCTATCTTCTGTACTATCGGACCTAGACTGGTGTCATATTAAAGATAGTATGCTCATCTTTCAATCACATTCACAGGGGGAGCTCCGGATTCTGATTTGTTTGTAGCCAGCCAGAATTAGAGTCCAAAGCTATCCGATAAAGATCCAGTTGGCCCACTGCTTTGTTTTACTGCCTGGTAGTTCAGTTCCATGTAGCCCTGATGAAGTTTGCAAAGAATGATATTCGGGGTTATCATTCCTCCTATAGACACCCGGCATCATTTTTTTAGGTTCTACGAACACAGAGATAATGGATGTCGTATGCCTGCCGGACACTAAACTTAGACTTCTTCTCATGTAAAATGGGATGAGAATAGGGTCAATTTTTGGTCTGTTTTTTTTGTTTTTTTTTTAATGGTTAAGGATTTAATATAAAAGAAAGTGCCATTTCAGTCCTCCTTGACCTGAGGGGGGAAAGTAGTTTATTGATAAACCTGGTTATTGAGGCTCCCATTAAGGTAAAATCCAAAATGGTTTATGGAAGTGAGAGGAGGAAAACCCATAAATTAACCTCATAAGTCGCACATTTTCACTCACAATATGTTTACGCCCATTGATTTTTGCCTCCATCAATGAATAGAACTGTCATGATGGCCTCTGATTGGGCCGCTGCACTTGGAATTTTTTCTAATTTTGCTCTACCCCACCCCAGCATCGGAGCACCAAAGCAAGTTATGCGTTTATTTAACATATTATTGGCTAATTATGATTATACTGTCAGTAGAGGGAAGGCCTCATGTTCACGGAGCTCGGCTACCGCCTTTTTTACAGTAAGTGACAACATAACTAGCGCCAACATTTGCTCAGGGAATGGTTGAGCCCATAACAAAACTCCAACTGTGCCAGATCCTGTGATCTGAGCCTATTAAAACGGGGGGGTGTTGTTGGATTGGAGAAAGTGGTGAAAAAATAGTTCATGTTATCAATACATACATGGGGCTAGAGTTACAAATGTAACCCTTTGGGTTAACAGGACTTTATATTAACATCCTCCGTGGTCACATACACTAAGAGGGTCATTTACTAAGGGCCTAATCGCGTTTTTTCCCGACGTGGTACCAGGGAAAGGCGAAATATTTCCGATTGCGCGGCGGATTGGTAAACCGTGAATGGCCCCTGTATGTGTGTCGCACGCGATCGGATTGTGGCGGCATCGGGCTGTGTCTGCTCCGGCATGCGCGCGGACGAAATCGGGGGAGGCGTGGCCCGGCATCGGGCGGACGAAAAAACCCGCGTAATTCGAGAAAAAAAAACCGGCCGCATTTAAGAAAAAAACCGAAAAAAGTTCCTCTTGGGGGACCGGGCGTTTTACCTTCAATCACGCTGGCCGAGGTGTGCAGTTCCGGCGTCCGATGAGATGATTTTTCATCAGCGCAGCAGGCGCGCGGACCTGGTGGACGGCGGAGGAACTGAGCCTTCCTGAATCCCTCCCGCGGGGACCCCGAAGCCGCCATAGCAAGAACAAGGCTCCGCTGGATCGCGAATGGGCCCGGGTCAGTAAATTTGTCCCACCTAGTTTTGATGCTGGGCAGAGGCATTGTACATAGGGAGATAGTCATGTGGGAAGATGGTGGCCCGCTAAGGCAGGACAAACACCCCGTCTGATTGCCAGATAAATATAATAGAAGGCAATTTTTAGCTAAAAAAGGTGGTCAGGGGGGGTTAGTTAATAGGGCCGTCTAAGGGAACCTGTCACTGGTTGTTATTTATGAAAATGTGTGGGACAGGTTCCCTTTAAAGGGTCAAATAGTTGGATGGAAAGTGGTGCAAATCAATATTGATGTCTTTTTTCAGTTTGATATGAGTAGACAATAATCAAAACTGGTATGGTAGTTTAATGTACCGCCCCCCCCCGGGCCCCTCCAAAGAGTCAGAAGCAGAACTATGCACCATGTGACTGGGGTCGTACTCAGTAAAACTAAATCGTCCAGGGCCACCACAGTCCACCCTAAGCTGCACACAACCTGCTGTGACGAGTGGGCCGGATTTCTTCATTACGCAGGCATACTTCAGGCCCCCAGTCATATGAACAATGACATTTCTGGCCTCCAAGATAATTATTAAAAAACTGGTAAGAAACGGAGAGGGGAGTAGACTCACGGAGTTTTTAACTACTATTTCTCAGAATAACCTCCCTTATTGATTAGATGATGTAAAACATGTACACAAACAGATTCGCATAAATTATAGTGTATTTTGTTGGCCAGATCCTGATGTAGTGCTTGACCGTGCATTACCGGGGTCAGCGGCAGCACTCGCGCTCGTCGACCGAACGTTTGACTTGATGTGGCAGGCGTTGACCAGAACTAACCTGTGGACCCCATGAGAAAAACTCTTATCTGAGGAAAAAAAAAAAGGCCTCCAGGGCCGGATCAGCGGAAGTTATGTGTACAGGCTCTGACGTCACACCGCAGGGGAATATCTCACAATGAGGTTTAACTAAAAGTAAGGTGGGAGCATGGTAGAGTGCTCCTTGTAGGACGTGTCATTGCCCATGCCTAAAGGTAAGATCCTTAAATGTGAAATCTATTTTTATAAACTTTGCCAAAACAATAAGCGTGCCAGAAGAACCACCGCTTAAGGGGAAAACTGATCACCACATTAATTTTCTACAAATGTTTTTCTACATGTTCTGGGGGCGGGACATTCTTATTCTTGGGTTCTAGTAATTTACTCATCAGAGTTAAAAGCGACCCATTAAGACTTCATCTATTGGCCAATAGAAATGCGGGGCCGGGAGGGGGGGTGGGAACCATTTTTCAATAGTCCGCCTGTTTCGCTATAATTTGTTTAGAGCGTGTTGGGAGCCGCTTATAAGAATATCGCGGGGTGTGAGTATTATTAGAGTGTTTTCTTCACTCGTGGACGACAAATTGTACTGTACGTCAAATTATTTAAATATTGGTATATCTTTTTAATTATGAAAATAGGAACGGTGAGCAAAAATTTCGAAGATAATCTTGGGCATTTTCAAGTTTTGAAGCAGAGAGAACAAAGTCACAAACCCAAACATTCATTCATAACTTATCATTTCCCGAATGTCTGCTGTATGGTTGGCAGAGTTTTCTAAAATCCCGGACATTTTTAGCTAAATTTTTGGATACGGGTATGCAGAATATTGGGGGTGGGTCCCTTGTTGCCCCCCGAGGGTTTTGCCCCAGTTTTTTTTTGGGAAATCCTCAACCCCGAACACGCCGGGGCCCCGTATTTCAGAGTATCTGCTCAGCCTT
This sequence comes from Engystomops pustulosus, assembly GCA_019512145.1. Lineage (NCBI taxonomy): Eukaryota > Metazoa > Chordata > Amphibia > Anura > Leptodactylidae > Engystomops > Engystomops pustulosus. The sequence continues at coordinate 42,689 of WNYA01000236.1, read as the reverse complement.
TCAATTGACTGTGAGAGGCCTAAATAAGTGGGCAAGGGACTCGTAAATGACGCCCCCTAATAAGACAAACAAGGCCCCGTACAAGGGAGGCGGGGCAAAAAAGAACGAACAAGGAAGGGAGAAAGGAAACCAAGAGAGGGGATACACACGGCAGGGGAGGGGGAGGGGAGGAACACACCCCTCAACGTATGAAAGAGCCATTTTATGTAAGGTAGAGGTTGTAACACCTTTAGGGGTCTAAAACAAATAATATAACGTAATATTAGGTCCATGTTCTGCAACACAGGGCAAGCAGCCCTCACCCAAGTTTTTTTTTTTAAAAAAATATTATAAGAACATAAAAGTCTCAGACGAGTTTGAGGAAAATAGGGGAAAACGAACAGAGGACACTATGTATCAGCGCGTATGGTGACTCTTCATTGTTTCGCGAAAGGTGACTATCACAGTGTCATGGAGGGGTTAAGAGAATGGGAACGCTGTGTCCGGCGCCATGGATGTCCGCTTATCCGAAACCCCGGTCTGCCGTTGGTCCTACCTCCGGCACTCCTCGGCTCCCCCCATCAGCCTCCCCCCTCGGCTGCGCTCTGGCACGCCGTCCTTCCTGTCTCCTCCCTCCTCCCGCCGGTCCTTCCTCCTCCTCCCTCCCTCCTCATCCACTCCGCACGGCCTCCCTCCGCGCCATAACCTCATAACGAATAACAAACAGCTTAGGACCAGCAAACACGACAAACGGAAGATGACGCGGAAGATGACAGAAGTATACTACCACGACCCACGCAAACAGAACGAACTGCTCCCATGCGTCTACCTGCGTCTCCTCCGCCTCCTTCCCCCTGGCTCAGCCCTTGTACGCTACCTGGCCATCTGTGGCTTAGCGCTTGCCTAATACACGGTCCCCAGAATCGTGCGTCCCCGGGGCGCGGCTACTCCGAACGGGCCGCGTGGTGGCATGAGGTGTGTGTTACGTGGGGCTGCATGTCTGGCGGGTGCTGAGGTGGCATGAGGTGTGTGTTACGTGGGGCTGCATGTCTGGCGGGTGCAGGTGGCATGAGGTGTGTGTTACGTGGGGCTGCATGTCTGGCGGGTGCACAGGTGGCATGAGGTGTGTGTTACGTGGGGCTGCATGTCTGGCGGGTGCTCAGGTGGCATGAGGTGTGTGTTACGTGGGGCTGCATGTCTGGCGGGTGCTCAGGTAGCATGAGGTGTGTGTTACGTGGGGCTGCATGTCTGGCGGGTGCTCAGTAAATCAAATTACCAGAAATAAGATTGTGCACGGAAACCAGTCACCCGGATTTAAAGGCCAAGTGAGCTGAGACGATTAGTATATACATAGTGTATATATCATCTATAGGAGCTGATTTTATATTTTTGGGGCCCCAAGCCAAGTTATGTATTGGGGCCCTCTGATGTCAGACGATGGAGAGATGTGTAATCATTGTGTGTGTGTTGTTAGTAGCAGCAGGACTGTTATATATGGATTTATATTCCAGGATTGTAGCTTCTCCAACTGCACTGTGGTTGATTCCTCTCCCTGCTGTGCTCTGTGCTCTCTGTAGGTAGTATATGTCCCTATAGATATGTGGAATCATAGCTTTATGTATGTTGTTAGTAGCAACCGGACTGTGAAATATGATTTTTTATTCTAGGATTGTAGCATGTCCTCACACTGCTGTGATGATTGATCTTTTCATAACCCTTCCCCTTTGTTCTTAACTGATTCCCCGTGGATTCTGCCAGAGCTGCTACAGCGGATTTCTTTTAGAGAAGATGGAAGGGGCTCTGAGGCAGCTCAGTGCACAGTGCACAGCAGTGTGACCCCCCCCCCCCCCCCCAGTGCACTTTAATATCTTAGAATATATATAATTTTTTAAGTCCTGCTGCTACTAACAACATACACAATGGTATTATTACATAAAGGGGTGGATTAAGGGCAGTGTAGGCACCTGGGCACAAACTGGTGGGGGCCTTTCCCATAATTTGCTTCAATACTACTCCCAGTAATACATATACCCAGCCCCCCTCCCCCAGTAATGCATATATCCAGCGCCCCCTAGTAATACATATATCAAGCGCCCCCCTACTAATACATATATCAAGCGCCCCCTAGTAATACATACATCAAGCACCATACACTCACCGGCCACTTTATTAGGTCCACCTGTCCAACTGCTCGTTAACACTTAATTTCTAATCAGCCAATCACATGGCGGTAACTCAGTGCATTTAGGCATGTAGACATGGTGAATACAATCTCCTGCAGTTCTCCCGGGCATCAGTATGGGGAAGAAAGGGGATTTGTGGCCTGTGAACGTGGCATGGTTGTTGGTGCCAGAAGGGCTATGGACCAAAATCTCTGAGGAGCTTCCAGCACCTTGTTGTATCTATGCCACGAAGAATTGAGGCAGTTCTGAAGGCAAAAGGGGGTTCAACCCGTTACTAGCATGGTGTACCTAATAAAGTGGCCGGTGAGTGTGGACACTATGGACTGAACGGTCTCATCTAGACTCCACTGAATCTGTAAGGTCCAAATTCACTTGTATTCTATACAGATGTGCAAAATGTCTTATGACAAATTTATTAATAATATTTTTATGTAACCTGTACACGGTGACTGCACCAGCAGAATAGTGAGTGCAGCTTTGGAGCATAATACAGGATGTAACTCAGGATCAGTACAGGATAAGTAATGTCATGTATGCACACAGTGACTGCACCAGCAGCAGAATAGTGAGTGCAGCTCTGGGGTATAATACAGGATGTAACTCAGGATCAGTACAGGATAAGTAATGTCATGTATGTACACAGTGACTGCACCAGCAGCAGAATAGTGAGTGCAGCTCTGGGATATAATACAGGATGTAACTCAGGATCAGTACAGGATAAGTAATGTAACATATACTAAGATGAGGTCTATCACTGAGAGTTTGTCCTTGTTATCTGAGGCATGTATGGAAGGGTTGTTGTATCTCTCTATATATGATGTGAGGTTCTATAGGTATAAGGGGTGATTTTTATGCAAAAATTAACCCCTGGGTACAAAGAAGCATAATTGAATTAAGCCAAATTATATGTCTTCGAGGGGGGGGGGTTTGTCTTTGCCATGATTATATCCCAGTACTGATTAGTGCTGGATTGCATAGTATTCACGCCCCTAGTATTGGGCGTCTGGTGGACGACGGCTCTGGCTAGGGGTCCTCGGATGGTTGTTCGTTGTTATTTGGGGGTCGAAATAACCACTTTGTAGAAATGAGTGCATTTCCCACCAGATTTCCGGAGATGCTGTCATATTGACTCATTCCCCGACACATATACATCCTTACTCGGATGTGGCTGAGTTGGCCCAACATCTAAACTATCCAATCCCGTCTACATCAATTACAGGGGAGCCGGCGCTGATTTATATGTGACTGCAGAGAGTGATACATGGAGCGCAAGCTAACGCTGCATTGCATATTAATTTACTTTTTTTACAATTAAAAAGCTAACGGACTTTTTTAAGATAGAATCCCTCATGCGCCTGCCGCCAGCTGGAAGCTGCGGTTAACCCGTGGTTGGTTGCTCTGAAATCTGGAACTGGGTGAAAAGCATATAACTGCTCTTGCAGAAGCGCTGTCAACACATCTTTCCTAGACCCGTTGAAAGTGTCGAAGAGCAGATGAGCCCACATCTTCAATTTCTTGTATACGTTCTATAATTTTACAACAATTTTTGTCCCTACCGATGAAATGTAGTATAACAATTCATGAAGCTCGTGCGACCGGATATACTGCACTGTTTGGCTTCCTCCGCTCCGAGTCCGTCACGTAGTTCAACCTTCTCTTCGGTAGGCTTGTGCGAGGCTTGCGACACATTTCTATGTGAAGGGAGTCCTGGGCGCATTGTCCCGAATCTTTCGGTTGTCCAAGGCGGCCACGGCCCCCAATTTCTGTCAGATCTCGCCAGAAATCCCGATCGGTGGTTCTCCAAAAATCCAGGGGCAATTCGGCAACAAAAATAAATCCGCGGAAACCCAACCTAAAATGCACTCCACACCCTTAGTTAAAAAGGGTCTAGTGGTCTGGGAAGGTGACATTAGTAGTTTGAGTGGATAAAGCCTGGTGACGTGGTTCTCTTTTATGACTTATTGATTATTTTTAATTGAAAGATTTAACCAGATTCTACATCTTTAAATAATGTATAACCAATAGCTATAACATGTTTTCTCTTCTGAATAAGAGTTTTCGCATATGAAGGATGAGAATTCCTGTGTTAAAGGACCCAATGGGTGGCAGTATTAAAGAGGAGGGAGGGTTGTCAGCCACCCACTTTTTCCAGGGTTCAGATTTATTTAAGAAGGGGTGTATTTGCCGATGAAGAAAAATTATCATTTTAAACCCGCAAGTGGACGTTTTACATCCCATAAGATATTTTGTTCTAACCCCTTACTTTACAATGTTAGGCTGTAGTGGTTATTGGGTGCTATTAGCTCTATCACTCCAGTGGATGGTCCTGTGTAAGACTCCAGAGTGGGTGCGGGGGACTCTCTGAGGAGCAGACACTTGCGATGATGGCCTCTGTGCGTGGAGATGCTGTGAGCGTCAAGTGTGCTATATTATCAGGGTACAGGGTTTATATACACTTTTATTTGCTCTTGACACAGTCACTATATCTGACACATAAAGAGGATGAATACAGGCAGGATGAATGAGATCTATTAATGTAATATTACCAGTGTCGGACTGGCCATTGTAGCTCAACGGCGGGAATTCCTTATCCGGTGGGGCCGGTCTGTGTTGGGGGATTTTCTTCTGGACGGTCCGATCTCGCTCTGTCGGGGCCGGTCTCCTCTCCCTCCTCCTGGCCGGCCTTCCTACAACTTTAATCATAGGTACCCACATCCTATACAACTGATGCTGGGTACTAGTGACACACATGAGAGGCAGTTCAGCAGCAGCTCTGCCTTTGATCATGGAGGGTCCGGTATCTCAACATGTATGGTGTACAGCGCGCAGGCCGTCACCCTCAGCTCCAACTGTACCTACGGGAGCTTCGTCGCTTGCAGCAGTGAGGTTCACGGGAGGGGCGGATCCTCCCGGGAAAGGGGCGTGGCTTTTATCCACGTCTCGCTCTCAGTGCGGGGAAGTGGAGCTGTAAAATGGCGGCCATGCAAGAGAACTGGTAGGGGACTGTGAATGTGCAAACAAGTGTAATGGAGGTGAGGGGAGGGATGTCACAGAGATATAGGGATGGCTGTAAATAAGAGGGGGGGTCAGAACACCTGTATCTTACATGGGACTGCAGGTCCTGGCGTAGTGGCGCAAGGGGTTGCATGATGTGTGTGTTACGTGGTGCTGCATGTCTGGTCGGGGTGCTGAGGTGGCATGAGGGTGTGTTACGTGGGGCTGCATGTCTGTGCGGGTGCTCATGTGCATAAGTGTGGGTGTTACGGTGGCGCATAATATCTGGGCTTGGTGCTCATGTGTCCTGAGGTGTGTATTACGTGGGCTTGCTGTTCTGGTGGCGGGGGTGCTCAGTGGCCATGAAGGTGTGTGTTACGTGTGGCTGCATGGTCTTGGCGGGTGCGTGCAGGTGGCATGAGGTGTGAGTTAGTGGGGCTGCATGTCTGTCTGTGCTGGCAGGGGGGGGGTGAGTGGCTTAGGTGTGTGTTACGTGGGCGTGTCATGGGAATCTGGCGAGTACTGAGGGGCATGAGGGTAGTTACTTGGAGGGCTGCATGTCTGGCGGGTTCTCAAGGGGGGGGGTGGGCATGATGTGTGTGTTTGGTAACGTGGGGCTGGCATGTCGGTTAGCGTGTGCTCAGGTTGCATGAGGTGGTGTGTTCCGTTGGGCTGCGTGTCGTCGGGTTTGTCAGGTGGCAATTAGGTGTTTTACGGTGTGTGCTGCATGTCTGGGGCGGGTTGCTCAGGGTTGGCATGAGGTGTGTGTTACGTGGGGCTGGCATGTCTGGCGGGTGCTCAGGTATCATGAAGGTGGTGTGTTACGGTGGGTGCTGCATGTCTGGCGGTGCTCATGGTTGCATGAGGGTTGTGGTGGTACGTGTGGGCTGCATGTCATGGAGCGGGTGCTGCAGGTGGCATGAGGTGGTGGTGTTAACGGTGGGCATGCATGTTACTGGCGGTGCTCAGGTTGACATGAGGTGTTTGTTTTCGGTAGTGGGGCTTCAATGTCGGGCGGTGCCTCAGGGTGGCATGAGGTGTGTGTTACGGGTGGGCTGCGAGTTCTGGTGCGGGTGGCCCAAGGTGCATGAGGTGGTTGTGTTAAGTGAGGCTGCAATGTCTGGCTGGTCTCAGGAATGCATGAGGTGTGTGTTTACGTGGGGCTGGGGCAGGTGTCTGGGGCGGGGGTGCTGCGAGGGGGTGGCATAGGTTGTGAAGTTACTTGTGGCTGCATGTCTTGCGGGTTCTCAGGTGGCATGAGGTGTTTTTGTTTTACGTGGTGCTGCATGTCTGGCGTGGTGCTCAGGTGGCTGAGTTGTGTGGTGGTACGTGTGCTGCATGTCTGCGGGTTCTCGAGGTTGGCATCTGGTGTGTGGTTACTCGGGTGGGCGTGCATATCTTGCGGTGCTCAGTTGGCATGAGGTGTGGTGTTTAAGTGAGGCTGCATGTCTGGCGTGTGCGTCAGGTGGCTGAGGTGTGTGTTAACGTGGGGCTGCATGTCTGGCGGGTGCTCAGGTGGGCATGAGGTGTGTGTGGTACGGTGGGGCTAGCATGGCTGGCGGGTGCACCTGTTGTTCAAACTGACAAAATGCAATTGGTCAATGGTAATAGAATAAGTGACAAAACAGGCCCCACGGCCCCAGGAGCGCCCACACACCCACACAATAAATACTGGGGATTGTCTTTAGACAAAAAAGAGAAGTGCTTTTTACAAAGCAACCATCATGGGATGTGTCAGTATCAACTTCAATCCTGGGCCACTGGGTGTTCAGCGGCGGATCGGCTGTCATCTTGGTGTTTGGTGGTCAGTGGCGTAGCCCATTTGTGGTGGGAGGGGGGCAGCCCGTTGGTGGTGGTGTGAGAGTTTGATGGTGGCGGGTGCAGCCAAGCGCATTGTGGTGTGGTGAGGTGTTGGGTGGTCTGCAGCCACAGGTTTTGGTGGTGTGAGGGTTTTGGTGGCTGCTCAGCCACATAGTTTGTGGTGTGGAGGTTTTGCGGTGGCTGCCAGCACAGGTGATGGTGGGAGGAGTTTCTGGGCTGGCAGCAGCGCATTCTGGTGGTGGATTGGGGAGTGAGTCTGTTGGGTTGGTGGCGTCAGCGTCCAGGTTCTGTGGCATGCATATGAACAGTTCGACTTACAACTGCCTCAATTTAAACACAGGAATACACTGTGACACATTGATTATATAAATAGCGTCTAATCACCGATTCTATACCACGCCAAGTTTATACGTTGTATACTAACTGACATTTCATACTCCTCCCCGGCCAAATACTCCTTCAAATATGGTAAGAGGAGATAAATGACCGCCTGTCTAGAAATATCGTAGGCGACGTCCTTGGTTGTAGCCGGGACTTTGTAAAGATGATGAATGTTTTTGCGGGATAGCTGATGTTTTCTTTGGCTACCTTTGGGTTGGAAACTGTAAGGCCTTTGTCGACAGCGCTTGCATTACTGGTGTTCAACCCGACAATAGACAGTGTGTACATTGTGTGAGGGATACTGTATAGAAGTGAATCTGTGGGGGTACAGTGTGTCAGTTGTGTGGGTGGTGGGTATATATGTTTAGGTATAGGTGGTTGACCGAGTTCTTGTCCATGTTGTGTGTGTGAGGGTATATATGATCGTTATCTTGTGAGGGATACAGGTACTGTGTGTGCAGTTTTGTTTGAGGGTGGGGTATATATGTTATGTGGGGTGCACAGTGGTGTCAGTGTGGTGTGAGGGGTAAGGTATTGAGATAGTGGGACATGATTCGTTGGGGTGATAGTATGTGATTTTTGTGTGGGTGTAGGCTAGACGTGGACTGGTTGTCAGTTGTGTTGAGGGGGTATAGTGAGTCATATTTGTGGGGCACAAGTGTGGGGGTGTCAGTTTGTGAGTGGGAGGGGTGTCTGAGATTGAGATATGTGGGCACAGTGTGTACAGGTTGTGTGAAGGGTATCATATGAATTTTTGGGGACACAAGTGGGTGGTCAGTCATATGGTGTGAGAGGTATATATGATATAATGCGGTGGTCACAGTGTGTGGCGGTTTTGTGTTGTAAGAAGTGTGGGGCGTGTAGGTGTGGTAGTTGGGTCTGAGTATTGTGTTCGGGTGCAGCGTTTTGAGTAAGTTAGTTAGTGGGGCACGTGTGTGGTCAGTTGTGGTTGTGAGGGGTATATATTATATTACTTGGTAGCGGACAGGGTTTTATTCGGTTGACACATAGTGGTAATGACGTGTATATGTCCCGCGTTAGCTCACAGAGGAGCTTTGCACGGAAACGCTATCATGTGTAGCGTGAATTCTTTATCGACAATTGTGAAGGCCTGGAGAAGAGTGGCACTTTGTAATACCCATGGAGATGGATCATCACCTGTGAGGTAGCAACTGTCGACTCTCTGACAATTCCGTGTACAAATGTGTGGACACTTTCTTGCGTTACTGCGAGGTAGAAACATAGTCCTGTGGAAGGAAATCATTGAGGCCTGTGCGGCAGCAGTAAGTTCCGCAGTTATGCCGGTAGCCGCATGGGTGGCAGGCAGAAGGCGCTGTGTAATAACACCCTGTGTCCTGTCTGCACCGCCATAGGGGTCGCATACTTTACGTACTGGCCCTTGAGCGGCTGCCTGCCTCTGTGCCTTTCCCTCTTACACAGGACAGTGCGCCATCCTCCTCTCTGTAAAGTGCTTAGAGTACATAGGAGGCATTGTTTTTTGCATTATATTCTGGTAACAAGGGGGCAGTATTTTAGTAGTTTATAGTTCTTTTACGATTAGGTGGGTATTATTAAATAGGGGGGGGTAGTGTTAATTTCTTGTAGCATAGGGCAGTATTATGAGTAGTTTCGCTTGTACATAGGGGGCGTATTATAGTATGTTCTATTCTTGTACATATGGGGTAGGTAGTATTTAGGTAGTTCTAATGGTCGTTGGTACAGTAGGGGGCAGTAGTTACTAAGTAAGTATCATTCTTGTACATAGGGGGCAGTATTAATAGTAAGGTTATATTCTTGTATCATATGAGGGCAGTATATCGTAGCGTAATATCCTGTACATCGGGGGCAGTATTATAGTAGTTCTTTCTTGTACATAGTGGGCACGTAATTTTTGTATTTAATTCCTAGTTACATATGGCAATATTATGTAGTGTAATATTCTTGATACATAGTGGTGCATATTATAGTAAGTTATCTTCTTGTACAGAGGGGTACATTATTATGGTAAGTTATATTCTTGTAGCATAAGGGGCAATATTATAGTAGTTATATTACTGGTACCTGGGGGGCAGTAGTTATAGTAGTTCTAGTTCTTGTACTAGTGGGCGTATATAGTGTTCTATTCCTGTACATAGGGGTCCGTAGAATAGTAGTCTATATTCATGTAGCATAGGGAGCAGTATTAAAGTAGTTCTATTCGTTTGTACATTGGGGGTCAGTAGATAATAGTAGTTCTATTCCTGTTACCTAGGGGGCAGTATAGAGTAGTTTCATATTCTTGTACATAGGGGGCAGTCTATATAGTTAGGGTTTTATATTCGTGTACAAATAGGTGGGCAGTATTATAGTAGTGTATATTTTGTACATGAGTGGGCAGTAATATGTAGTTATAGTGCTTGTTGCAATAGGAGGAGAGATTATAGTAGTTATATTCTTTGTCAGCAGGGGGGGAAAGGTTTATAGTAATTATAATTCTTTGTACATAGGGGGCATATTATAAGTAGTGTTCTATCTTGTACATAGGGGCAGTATTATGAGTTTTCTATTCTGTACATAGGGGGGGGGGCAGAATTATAGTAAGTCTGAGTTTCTTTTAACAAAGGGGGGTGCAGTGATTTAGTACGTTGTTCTTATTTTTTTGTACATAGGGGGCGTAATTTTGTATAGTAGTTATATTCCTGTACATAGGGGTACTATTATAGTAGGTTTCTCTTCCTGTAACAGTAGTGGGGGGAAAGTATTCTAGTACGGGGTAGTAGGTCTATTTTTGTACATAGGGGGCAGATTATAGTAGTTCTATTGTCCTGTACAGAGTGGGCAGTATTATAGTAAGAGGTAAGTTGCTGTTTTTTTACCTAGGTGGGTCAGTATTATAGTACGGTAGTTTCTATATTGGTACATAGGGTGAGGGGCAGGGATGTATAGGATAGTAGTCGGCTTGTATATGGGAAAACGATTTTAGAAACAGTCAGGATAAATGGTAGTTATTCTATATATTACGCGGAGAGCAATTTGTCGGTTATGACGCCCACCCAGTGGATTGTCTGACCACACCCACTTGTCTTGTACTCCGCGCCAACTAAATGTGGGCACTCTTTTTATAGTTTTTTTATTTTATAGTTTTTTCCAGAGGCATTGTTAAATTCCCAGTCCGCCCGCTTTAATTGTCATCACAAACAATGACACCGGTCAGCTCGGGTGCGTACAAAGGGCACATCAGAGCTAAAAACAGACAGGCTGTGAGCTCTGCTACTCAGTGCCATAACAGTACCTTTCATTCAAGCTATGCTGCCTCCCCCTCCCCTATGTAAAGACCATATCTGTCTTTAGCTTGTAGCTTAGTCTACCTGACACTGTTGCTTGCCGTGCAGGAAGTGCTGTGTGTGTGTGTATATATGTTGTATGTGCGTATATTTATTTCATGTGTGGTTGTGTATATATAATATATATCTACATATATATTATCTATATTTGTGTGTTGAGCTGGGTTCTGGAATGAGGGTGTGGTGCTAGAGGCAGAGAGCAGGCTCGTGCAGCAATACAAGAGCATGATAACAATTGGGCTCTTGGTTGGCCTAAGGGTCTCCGGCGGGGGGAGCGGGCTACTTTTGGTCGGTTTGTGCCGAAATTTTCCATTTTTGGCCGCCTAATTCCGGCCGAGGGATTTTGGGCCGGCCCAACGAGTCAGAGAATTTCGGACGTACCTAAATGGGGGGGTGGGGCGTGGCCACGGGAACACCTATACGGTATGTCGGAAAAACATCAGAATTAAAAAGCGAATTGTGTTGTGCAAAATCATCGGACTCACCACATGCACAGGAATAGTTGGTGACCTCTGGGCTCCGGCTGTGAGAGTCCTGCGTCGCAATCAGCGACACCGTGGTTGCCATCGGGTGGTACTCCATTAGTGAATCCCTGAAAGAGAAACCGAATCTCATCGGAGAACTGCGCCGCTGGATATGGCAACCGGTCAGTAAAGTGTAGCCCCGAATGTGTCCTGCCCCGACCCTACTTTCGGATTAGGGTCGGATCCACACTGGGCACCTGAATTTGTTACAGTCCGGACTGATAGAATCAGTGGATCTATCTGTGATATTTGATTAATTTTTAGTACAGTGACGTAATAATGGGTGAGTCTGTTGTTATGTCCTGAATACATTATGGAATCTTGGGTCTTTGTTGTCTATCCCTTTAAGTTTGTTGAATAGCTTTATGTTATACAGGACCACACAGATCAACAAGTTTTGACTTTCCTGCCCTGACAAGGTTCTGTGAACACGAGAGGATTTTGGCGGGTCTTGTGATGTTTTGGAACATAACTTATGGAGTTTGTCGGCAGCGTGGATCGTCGACGGGACTTTTCACCTTGTTCCAGATGATCATGCGGCTCCGTAGTTTCGGGCAGTTAAACTTTTTTTAATAGGAGTGAACCCAATCTCCCTTGGCGCCGGAGCCATGAGGGCTTTGATAATTAGGCCGGCGCCATCAACGGGGACGCTGGTTAAGTAGCGGGAGACGCACGGCTGGGTTTTAGGGATCGGAACTCCCGGTACCCCCAGAAGAACCTGACATTTACAATGAAAGTGTCAGTCTTCTTGCCTGCTCCTGCAAGATGAGGAGTAATAACGGGGAACAAGACCTGGAAGCAACGCAGATCAGGATGACTTTGCGGACACATAAAGGAAATGTAATGATAATTCGAAAAATGCAATGGGAAAAGAGCCGGAGCTGAGGAATTCATTGTTGATGTGTCAGAGGATATAGCTAAAGGTAACCTGTCAGCAGTTTTTACAGACCCACGATCAACTACTATTCCTCTAAGGTCGGGATGAAATGTGCCTCGTCCTAGACGTTCTAATCTTTTATGGTGAATCTCATTCATGTTTAAACCTGTCAAAAATAAATTCCAATGAGAGTAAAATATGACTCTTCTCACATGAGATGAGTAATTTTTGTGGTTGCAGTGTGTAGTGCAGACCAGCTGCAACCTATCTTCTGTACTATCGGACCTAGACTGGTGTCATATTAAAGATAGTATGCTCATCTTTCAATCACATTCACAGGGGGAGCTCCGGATTCTGATTTGTTTGTAGCCAGCCAGAATTAGAGTCCAAAGCTATCCGATAAAGATCCAGTTGGCCCACTGCTTTGTTTTACTGCCTGGTAGTTCAGTTCCATGTAGCCCTGATGAAGTTTGCAAAGAATGATATTCGGGGTTATCATTCCTCCTATAGACACCCGGCATCATTTTTTTAGGTTCTACGAACACAGAGATAATGGATGTCGTATGCCTGCCGGACACTAAACTTAGACTTCTTCTCATGTAAAATGGGATGAGAATAGGGTCAATTTTTGGTCTGTTTTTTTTGTTTTTTTTTTAATGGTTAAGGATTTAATATAAAAGAAAGTGCCATTTCAGTCCTCCTTGACCTGAGGGGGGAAAGTAGTTTATTGATAAACCTGGTTATTGAGGCTCCCATTAAGGTAAAATCCAAAATGGTTTATGGAAGTGAGAGGAGGAAAACCCATAAATTAACCTCATAAGTCGCACATTTTCACTCACAATATGTTTACGCCCATTGATTTTTGCCTCCATCAATGAATAGAACTGTCATGATGGCCTCTGATTGGGCCGCTGCACTTGGAATTTTTTCTAATTTTGCTCTACCCCACCCCAGCATCGGAGCACCAAAGCAAGTTATGCGTTTATTTAACATATTATTGGCTAATTATGATTATACTGTCAGTAGAGGGAAGGCCTCATGTTCACGGAGCTCGGCTACCGCCTTTTTTACAGTAAGTGACAACATAACTAGCGCCAACATTTGCTCAGGGAATGGTTGAGCCCATAACAAAACTCCAACTGTGCCAGATCCTGTGATCTGAGCCTATTAAAACGGGGGGGTGTTGTTGGATTGGAGAAAGTGGTGAAAAAATAGTTCATGTTATCAATACATACATGGGGCTAGAGTTACAAATGTAACCCTTTGGGTTAACAGGACTTTATATTAACATCCTCCGTGGTCACATACACTAAGAGGGTCATTTACTAAGGGCCTAATCGCGTTTTTTCCCGACGTGGTACCAGGGAAAGGCGAAATATTTCCGATTGCGCGGCGGATTGGTAAACCGTGAATGGCCCCTGTATGTGTGTCGCACGCGATCGGATTGTGGCGGCATCGGGCTGTGTCTGCTCCGGCATGCGCGCGGACGAAATCGGGGGAGGCGTGGCCCGGCATCGGGCGGACGAAAAAACCCGCGTAATTCGAGAAAAAAAAACCGGCCGCATTTAAGAAAAAAACCGAAAAAAGTTCCTCTTGGGGGACCGGGCGTTTTACCTTCAATCACGCTGGCCGAGGTGTGCAGTTCCGGCGTCCGATGAGATGATTTTTCATCAGCGCAGCAGGCGCGCGGACCTGGTGGACGGCGGAGGAACTGAGCCTTCCTGAATCCCTCCCGCGGGGACCCCGAAGCCGCCATAGCAAGAACAAGGCTCCGCTGGATCGCGAATGGGCCCGGGTCAGTAAATTTGTCCCACCTAGTTTTGATGCTGGGCAGAGGCATTGTACATAGGGAGATAGTCATGTGGGAAGATGGTGGCCCGCTAAGGCAGGACAAACACCCCGTCTGATTGCCAGATAAATATAATAGAAGGCAATTTTTAGCTAAAAAAGGTGGTCAGGGGGGGTTAGTTAATAGGGCCGTCTAAGGGAACCTGTCACTGGTTGTTATTTATGAAAATGTGTGGGACAGGTTCCCTTTAAAGGGTCAAATAGTTGGATGGAAAGTGGTGCAAATCAATATTGATGTCTTTTTTCAGTTTGATATGAGTAGACAATAATCAAAACTGGTATGGTAGTTTAATGTACCGCCCCCCCCCGGGCCCCTCCAAAGAGTCAGAAGCAGAACTATGCACCATGTGACTGGGGTCGTACTCAGTAAAACTAAATCGTCCAGGGCCACCACAGTCCACCCTAAGCTGCACACAACCTGCTGTGACGAGTGGGCCGGATTTCTTCATTACGCAGGCATACTTCAGGCCCCCAGTCATATGAACAATGACATTTCTGGCCTCCAAGATAATTATTAAAAAACTGGTAAGAAACGGAGAGGGGAGTAGACTCACGGAGTTTTTAACTACTATTTCTCAGAATAACCTCCCTTATTGATTAGATGATGTAAAACATGTACACAAACAGATTCGCATAAATTATAGTGTATTTTGTTGGCCAGATCCTGATGTAGTGCTTGACCGTGCATTACCGGGGTCAGCGGCAGCACTCGCGCTCGTCGACCGAACGTTTGACTTGATGTGGCAGGCGTTGACCAGAACTAACCTGTGGACCCCATGAGAAAAACTCTTATCTGAGGAAAAAAAAAAAGGCCTCCAGGGCCGGATCAGCGGAAGTTATGTGTACAGGCTCTGACGTCACACCGCAGGGGAATATCTCACAATGAGGTTTAACTAAAAGTAAGGTGGGAGCATGGTAGAGTGCTCCTTGTAGGACGTGTCATTGCCCATGCCTAAAGGTAAGATCCTTAAATGTGAAATCTATTTTTATAAACTTTGCCAAAACAATAAGCGTGCCAGAAGAACCACCGCTTAAGGGGAAAACTGATCACCACATTAATTTTCTACAAATGTTTTTCTACATGTTCTGGGGGCGGGACATTCTTATTCTTGGGTTCTAGTAATTTACTCATCAGAGTTAAAAGCGACCCATTAAGACTTCATCTATTGGCCAATAGAAATGCGGGGCCGGGAGGGGGGGTGGGAACCATTTTTCAATAGTCCGCCTGTTTCGCTATAATTTGTTTAGAGCGTGTTGGGAGCCGCTTATAAGAATATCGCGGGGTGTGAGTATTATTAGAGTGTTTTCTTCACTCGTGGACGACAAATTGTACTGTACGTCAAATTATTTAAATATTGGTATATCTTTTTAATTATGAAAATAGGAACGGTGAGCAAAAATTTCGAAGATAATCTTGGGCATTTTCAAGTTTTGAAGCAGAGAGAACAAAGTCACAAACCCAAACATTCATTCATAACTTATCATTTCCCGAATGTCTGCTGTATGGTTGGCAGAGTTTTCTAAAATCCCGGACATTTTTAGCTAAATTTTTGGATACGGGTATGCAGAATATTGGGGGTGGGTCCCTTGTTGCCCCCCGAGGGTTTTGCCCCAGTTTTTTTTTGGGAAATCCTCAACCCCGAACACGCCGGGGCCCCGTATTTCAGAGTATCTGCTCAGCCTTTCAATTGACTGTGAGAGGCCTAAATAAGTGGGCAAGGGACTCGTAAATGACGCCCCCTAATAAGACAAACAAGGCCCCGTACAAGGGAGGCGGGGCAAAAAAGAACGAACAAGGAAGGGAGAAAGGAAACCAAGAGAGGGGATACACACGGCAGGGGAGGGGGAGGGGAGGAACACACCCCTCAACGTATGAAAGAGCCATTTTATGTAAGGTAGAGGTTGTAACACCTTTAGGGGTCTAAAACAAATAATATAACGTAATATTAGGTCCATGTTCTGCAACACAGGGCAAGCAGCCCTCACCCAAGTTTTTTTTTTTAAAAAAATATTATAAGAACATAAAAGTCTCAGACGAGTTTGAGGAAAATAGGGGAAAACGAACAGAGGACACTATGTATCAGCGCGTATGGTGACTCTTCATTGTTTCGCGAAAGGTGACTATCACAGTGTCATGGAGGGGTTAAGAGAATGGGAACGCTGTGTCCGGCGCCATGGATGTCCGCTTATCCGAAACCCCGGTCTGCCGTTGGTCCTACCTCCGGCACTCCTCGGCTCCCCCCATCAGCCTCCCCCCTCGGCTGCGCTCTGGCACGCCGTCCTTCCTGTCTCCTCCCTCCTCCCGCCGGTCCTTCCTCCTCCTCCCTCCCTCCTCATCCACTCCGCACGGCCTCCCTCCGCGCCATAACCTCATAACGAATAACAAACAGCTTAGGACCAGCAAACACGACAAACGGAAGATGACGCGGAAGATGACAGAAGTATACTACCACGACCCACGCAAACAGAACGAACTGCTCCCATGCGTCTACCTGCGTCTCCTCCGCCTCCTTCCCCCTGGCTCAGCCCTTGTACGCTACCTGGCCATCTGTGGCTTAGCGCTTGCCTAATACACGGTCCCCAGAATCGTGCGTCCCCGGGGCGCGGCTACTCCGAACGGGCCGCGTGAAGTAATGCCATGTATGTACACAGTGACTGCACCAGCAGCAGAATAGTGAGTGCAGCTCTGGGGTATAATACAGGATGTAACTCAGGATCAGTACAGGATAAGTAATGTCATGTATGTACACAGTGACTGCACCAGCAGCAGAATAGTGAGTGCAGCTCTGGGGTATAATACAGGATGTAACTCAGGATCGGTACAGGATAAGTAATGTAACATATGACTAGACGAGGCGGCACTGAGAGTTTGTCCTTGTTATGTGAGTGCATGTATATAAGTTGTTACTCTCTGTATGACTCTATACATGAATGTGCGGTCTATAGGTATAAGGAGTTTTATCCATAACCTGTAGAAGCTTTGAATGAAGCCAATTATCAGTTTCTTTATTGTTATTTGCCATATTTCCCAGTAATGATTAGTGCTGGATGCATTAGTATTCACGCCCCTGTATGGTGCTATGTACACGGCTCTGCTGGTATTTGGTAATGGTATTTGGGTCAATAACCATTTAATGCATTTCCCACAGATTTCCGGAGACGCTTCATATGGACTCATTTCCCCGGACACATATTACATACGTCTCGGATGTGGACTGCGCCAAAGCAGAAACTATCCAGATCCCCTCAACTCAATTACATTGGGAGCCGGCGCTGATGTATATGTGTGACGGCAGAGAGTGATAAAGAGCGCGAGGCGAAGGCTCATTCATTTATTTTCTTTTCTTACAATGAAATCTACGACTTTAAGAGAGAAATTCACTCTGGAATCCCCCGACCCCCAAAAACAGAGGGCACTGAGCCGCCCTCCTATGCCGCGAGCTGGAAGCTGCTGTTAACCATTGGTTTGTTGCATCTGAATCTGGAAAAGCTGGGTGTAAAACTATATATTGCAGAAGCTACTGTTACACATTTTTCCTAGACCCCTGAAGTGTTCAATAGCAGATAAACCCACATTTCTTTATACATTTCTAGAATTTTACACAATTTGTACTGTAATGTACACATTACACACATATACTGTATATACACGTTACACACATATACTGTATATACACATTACACACATATACTGTATATACACATTACACACATATACTGTATATACATATTACACACATATACTGCATATACACATTACACACATATACTGTATAGTGGGGGCGAGGCGGCTGTATGTAGCTGTGTTACTGCTGGGATAGTGGAAAGGAAGCAGGAGGACGTTTATGCACGCTGCATTCAATTGGGCCTCCACCAGATTTTGCGCCCAGGGGCCCCCACCAACCTTAATCCGGCCCTGCCCACATCCTATAACTGATGCGGGTACTAGTGACACACAGCGGCAGTGAAGCGCCGCTGCCTGTGAGCTGAGGGTCCGGAGCGCACAGGTAAGGTGTACAGCGCGCAGGCCGGCACCGCTCAGCTCACACTGTATCCTACTGGAGCTGCTCCGTACAGCAGTGATGTCACGGGAGGGGGCGGAGCCTCTGGGAAAGGGGCGTGGCTTTATACACAGTCTCCTCATAGTGCAGGAAGTGGAGCTGTAATGGCTGCCTGCAAGAAAAACTGGTAGGGGGACTGTGTGCAAACAAGTGTATGGAGGTGAGGGGGCTTCACAGGAGGGGATAGGATGTCTGTAGTAAGGTCAGGGAACACCTGTATCTTACATGGGACTGCATGTCTGGCAGGGGCTGAGGTGGCATGAGGTGTATCTTACATGGGACTGCATGTCTGGCGGGTGCTGAGGTGGCATGCGGCGTGTGTTACGTGGGGCTGCATGTCTGGCGGGTGCTCAGGTGGCATGCGGCGTGTGTTACGTGGGGCTGCATGTCTGGCGGGTGCTCAGGTGGCATGAGGTGTGTGTTATGTGGGGCTGCATGTCTGGCGGGTGCTGAGGTGGCATGAGGTGTGTGTTACGTGGGGCTGCATGTCTGGCGGGTGCTCAGGTGGCATGAGGTGTGTGTTACGTGGAGCTGCATGTCTGGCGGGTGCTCAAGGGGCATGAGGTGTGTGTTACGTGGGGCTGCATGTCTGGCGGGTGCTGAGGTGGCATGAGGTGTGTTGCGTGGGGCTGCATGTCTGGCGGGTGCTCAGGTGGCATGAGGTGTGTGTTACGTGGGGCTGCATGTCTGGTGGGTGCACAGGTGGCAAAAAATGACAAAGATGCAAATTCAATTAATAAAATAATGAAAAAACGCCCCGCTTCACAGGAGGACGATAGGATGGCTTTGTAGTAAGGTCAGGGAACACCTGTATCTTACATGGCCTGCATGTCTGGCAGGGGCTGAGGTTTGCATGAGGCCTGTATGTATTTACATGGACTGTAGTCTGGCAGGGTCTAAGGTGGATGATGAGTGTGTGTACGTGGGCTGCATGTCTTGCGGGGCTGCTCAGGTGGCATGAGGTGTGTGTTACGTTGCGGCCTGCATGTCTGGCGGGTGCTCAGGTGGCATGGAGGTGTGTGTTACGTGGGCTGAGGTCTGGCGGGTGCTCAGGTGGCATGGAGGTGGTGTTACGTGGGGTGCATGTCTGGGTGGCTCAGGTGGGCATATTCGAGAGGTTTGGGTATGTGGGGCTGCATTGCCCTGGCGGGTGCTTAAAGGTTGGCATTAGGTGGGGTTACATGGGGGCTGCATGTATGGTGGGTGCTGAGGTGGCAGGGGGGGGGGGGGGGGGGCGGGGGGGGGGCGGGGGGGGGGGGGGGGGGGGGGGGGGGGGACGGGGCGGGGGGGGGTGGGGGGCCGGGGGGGGGGGGGGGGGGGGGGGACGGGGGGGGGGCGGGGGGGGGCGGGGGGGGGGGGGGGGGGGGGGGGGGTGGCAGGAGGGGTGTTTTTTTTAAGTTGTATAGGGCTGCAGGGGTCTGGCGGGTGCTCAGTGGGCATGAGGTGGTGTTAGTGAGCTGATGTCTGGCAGTGGTGCTGGTGGCATTAGGATTTGGGTGTGTACGTGGGGCTGCATTCTGGTGGGTGACTGAGGGTGGCATAGGTTGTGTGTTACGTGGGGATGATGGTCTGGCGGGTGATCAGGTGGCATGAGGTGTGTGTTACGGGGGGCTGTATGTCTGGAGGGTGCTTCAAGGTGGCATGAGGTGTGTGTAAGTGGGGGCATGCATGTCTGGCGGGGGTGCTCAGGTGGCATGAGATGTGGTGTTACCGTGGGGCCTTGCATGTTGGCGGGGTGCTCGGTGGCATGAGGTGTGTGTTACGTGGGGTCTGCATGTCTGGCGGGTGATCAGGTTGCATGAGGTTTTGTGTTCATTGGGCTGCATGTTGGCGGGTTGTGAGGTGGCATGAGGTGGGTGTTACGTGGGGGGCATGTATGGCAGGTGCTGATGCTGAGGGTGGACAGGTCTGGTTGTGCTGTGAAGGGTGGCATGATGGGGTGTGTTACGTGGGGCTGCATGTCTGGCGGGGTGCTGAGGTGGCATGAAGGTGTGTGTTACGTGGGGCTGCATATGTCTGCGGGTGCTGACGGGTGGCATGAGGTGTGTGTTACGTGGGCTGCCATGTCTGGCGGGTGCTCAGGTGGCATGAGGAGTGTGTTACGGGGGGCTGCATGTCTGGCGGGGGCTGAGTGGTGGCATGAGGTGTGTGTTACTTGGGGCTGAATGTCTGGCGGGTGATGCAGGTGGACTGATGGTGTGTGTTACGTGGGGCCTGCATGTCTGGGCGTAGGTGCCAGGTCGGCATGAGTGTGTGTGTTACGTGGGGCTGCGTCTGGCGGGTGCTCAGGTGGAATTTTGACGGTGTGTGTTCGTGGGGCTGGGTGCTGAATGTCTGGCGGGTGCCTCAGGTGGGCATGAGGTGTGTGTTACGATGGGGCTGCATGTCTTGGCGGTGTGCTCAGGGGAATGAGGTGTGTGTTACGTGGGGCTGCATGTCTGGCGGGTGCTCAGGTGGCATGAGGTGTGTGTTACGTGGGGCTGCATGTCTGGCGGGTGCTCAGGTGGCATGAGGTGTGTGTTACGTGGGGCTGCATGTCTGGCGGGTGCACAGGTGGCAAAAAATGACAAAGATGTAAATTCAATTAATAAAATAATGAAAAAACGCCCCACACCCACACACACAAAAAAAAATGAAATAAAATTTCTTAAAAAAAAAAAAAAAGCTTTTTACAAAGCAATCATCATGGCTGTGCAGTATCAGCTGCAGTCTGGCCACTGGGGTTCGGCGTCGTCGGCTGCAGTCTTGGTGTTTGGTGTCAGTGGCGTTAGTGGCACCACCACAGTTTGGTGGTGGGAGGTTTTGGTGGCTGCAGCCACAGGTTGGTGGTGGGAGGTTTAGGTGGCTGCAGTCGCAGTCTGGTTGGGGGGGGGGGGGGTTGGTGGTGTCAGCTCCAGTCTGGGCAATGCATAATGTAACATCACTACAACTGCCTCAATTTAAACACAGAAGACACTGACACATGATTATATAAATAGCATCTATCAACATTCTATACCGCCATGAGTTATATACTTGTATTACTGAAACTTTCATACTCCTCCCCTGCCAAATATACTCCTCAAAAGTAGTAAGAGGAGTAATATTACCCTTCTAGAAATATCTTAGTGCGACCTCTGGGTGTACGGGACTGTGTAAAGATGTGAATTTTTGCGGGATGAGCTGATGTTTTCTTTGCTACCTTTTTGAAATCTGTACGGCCTTTGATCACTTGCATTACTGGGTTCAACACCGAGAATAACCGTTATTATATTTTGATAGAAAGGACATTTTGCGGGGAGGGCAGTATTATAGTACGGTAGTTCTATTCTTGTACATAGGGGGCAGTATTATAGTAGTTCTATTCCTGTACATAGTGGGCAGTATTATAGTATGGTAGTTCTATTTTTGTACATAGGGGGCAGTATTATAGTACGGTAGTTCTATTTTTGTACATAGGGGGCAGTATTATAGTACGGTAGTTCTATATTTGTACATAGGGGGTAGGATAGTTATAGATAGTTAGCTTGTATATGGGAAAACGTATTTTAGTAGGCAGGATTAAATGTGTTATTCTATATATACCAACAATTTGTCGGTTATGACTCCACCCATATTATCTGACCACACCCACTTGTCTTGACTCCGCCCATAAAATGGGCCCGCTTTTACAGTTTTTTCCAGGGCCATTTTAAATTCCCAGTCCGCCCCTGCCCATTGCACAGCAAATTCAATTTAAAATACTAACCATGACCTACAAAGCCATCCACAACATGTCCCCTCTATATATCTCTGAACTCATCAAGCAATACCACCCCACACGTAATCTCTGTTCCTGACGGGACCTTCAGCTTCACTCTATTACCATCTGCATTTCTCACAAACTCATCCAGGACTGCTCTTGTGCATCTCCCATAATCTAGAACGCTCTACCAAAATGTGTCTGACTGTCCCCGACTTTCCAAACCTTCATCCGGAACCTGAAAACCCACCTGTTCAGGTTTGCCTACAATGCACAATAACTGCTCTGCTCCCTCACCTCGTGTCTCTGTCGTCCCTCCCAAATAGATTGTGAGCCCTAACGGGTAGGGTTCTACTTCTAGTTGTTTCCTGATCACTGTAGTTTTGTATTTTGAACTTGCAGCTGGTTTTGTCTTAATGTAATGTGTGAACCCCTTAATGATTGTACAGCACCATGGAATTAATGGTGCACTATAAATAAATAAATAAATAATAATAATAATAATAGTAATGCAAACATCAGGCAAACTTACCTGTGGCAGTTCAAGTGTCCAACATGCTGGTGTGTGTCTCCTCTGGCAAAATCCGCTCTTCTTTAAGCTTTATTCCCTTGTTCTTGCAAAAAAAAAAAAAAAAAAAACATATATACTCGAATATAAGCCTAGTTTTTCAGCACAAAAAATTTACTGAAAGCCTAAACTCGGCTTATACTCGAGTAAAAGAAATATAGGTTTTACTAGGTTTTTGTGGTAAAATTAGGGGCCTCGGCTTATACTTGGGTCGGCTTATACTCGCGTATATACAGTTTAAAATTATGCAAATGAGCCTGAGGGGCACCTGGGTCCATAGCTGTTAATTGAGCCAGGAGCCCCTCAGGTAAATTTAAGAGTCTTTTTTGTAAAAGCAAGGGCATAAAATAAAGATAAGCAGATCCTGCCAGAGGGGTCACACACCAGCATGTAAGGTTTACAATGGACATGTAAGGTTTACAATACATGATCCTGGTTGTAGATTTCCAGAATTATTATTTAAAAGCTTAACCCCTTAACAATACATGTCCTAAAGGAAACCTACCACTTAAAAGTGGTAGTTCTAACCCACAGTGTGAGCTGGTGCTGGAGCATATTTTCACTAATGCAAGAAACCCCCGATTGCTGTTTTATACCTTATATTACAACCTGTTTCGGCGCACCATGCACACGACCGTGGGTGCGGCTGATTCGGAATAGCCGGAGAGCCAGTGACGTCACCGAGCTCTTGGGCACACTCGCGCCTGCGCAACTTCGCACAGGGAAACAGGCCGTGCAAAGTTGCACAGGCGCAAGTGTGCACTAGAGTTCGGTGACGTCACTGGCTCTCCGGTACTTCCGAATCAGCCGCACGGTCACGCGCATTGTGCGCCGTGCCGTAATCTGGTGCACTGAAACGGGTTTCTTGCATTAATGAAAATATGCTCCGACGCCCCCTGCGCTGATGCCATGCATTTGTGGGTTAGAACTACCACTTTTAAGTGGTAGGTTTCCTTTAATAGTATGGTGCCATGTCATTAAGGTTGCATACTGTTAGTTCATGATCTGAACTATCTCCACACAGAGTAAGTGTCAGGAAGTAAGGGGCTGGTCAGTTGCTCTGAAAATGTTCCTAGGCATGTCTCTCACATCTTAGGTCTTCAGTTATCTCCTGATAAGGCGTGGTTGAGGCACACAGAACAGGTGCAAGTTTTACAGTGACTTAAAGGGGTTATCTGGGTCTTAAAAATCACTAAGGGCCAGGCCGGGAGGGCTATTTAAAAATAATAAACATGTGCTTACCTCCTCCGGCGCCCTTGATGTCCCGTGGCGTGGTCCGTTTGATCCATGCGGCAATGGCCTACAATTCGTCCCTATCTCTCAGCGTTGTAAGTGCTGGGAGATGGTGTCGGATGGGAGCTTCCAGACGGCCATAAGCTCCCTGTGTGCTCCTGTATACAAACCGGCGCACAGAAGAGACGGATCGCGGCGTCGGACATCAACAGCGCCGGACGAGGTAAGTAGATGTTTATTATGTTTAAATAGCCCACCCCAGCCCTAAGTAATTTTTAACACCCGGATAACCCCTTAAACTGAGAAAAGGTATGACGGAATGACTTGCACCTGTTCAGTGTGTTCCAGCTCATCTTTATTAGCTTCAAAATAACTGAAGACCTGACAGAGATGGGAACTGACCTTTAGGAATTCCCAATGTCTCAATGAAAAATCTATTGAAATCTAAAAATAATTATCCCAAATGGTGAGTGCTGTTATGGCAAAAGCATCTCATAAGCATCTACGTATCAGAATCCTTGATTTTCTGCAATTTTGCAATCCATAGAAATTTTAATAAAAAGTGCCTAAAAGGTTGTACAGTTCCAAAAAAAAGTCTATACATGAAGTCAGCTGTTCCTGCAAATATTGCATGTAAAACAGTTCTGTACACCAAAGTATAAATAACGTGTGTTTAACCCCTTCACGCTCCGCGGCGGATATATCCGCCACGGAGCGCAGTGACTTAGCGCTCAGTGGCGGATATATCCGCCACGGCGCTTATGCCGTCTCGGCTCTGGATCAGAGCCGAACCGGCATCGGGAAACACGGGGTGCCGGCTGTAACTAATAGCCGGCACCCCAGTGTAACACCCGCGATCGGAGTTGTCTCCGATCGCGGGTGCTTAACCCTTTAGATGCCGCGGTCGCGCGTATAATACAGGATGTAACTCAGGATCAGTACAGGATAAGTAATGTCATGTATGTACACAGTGACTGCACCAGCAGCAGAATAGTGAGTGCAGCTCTGGGGTATAATACAGGATGTAACTCAGGATCAGTACAGGATAAGTAATGTAACATATGACTAGATGAGGCGGCACTGAGAGTTTGTCCTTGTTATCTGAGTGCATGTATGGAAGTTGTTACTCTCTATATATGAATGTGAGGTCTATAGGTATAAGGAGTTTTATGCATAACCTGTAGAAGCTTTGAATGAAGCCAATTATCAGTTTCTTGTTATTTGCCATATTTCCCAGTAATGATTAGTGCTGGATGCATTAGTATTCACGCCCCTGTATGGCGCTGTGTACACGGCTCTGCTGGGTCTCTCGGTCTCGGAGGTTTTCGTTGTATTTGGGTCAATAACCTTTTAATGCATTTCCCACAGATTTCCGGAGATGCTTCATATGGACTCATTTCCCCGGACACATATTACATACGTCTCGGATGTGGACTGCGCCAAAGCAGAAACTATCCAGATCCCGTCTACTCAATTACATGGGGAGCCGGCGCTGATGTATATGTGTGACTGCAGAGAGTGATACAGAGCGCAAGGCGAACGCTCATTCATTTATTTACTTTTTTTACAATTAAATCTACGACTTTAAGAGAGAAATTCCCTGCAATGCCGCCAGCTGGAAGCTGCTGTTAACCATTGGTTTGTTGCATCTGAATCTGGAAAAGCTGGGTGAAAAGCAATATAACTGCTATTGCAGAAGCTACTGTCACACATCTTTCCTAGACCCTTGAAGTGTCGAATAGCAGATGAGCCCACATCTTCAATTTCTTTATACATTTCTAGAATTTTACACAATTTGTCCCCATCCATGAAATGTAGTATAACAATTCATGAAGCTCGTGCGCCCGATATCCTGCATGTGTGGCTTCTGCGCCGAGGTCCGCCGGAGTTCACCTTCTTCTTCCCGGTGCTTGTGCGAGGCTTGCGACACATTTCTAAATGTTAAATCCTGCGCACAGTCCGAATCTTTCGGGTTGTCCAACGGCCACGGACCCCAATTTCTGTCGATGCGCCAAAATCCGATCGTGTGCGCCAAAATCCAGGGGCAATTCGGCGCAAAATGGAAATCCGCGGGAAACCCAACGATAATGCACTCCACGGACCCTTAGTAAAAAGGGGCTTCTGGAAAGGACATTTAGTAGTTTAGTGGGGAAAGCCTGGTGACGGGTTCTCTTTAATGATTTTTGCTGTGATTATTGTTAATTGAAAGATTTAACCGATTCTACATCATTTACATAATTAGTAACCAAATAACTAGAAACATTTTTCTGAATAATATTTTCCATATGAAGGATGAGAATTCCTGTGTTACCCCAAGTGGTGGCCGTATTGGTTGTCAGCCACCCAGCTTTTCCAGGGTCAGATATTTTAAAGGGGTTTTGCCGATGAAATAAAATTCTCAAATTTTAACCCCATAGTGACGTTTACACAATAAAGATATTTTTTAACCCCTTACTTTACAATGTTACTCAGTGTTATTGGTGCTTTAGCTCCTATCACTCAGTGATGGTCGGTGTAAGACTCCAGAGTGTGAGCGGGGACTCTCTGAGCAGACACTTCATGATCCCTCTGTGCTGTGAGATGCTGTGAGCTGTCAATGTGCTTATATTATCAGGGTACAGGGTTATATACACTTTTATTTAGCTTCTGAACATTCACTAGTATCTGACACATAGAAAGAGAGATGAGACAGGTCAGAGATGATGAGATCTATGAGATGCATATTACACACAATGACACAGTCAGCTCTGCTACATCAGAGCTATAACAGACACTGTGAGCTCTGCTAACTCAGCCATAACAGACACTGTCAGTTCTGCTATGCCTGCCTCCCCCTCCCCTGGATAAAGACCTTATCTGTCTGTAGCTTGTAGCTTTAGTCTCCTGACACTGTTGCTTGCCGGCAGGAAGTCTGGGTGTGTGTGTATATATGTGTGTATGTGCGTATATGTATTTACATGTGTGTGTGTATATATATATATATCTACATATATATTTATATATATGTGTGTGTGAGCTCATCCTGGAATGGGTGGGGGGGCTAGAGGCAGAGAGCAGCTCAGTGCAGCATCAGACAGGAGAACAATGGGGCTCATTTACTAAGGGCTCCGCGGCCGCACTTTGGTCGGGTTGGCCGAAATTTTCCATTTTGCGCCTAATTCCGCCGGGATTTTGGCGCACACGATCGGATTTCGGCGTAACAGAAATGGGGGGGGGGGGCGTGGCCATCGGAAAACCTAACGGATTCGGAAAAACCGCAGAATTTAAAAAGCTAATTGTGTTGCAAAATCAATCACTCACATGCACCAGGAATAGGTTGGTGAACTCCGGCGGACCTCGGCGCAGCAGCGACACCTGGTGGACATCGGGGGTACTACATTAGTGAATCCCGGAAGACCCGAATCAGCATCGGAGAACGCGCCGCTGGATAGCAACAGGTAAGTAAATGTGCCCCAATGTGTCCTGCCCGACCCTACTCTTCTGATTAGGGTCGGATCCCGGGGCACCTGAATTTGTATACAGCAGGACTGATAGAGATCAGTGGAATTGTATCTGTGAGATGTTGGATTATTGTTAGTAACAGTGACGTAGAGAATGTGATACTTTGTTATCCTGATACATTTAGGAATCTTGTCTTTGTGGGAATATCCCTTTAAAGTTGTTGAATTGCTTTATGGTAGACAGGACACACACAGATCAAGTTTTGACTTTCTGCACCTGACAAGGTTCTGTGACCCGGAGATTTGCGTCTGGTTATTTTTAGAACAGAACTTATGGAGTTTCTCGCAGCTCGAAGACTTTTCACCTTTTCCAATATCATCGCTCGTAGTTTCGGGCAGTTAAACTGTTTTTATAGGAAGTGAACCCAATCTCCTGCGCCGGAGCCATGAGGGGCTTTTATTGGCCGGCGCCATCACGCTTGGTTAAGTACAACGCACGGCTGTTTTAGCGGAACGCCCGGGCCCCAGAAGAACCTGACAGTTAAATGAAAGTTGTCAGTCTTCTTCATGCTCCTGCAAGATTAGGTAATAAACGGGGAAAAAGAACCTGGAAGCAACTCAGATCAATGACTCGGACAAAATAAAACGGAAATGTAATGAGATTCTGAAAAATGCAATGGGGAAAAGCCGGAGCTGAGTCATTGTTGATTCAGAGTGATAGCTAAAGGGAACCTGTCAGCAGTTTTTACCCCACTAAACTACTAGTCCTCTACTAATCCTCGGGGATGAAATGTCCGGTGTAGACTTCTATCTTTTATGTGAAATCTCATTCATTTACCTGTAAAAAAAAATAATTCCAAGAAGTTAAGTAAAATATGACTCTTCTCACATGAGATGAGTCAATTTTAGTGGTTGCAGGGGTACTGACAGACCAGCTGCATCTATCTTCTGTACTATAGGACCTAGCTGGTGTCATATTAAAGATAAGTATCTCATCTTTCAGATCACATCCGGATTCTGATTGTTTGAGCCACAGAATCAGAGATACAAGCTATAGAAAATTAGAAATACAAACTATAGATAAAGTTCCAGATCCAGTTCCCACTGATTTTTTTATCTGCCTGTATGTTCAGTTCTGTAGCCTGATGTAATTTGAAAGATGAGATTCTTATCATTACTATAACACCAGCAGCATGTTTCTAGGTGCTACAGAACAAAAGATAGGGGTATCTATGCCTGCAGACACTAAACTTGACTCGTCTCATGTGGAATCGGGATGAGAAGAGTCATATTTGTCTGACTTTTTTTTTAATGGTTAGGATTTAACATAAAAGAGGGAATTCTAGAAAGGACATTTCATCTTTGACCTGAGGGGACAAGTAGTTTATTGGGATAAAACCTGGTGATAGGTTCCCATTAAAGGGTAAAATCCAAAATGTTTATGGAAGTGAGAGGAGGGAACCCATAACTTAACCGAATAATCCACATTTTCACTCACAAATATTTTACCTATAGAGGCTCTGATCCACTGATGCCGCTGCAGTTGGAATTTTTTTCTCTAGCCCCCAGCATTCCCAAGCAATGAGTGTTTTTTACATATTATGCTAATTAGGATCTATACTGTCAGGTAGGAGGCCTCAGGTTCACCGGATCTCTGCCTGTTTGACAGTAAAGTGACAAAACTAGCAGCAACATTTGCTCAGGAATGTTGAGGGCCATAACAAAACTCCAACTGTGCCAGAATCAGTGGATCTGAGCCTCTTAAAGGGTGTGTTGTTGGAATCGGAGAAAGTGGTGAAAAAAATAGTTCATGTGATCAGATACATACATGGGGTAGATGTTACAAATGTAACTGGGTAAAGGACTTTATATGACATCATCCTGGTCACATGACACTAAGTGTTGAATGCTGAGAAGAGGCATTGGACATAGGGAGGAGTAGGTGGGAGGGGCCTGCTAAGCAGGACACACCCCTCTGATGCCAGATAATATAACATAATGTTGACTTATGGCGTGTGAGGGAAGCAATTTTTAGCTAAAAGAAGGGTGTCAGTTAGTTAATAGGGCTCTATGGGAACCTGTCACTAGCTGTATTTATGAAAATGTGGGGACAGGTTCCCTTTAAAGGGTCAAATAGGTGGAGTGAAAGTGGTGAAAATCTATATGGATGTCTTTTCAGTTTGAATAGTGAATAGACAATAATCAAAAACTGTTATGTAGTTTAATGACCCCTCCCCCCTCTAAAGAGTCAGAGCATCACTGCACCATGTGACTGGGGGCGGGACTCAGTACTAAATACGTCCAGCCCCCACAGTCACCTAAGCTGCACACACCCTGCTGTGACTGAGGGGGCCGGATTTCTTCAGTACAGCAGCATACATTCAGCCCCCAGTCATATGAAGCAATGACATTCTGCCTCACAAGATAAATTATTAAAAACTGGAAGAAACGGAGAGGGAGTGAATCACAGAGTGTTACTATTTCTCAGATAACCTCCCTTAGTGATTAGATGATGTAAAACATGTACACAAAAACATTCCGCATAAATTATGAGTGTATTTTGTTGCCAGATCCTGATGTATTGCTGTGACCTCATTACCTCAGCGGCTGCACTCGCCTCGTACGACCGGTGACTGATGGGCGGTGACACCTACCGGTGACCCCCATGAGAACATCTGACGTCCCGGATCACGGAATTATTTACAGGCTCAGCGGTCACACGCAGGGGAATATCTCACAAATGAGGTTTAATAAAAGTAATGAAAATGTAGAGTCTCCTTGGGGACGTGCAAATTGCTCTCATCCTTAAAGGGATCCTTAAAGGGATGGGTTGGAGAACCCACTGATTGTAAAATGAGGCCAGAAAACTCCTTTAAGAAACTGATCACCACAATGGGGCAGATTTACTCACCCGGTCCAGTCGCAATCCCGCGGCGCGTTGTCCGGGTTCTGTCGGCATTCACTAAGATCCTGCATGTGTCGCTGCTGCGCTGAGGTCCGCCGGAGTTCACCTTCTTCTTCCTGGTGCATGTGAGTGCTTGATCTTGCGACACAAATCGCTTTTTAAATTCATCCATCCAATGGCGCAATTCGGACCCTTAGTAAATGAGCCCCAATGTGTTCTACAGTGTTATGAAGGACGGACATTGTTTCCTAGAATTTACTCATATTAACCCCTTCAGGACTCCGCCTATTTTGGCCTCTAGGACCTGGCCCCATTTTTTAAATCTGTGTCACTATAAGTGGTTTTAGCTGTGGACGCTATAAGATATCCGGGGGATTTTAGATTGCTTTTTCTCGACATATTGGGGCAGATTTACTTACCCGGTCCATTCACGATCCAGCGGCGCGTTCTCTGCGCTTGATTTGGGTCCGGCCGGGATTCATTGCTGCGCTGAAAAGCATCGGAACGCACTGGAGTTCACCGAGCCGGGCTGAGGGAAGGTAAGTGCAAGCTCCGCGACAGATTTTTTGTTTTAAATGCGGCGGTTTTTCCGAATCCGTCGGGTTTTCGTTCTGCCATGCCCCCGATTTCCGTCGCGTGCATGCCGGCGCCGATGTGCCACAATCCGATCGCGTGCGCCACAATCCCGGGGCAATACAGGGGAAATCGGTGCAAATCGGAAATATTCGGGTAACACGCCGGGAAAACGCGAATCGGGCCCTTAGTAAATGACCCCCATTGTTCTTCAAATTATTTTAAATATTTGGATAATATGTTTTGAAATATGAAAATAACGGACAAAAATTTCGAAAGATTCTTCATTTTCAAAGTTTTGAAGCAGATAGACCTCACACCCACATTCATTCATAACTTACATTTCCCAAATGTCGGCTGTATGTTGGAAGGTTTCTAAAATCCCACATATTTTACTAGAATGTTATGAGACTCAGAATTTGGGGCCATTTTCCCCATTTTTTTGGAAAATCTCCATACCCCGTATTTACAGGGATCTGCTCAGCTTTCAATTGACTGTGAGAGACCTAAATAATAGCAAGACTCGTAAATGACCCCCTACACCCCTCAACGTATGAAAAAGTACTTTTAAGAGGTTTGTTAACCCTTTACGGGCTAAAACTAAATAATATACTATAATATTACGTCCATTTCTGCAAAACACCTCACCCAAGTTTTTTTAATATTATAACAGCAAATCTAAGAAGAGGAGGAAAATAGAAAAAGAAGAAGGACATGGAGAAGAAGAGGGAAGAGAATGGGAAGAGGGAAGAGAAGAGGAAGAGGGAAGGAGAAGGAGAAGGGGAAGAAGAAAGAAGAAGAAAGAAAGAAGAACAAAGACGGAAGTAGAAAGAAGGAAGTAGAAGAAAGAAGAAAGAAGAAGAAAGAAGGAAGAAGAAGAAAGAAAGAAGAAGAAAGAAAGAAGAAGAAAGAAGGAAGAAGAAGAAAGAAAGAAGAAGAAAGAAAGAAGAAGAAAGAAGAAGAAGAAGAAAAAAAGAGGAGGACAAGAAAAAGAAAAGGAAGATGAAGATGAAGAGAAGGAGAAGAACAAGAAAAAGAAGAAAGGAGAAGGCGTAGAAGAAGAAGAAGGACATGGAGAAGAAGAGGGAAGAGAAAGGGAAGAGGGAAGGAGAAGAAGAAGAAGAAGAAAAAAAGAGGAGGACAAGAAGAAGAAAAGGAAGATGAAGAGAAGGAGAAGAAGAATAAGAAGAAAGGAGAAGGCGTAGAAGAAGAAGATGAAGAAAAGAGAAGGAGAAGAACAATAGGGAAGGAGAAGTATAAGAGAAAAGAAAAAAAGAAAGGAAGAAGATGAAGAAGAGGGAAGTAGAAAAAGAAGAAGGACATGCAGAAGAAGAGGGAAGAGAAAGGGAAGAGGGAAGGAGAAGAAGACGCAGCAAAGGAGAAGATGACAAAAAGAGAAGGAGAACAGCAAGAACAAGAAGAAAGGAGAAGGCATAGAAGAAGAAGAAGAACAAGAAGAACAATGGGAAAGGAGAAGAAGTATAAGAGAGAAGAAAAAGAAGAAAGAGAGGAAGAAGAAGGAGGAAATGTAGGGAAGGAAGTGTCTGTGCAGTAGATGGGAGCAGCGGACCTGAGCGTTCCCCTTCCTCGGGGCTCAGGACGGACACTTGATGCGAGCAGAGGTTTCAGTGACAGGGAGTCTTCTTTGCGTTTCTTCTCTCGTCGTCTTGAAGCTTTTCGGGTTCTTGATTTACTTTTACTGAAATATTGTATTTACTTTAAAGGACGCGGTAATGGAGTCTGAGTGGATTTTCCTGTTATCCGCTGACTGTCCATGTGGAGACCAGGATGGATTCCAGTTTTGTGCTGCAGAGGATTTCCATGAAGTCTCCCGGATTCCTCTCACTAGACGCATCTGTTACTTAGATATGTGGAATTACTGCGGATACACAGCAGCCGATCCGAAGAAGACTCCAGAGCATGAAACCAGAGAGCAGCAGAATGAGGCTCAAAAATGCTGAAAAGTAAAAACATTTTCAATAAGAGAAGAATTAATGGCTCATTTATTTATGTTATCAATAATTACATCTATATCGGATCAATATTTGGGGCACATTTATCATACACCGGTGCTACGGAGGGTCGGGCTCCTGATAAATCCCTGCGGGTAACTGTGATGTGCTCCGACCCATTGAGCCACCGACCGCTCCTTCCTTCACATCCACTTGGTGCGGAGGCGGCGCAGTGGGGAAAATAGGCGCAAATCCTGGCCGTGCGAAAGCAAGATTTCAGGTATACAAGTCCTGAGAAATGGGGCCCTTTGCCTTTAAATCAGAATCAAATCCCTGGCCCACATTTATCAAAAATTGTGCAAACTGCAGATGTGTATAGTGCAGGGGCGCCAGTTCCAGGAAATGTGGTGCAACATGACTCTGGCGCCCCCTGCACTGCTTCGGCAGATTGCACAAATTATTTTTGGTGCACCTTTAAAGAGGACCTGTCACCCAAATTTGCGGCACTAGGAGATGTTACTAAAGTAAGCAGCCCCTAGTGCTTGAACAAACGCCGCAGTGTTAGAGTGATAGCGTTACCGGAAACCTCCAGTAACGCTATAAAACACTGCGGCGGGGTACAGTGTAATTGTAGTATTCAAGAGGGGGCGGGGTTGGGGCGTGGCAAGGGGCGGTCACTTCCGCCCTTTTGAGCGAGCGGGGCGGTCTGGGGAAGAGGCAGCGCCTCGGACCGCCCCCTCATGAATACGTCGGACGCTTTGCGAGCTGTCCGATGATTACATTGTATCCCACCCCAGTGTTTGATAGCGTTACCGGAGGTTTCCGGTAACGCTATCACTCTAACACTGCGGCGTTTACTTTAGCTCCTAGTGCCGAAATTTTGGGTGACAGGTCCTGGGGCATGGGACACACTTCGGTCAGACACTGCATGATAAATGTGGCGCACGGTCCAGGCACGGGACGCCCCCTCTCAGTGCAGACTTTTGTGTTGCGTCGGACACAGCAGCCGCTACAATAATGTGACACTTTATAAATACAGGTACAAACAGTCTGCACTGAAAATAACGAGAAAAATGCTGCAGGAGCTTCAATAAATGCGGCCATAACTTTTATTCTTCTTCCATTTATAGATCTGTATAAGAGCCGATTATCTTGTCCTTCTAGTGTCAGGATTTTATATTTCACGCTGCGTATCAGGAGCCGGGAAAATAATTACAAATGTAGAACTGACACAAAAACGCAGAACGTCCCGTATTCTTACACATTCCACAGCGCGGTCCAAATGATCCGACCCCTCCCACTTTATTCTATGGATCAGTACAAACACGAATACACTCAATTTGTATTGTTTTTATGAAAACTTTAAAAAAAATTGAAAACCTTTTGTGAAAAAACATATTCTAAAGCCAATAAATTTGGTTTCTGTTTTAATTGATAGTATTTTTAGGACTAGAAAACCTTTTGATAACATTTTTATGTCTGGAAAAATGGCAAAAAAGTTGCAATTAGGAAGTTTTGGGGGGATTATGGGGTCACCACTGGGAATCTCTTGGGTATTATTGGAAATGGTGATAACGTTCTAGGGAAAGATACAGAAGTTGTGAAGTTTTGCCCTTTTATTTTTTTAAAGCTTGAACCCGAGGGGGCCTGACCACTCATACAATTTACAGTATATTGGAAATTGACAGGATATGTAATATTTTACAGCCTCGGGATCCCCAGTTTGTGTGCCAGCTGTTATGGCAAACTATCAGCACCCCTCAATGACATCGCAGGGATGGGGTTTGCAATCAGGTCCAAGATGGCGCCGCACATGTGCCATGTCATCTAAGTGCTGTAATCATACCAGCATCGGGTGGTAGTGCACATGCCACGAGTGCTAGTGGTGCAGTATTTAGATGGGGCCATTTCCATACACTCTTAATGATGCTGCACCATAAGAGTGTTAAGGAGATCAACGGGAAGGTTGTTCCAGACATCTTGGCAGAATAAGTACAGTCATTCTGTGGATATACACTTGCTGCAATCCTACAGAGTCTATGTGTAATCCTAAACAGCCTGGATAGGATCCATGTAATCGCTGCCAGTTTCTGAAGGGACTCAGCAGGAAGGTTGTTCCAGACATATTTGATACATAAATGTAAATGTAGTCCGGCTCAGATCCTTCTGTCTATTCATGTTTTCCCAGACACACGTAATGATGATGAGATCCGGGACTATTAGGTTTTATCTTCCTTTCCAGTCTCTGAAGAACTAAACCCTGTATGTAAATCCATATTTCACAGTCCTGCTGCTACTAACAACATACACAAAGGTCTGATTACACTGATCTCCAGGGATGATATAGAGCACTGGCTGCAGTCTATGTGGTCACAGCTGCTGACACAGTCACTTATGAAGTTATATGACCGAGATACAATAAAGTTTAGTGCATCAATATTAGACATTTTGGGATCGGAGCCATAAATATTCTTTTTCCACGGTTTATATAATATAAATCTGTAAACTAAAATCTAATGTGCCGTCGACTGACTAAAGATTTCAATTTCAGTGGGAGAAGATTATCCCCCGCGAGACGCGAGCCCCGGCCCCTCCCCCCTCGCCCTGGATCTGTACCGAGTCCATAGAACAATTTCACACCTCACTATTTTCGTGCAGCTCCATTATACACAGCGGCGCCGGCTCCGCACTCATTACCACTGGATGACGGACCCTTCTGCTCAGCTCAAATATTTTAGGACCAGCTGAAACATTTTGCTTTCAGCTGGTCCTGACGCGGCCGTTCACCTTTCATCTGCTGTTGCCAGATCCTGATGTATTGCTGTGACCTCATTACCTCAGCGGCCGGTGACTGATGGGCGGTGACACCTACCGGTGACCCCCATGAGAACATCTGACGTCCCGGATCACGGAATTATTTACAGGCTCAGCGGTCACACGCAGGGGAATATCTCACAAATGAGCTTTAATAAAAGTAATGAAAATGTAGAGTCTCCTTGGGGACGTGCAAATTGCTCTCATCCTTAAAGGGATCCTTAAAGGGATGGAAAATCTATTTTTATAAACTTTGACCAACAATAAGGCCAGAAAACTCCTTTAAGAAACTGATCACCACAATATTTTCTACAATGTGTTCTACAGTGTTATGGAGGACGGACATTATTATCTTGAATTTACTCATATTAACCCCTTAAAGACTCTGTTTTGGCCTCTAGGATGCGGCCCCATTTTTCAAATCCGCCCTGTGTCACTATAGGTGGTTGTAGCTGTGGAGGCTATAACATATCCGGGGGATTTTAGATTTTTTCTCTTGTGACACATTGTCCTTCAAATTAGTTAAAATATTTGGATAATATCTTTTTAAATTATGAAAATAACGGACAAAAATTTCGAAAGATTCTTCATTTTCAAAGTTTTGAAGCAGAGAGACCTCGCACCCACATTCATTCATAACTAGAGATGAGCGAGCACTAAAATGCTCGGGTACTCGTTATTCTAATGCGCTGTGCGGGGAGTCACTAAGATCCTGCGCCCGATATCCTGCATGTGTCGCTTCCCCGCTCAGGTCCCCCACTAAGATCGTGCACCTGATATCCTGCATGTGTCGCTTCCCCGCTCAGGTCCCCGGAGTTCACCTTCTTCTTCCTGGTGCATGTAAGTGCATTGTCCATGTATAATGCGCTGTGCGGGGAGTTACTAAGATCCTGCGCCCGATATCCTGCATGTGTCGCTTCCCTGCTCAGGTCCCCGGAGTTCACCTTCTTCTTCCTGGTACATGTAAGTGCATTGTCCGTGTATAATGCGCTGTGGGGGGAGTCACTAAGATCCTGCGCCTGATATCCTGCATGTGTCGCTTCCCCGCTCAGGTCCCCGGAGTTCACCTTCTTCTTCCTGGTGCATGTAAGTGCATTGTCCATGTATAATGCGCTGTGCGGGGAGTCACTAAGATCCTGTGCCCGATATCCTGCATGTGTCGCTTCCCCGCTCAGGTCCCCGGAGTTCACCTTCTTCTTCCTGGTGAAAGTTAAATCCCACGCTCAGTCCGAATCCGTCGAATCGTCCCTCTAATTTCTGTTGCATGAAAGCAGCACCACAATCCAATCACGTGCAACACAATCCCCAGTGAAATGTCCCTGTCCCAGTGGCGCAAATCCTGAAAACGTCGGAAAAAACGACAAAAGTGCAGCTGCGGACCCTTAGTAAATGAGCCCGAATGTGTCATTAATAACTCTGGACTTCCCCTATGTGGTGGGGTATTCTACGATCCCACTGTGGCTTCAGGACAGACGGTGGGAGGAGTTCCTGGGAAATACCCTTAAACTTGTGACCCCACGTACCCGACCTACAGGTTGGTTTACTAATAGTAATCTACTCGCAGCTTTATCACATTATCCTGGGCTACACTTCACACTTCATCTACTCTCCATGGAGCTTTGTGGAAAGCAGCTTTGTTTCTGATACATTTACTGGGGCAGGTCCGGTCTAGAGGACGGGTAAGGAAGGAGACACCTGTATGTGTGTTATTATCTTATCTAGTCTGTAATACTCACAGAGCAGAAGTCACTTTCCATAGAGAATATTCCACTTCTATAGAGAAAGAATAGAACCAATTATGTATCATTTCAGTTATGCCTGATTTTTACTAAGATTTTTGTACCTGTATGAAAAGAAATAGTTAAGGGGGGACATTGATCGACATTTTTTATACTCTTTTTGGCATTTTTAGCGCAAAAACGTGGTGCAGTTACTTAATTTGGTGCATTTTTGCGACTTTTTATGGCGCACATCAAAGTCCGCCACTTAGTGGTTCTGAGTCCCTGCGCCTTATCTGACATAGTGAGCGGCTGCTATACAAATGTTTGTACGGGATCTATCACAAATTTGCTCCTAAAAAGTCACAAAAAAATTGCAAAAATTCCCCTACTCTGAGCGGCTGCACTTGAATAAAAACTTCACTTTTTAATACTGAAAACAAAGGTTTTCGCTTCCCGAATGAAAAACTCCCTCTATAAATCATGGAAAATCCTTCTGCTCCGTTTTAAAACGACTTCATCATTGTCTATGGGATCATCTCTGGGAGTGATTATTGTCTATGGGATCATCTCTGGGAGTGATTATTGTCTATGGGATCATCTCTGTGAGTGATACTGCTTCATCCTTTGTTGTCCATCTTGAACAAATGTTCTTCACCCATCTGCTTCTGAATGGTTATTGCCTTAATTAGTCTGGTAATCGCTCTTGAGAGCGCTCCTCGGAGAGAGAGAGCGTAAGCAAATCTTCCGACCAACATAGGGTGCAAGAGCCAAGTAAAATATTAAGAATCCTTTGCCTTAAATTATATTGTATTTTCATTGTCGCTTAATTGTGTTTAGTCTTTCATGTTAACAAATCCTTCCAAAGAATATTGCTTTTTCAAAAAATTATAATCGCTAAGTCATAGCATGTAATTATAGAAGAATGAAGCCTGTAATTCAGCGGCAAAATATTTATGCAACTAATAATAACTCTTTACTCGCAAATTGCCGCAGTAGATCACAGTGAGAGCATTAATGGGCAGATTTAGGAGCATCCGTATCAATCAATCCCGTACAAGTACAAATTCCAAAGGTGACGGAAAGCCAAGTCGGTGGCTACAAAACCCAGTAAAGCTAATATAGAGGTGATCCTCACCAATAATGTGAAGTTTACCATTCGTTAGTGTATCTGAAGTTAGATAGTAGCCAAAGTTTGGTCATTGTGTTTTATTTCTTTACAGAGATATTGGAAATTTACGGTTGCATTGACAATGCAATTTTGCCAATCAAGAAAGCAGCCACATTGGTTGTGACCATTCAAGGGAACCTGTCATCAGAAACTGGCCTAAAAACTACTACCGGTATGTTGTGTAGCAGCTTTACAGATCATATTTCTTTCCTGGCCCAGCGGGATTCCACCACCCAGAAAATCAACTTTAAAGTAAAATGTAAACTGTAGTATAAAGTCACTTCCCTGCTCAGGTCCCCGGAGTTCACCTTCTTCTTCCTGGTGCATGTAAGTGCATTGTCCTTGTATAATGCGCTGTGCAGGGAGTCACTAAGATCCTGTGCCAGATATCCTGCATGTGTCGCTTCCCCGCTCAGGTCCCCGGAGTTCACCTTCTTCTTCCTGGTGCATGTAAGTGCATTGTCCATGTATAATGCTCTGTGCGGGGAGTCACTAAGGTCCTGCACCAGATATCCTGCATGTGTCACTTCCCCGCTCAGGTCCCTGGAGTTCACCTTCTTCTTCCTGGTGCATGTAAGTGCATTGTCCGTGTATAATGCGCTGTGCGGGGAGTCACTAAGATCCTACACCCGATATCCTGCATGTGTCGCTTCCCCGCTCAGGTCCCCGGAGTTCACCTTCTTCTTCCTGGTGCATGTAAGTGCATTGTCCGTGTATAATGGGCTGTGCGGGGAGTCACTAAGATCCTGCGCCCCGATATCCTGCATGTGTCGCTTCCCCGCTCAGGTCCCAGGAGTTCACCTTCTTCTTCCTGGTGCATGTAAGTGCATTGTCCGTGTATAATGCGCTGTGCAGGGAGTCACTAAGATCCTGCGTCCGATATCCTGCATGTGTCGCTTCCCCGCTCAGGTCCCCGGAGTTCACCTTCTTCTTCCTGGTACATGTAAGTCCATTGTCCGTGTATAATGTGCTGTGCGGGGAGTCACTAAGATCGTGCACCCGATATCCTGCATGTGTCGCTTCTCCGCTCAGGTCCCTGGAGTTCTCCTTCTTCTTCCTGGTGCATGTAAGTGCATTGTCACATGACAAGAATCGGTTACATGACAAGAATCGGTCACATGACAAGAATCGGTTACATGACAAGAATCAGTTACATGACAAGAATCGGCTACATGACAAGAATCAGTTACATGGCAAGAATCGGCTACATGACAAGAATCGGCTACATGACAAGAATCAGTTACATGATAAGAATCGGTTACATGATAAGAATCGGTTACATGATAAGAATCAGTTACATGACAAGAATCAGTTACATGACAAGAATCGGCTACATGACAAGAATCGGCTACATGACAAGAATCGGTTACATGACAAGAATCAGTTACATGACAAGAATCGGCTACATGATAAGAATCGGTTACAGGATAAGAATCGGTTACATGACAAGAATCGGTTACATGACAAGAATCAGTTACATGGCAAGAATCGGTCACATGACAAGAATCGGCTACATGACAAGAATCGGTCACATGACAAGAATCGGCTACATGACAAGAATCGGCTACATGATAAGAATCGGTTACATGATAAGAATCGGTTACATGATAAGAATCGGTTACATGACAAGAATCGGTTACATGACAAGAATCGGCTACATGATAAGAATCGGTTACAGGATAAGAATCGGTTACATGACAAGAATCAGTTACATGACAAGAATCGGTTACATGATAAGAATCAGTTACATGGCAAGAATCGGCTACATGACAAGAATCGGTTACATGACAAGAATCGGTCACATGACAAGAATCGGTTACATGACAAGAATCGGTTACATGACAAGAATCAGTTACATGGCAAGAATCAGTTACATGACAAGAATCGGTTACATGGCAAGAATCGGCACAACTTAGTTTCCGCTAAACAGTAACAAATCTAATGTATGTAAGTTTTGTGTTTGGAGTTTAGAACTGTTCTGTTTTCGGAAGAATTTGTCAGGAAGGATTTCTAGGGGTCTATCCAGTCCCATGATTGGGGAGCCAAATTATCAATATGGGATGAAAAGGATAAAATCCACTTCCTAGCAGAGTTTTATGGTGTAAAACCTCCCACCACTTTCCCTTTAATAATTTCTAATTTTCTCATTTGAAAGGATTTCTACAAGTGGGAGACTTTCAGGGGCAAAATGGATCCGGTTTTTGTTGTTTCAGGTAGAAGTCAATAAAAAAACAAGAAAACAGACTTTTCAATCTCCTATAAATAGGCCTCATGGTCTTACATTAATCTTC
Source organism: Engystomops pustulosus (assembly GCA_019512145.1). Classification (NCBI taxonomy): domain Eukaryota; kingdom Metazoa; phylum Chordata; class Amphibia; order Anura; family Leptodactylidae; genus Engystomops; species Engystomops pustulosus. Next base: position 2,312 of record WNYA01000236.1, on the reverse strand, counting down.
ACAAAATGAAGAATTTTTCAAAGCTTGGGCATAAATAAAAAGGTGGAAGTGCCTGAATTGGCGTCGGCTTACGACCATGAATGCCGAGCAGGAGCCGCGACAATGCGCGGGAAAGCAGCTATTACTGGCCAATGTCTAACCGTACACAATGGCGCCATCATTACTATGATTAAATCCCTTCACGCATACAATACGTCAGGGCTTTTAGAAATATTTGAAGCTTTTCCTTACATGAAATGTAAAATCGGAAATGGTTTTAATAAAAAAACACACAATGCGATGTCCCCGCTTCTATTATTCTTATGATCACTTGTTTGGAGGACATGCAAATAGCTGATCCGGAACACAGATAGGAGATGTAGGCTCCTTGACCCCCTTAGATCATGAATTTCTGTGAATAGCTGCATGGGTTTTATTATTTTGTTATTTTTTTTATGTGGCTTTCCAGTTTTTGGTATTTAAAGGGAACCTGTCAGAAGAAATTGGCCTAATAAACCACAACCCGTATGTTGTCTGAACACATTCCAGATCTTGTTTCTGTTATGGCCCATGGTGGTGGCATCATCCAGAACATCTACTTTGAAGTGATCTGTAAATTGGTTGTATAAAGTCAAGGAGGAGGAGAATTTACACTGAAGTCAAGGTAGGGATCTGTGAACGCCTCCTCCTCTGTGACTGACATCATGCATCAGACTTCAGGAGATCTGGTTGGTGATGTCTTTGTCTACAGGACCATCAGTTACAGTGAAGGAGCTTTCTGAGGCAGGGAGGCGGAGATTTAAACACTGAAGTCAAGCTCTCCCTGCCTCAGAAAGCCCCTTCACTGTAATTGATGGTCCTGTATCCAGAGACATCACTAACCAGATCTCCTGTAGTCCGATGCATGATGTCAGTCACAGAGGAGGAGACATTCACAGCTCCAAAACCTTGACTTCTGTGTTAAACTCTCCTCCTCCATGACTTTATACAACCAATTTATATCTCACTTCAAAGATGATTTTCTGGATGATACCTCCACCATGGGCCATGAAAGAGACAAAAACTGGAAGGTGCTACGCTGCTTGACATTGCCTTCAAATTTTTTATTTCACTCACCCAGCCCCCAGCCTTTGCTTAACCCCTTAAAATTCTGTAATTCATACAGGCTGTAATGCAGAGCCTATAGAGGGGGATTTATCAGGGTTTGTGTGCGCAGGGCCAGGAATTGCACTTAGTTTCCCCTTAAGCAAGACCACACCAAATGAACATGGAGGCGCATGTATGGGGTGTGTCTGGTAGCGCGACTCCCGCAGGTTGTATCAGGAGGCCCGAGTCTCCTGATAGATCCGGCTGGTGCCGCGGGGGCGGGGTTCCTATCATACACTAACGTACTATGTGTCAATGTATGATAAATCTCCCCCATAGAGTTTAAGAAAGTGGAAGGGCCTTGGTCTGTGTAAGGACAGTCCCACTCTAAACAGTTCAGTCCATCTCAGGCCGGAGGCACACAACCGCGGTTGGTCCATGAATCTCGGAATGCGCACAGGAACCAACTGTCGTTCCAAGTTGTAGTAGGGACTCCTTGTAGTTACTCAGGGGTCCAGGGGTCCTAGGCTATTAGCAGAGGAAGCTGCATAACTTCTAGGTGAATGAGGAAGGGTCACATAGCAGCTCAGAGGGTAGAAGACACATGAAGAAATCTAATAGAAAACATTGAAAGAATCACAACTTATCACGAGCTAAAGGAAGGATCAGGAGTAGCCAAGTAACAATGCAGAGTATAGGGACTGTATAGTGTATTGTGCCGCCACTTGTGGAAGATTGTAACCGCTGAGCGTACAATAAACTGTTCCATCATCTATCCAGCGTCCTGATCTGGGGGAGATTTATTAGGGCTTGTGCCACAGTTTTCTGCAATACAAATGCTTTAATATTCTCAATGACTAGTGATTCACCAAACCTCACGATTATTATTCACATCCACACCAAAAGGGTCTTGAGGGCCATGAAGAGCAGCGCAGCCGGTCCCCCCGAACAGGGAATTCCTACAGCCAATGACTGTTCATGCTGAGGGCCTGGGGTAGATTTATAGGCAACATAGTCCAGCTGTCACATACAGAACGAGACACCGGAGCCTCTTGATGTATCCGGCAACAACAGTGGGGCAGGACCTTCATCATATGCTGCGCTTGTGCATGATAATAAAGTCCCCCAAAATTAACAGTCACAGGGAGATTATGTAACTGGAGCTCGATGTTCCCGATGTTCACCATCTCTACCTCCTCATGTCCCGGTGGTGGGCAGCAGTAGACACTGTGGTTTGCCAACTAGTG